>JAFIDM010000001.1:79915516-79927354 GCA_023159025.1 Thereuonema tuberculata | reverse complement strand
CTTATTTTACACGAAATGTTTTGGGTGGGATTTCATTTCTTTTTGTAAGATGAGATCTGATAACTTTTTAACAGTGAAAGCGTTATGAGCATGTGAGTCTTGGCAACTTATTTTACATGAAATGTTTTGGGTGGGATTATCTATTACAACTAAATTTAGTTTTAAGATTATTTAGAAAATGAATTTTTTTTTCAATACCCTACTTTTCTGTTTTTCTATTGGTCAACTTGTATATACAAGCTGTTTGCACTTTTGTAAGAAATCACATTATTACACAGTATTATTTAGGCCGAAGCATTGAGGGTACGACGTATTTCAGATCTTAATAAAATCCAAAGTATAAAAGCTAGATAAATGAAACTTAGCGTATTTGATTCGTATGGTAACTGCATCTTATCCTGAAAATTTGAGCTCTCTAGTATTATCCAGGCCGAAGCTATGAGGGTTCGATAATACATAACCAGACCCCCCCCCCCCTTTATGAGGGGTTGGAATGTGAAAGTACGGATTTCTTAATTTTTTTGTTGTTTGTGTGCTAATCCTAGCCTGCATACCAAATTTCAGCTTTCTAGACTTCAGGAAGTACCCTAGAGGTTTTGATGATCATGAGTCAGTGAGTCAGTGACGGAATCGACGTATTTTAGGTATTAATAAAATCCAAAGTATAAAAGCTAAATAAATGAAACTTAGCGTATTTCATTAGTCTGCTTACTGAATCTTATCCTGAAAATTTGAGCTCTCTAGTATTATCCAGGCCGAAGCTATGAGGGTTCGAAAATACGACGAAACACTTCCAGAAAAGGTACGTAGTGCCCTTCCTGCCTTCGGCTCGTCTTGGCGGGGGCACTGTCGTGCCCCCAGATATTTGTTTCTTTTGCTTCGTCTTGTGGCCAGTTATTGTGATCTGTAGAAGGAAATGAATTTTTTCAAATCATTGCTATTAAGTTCAGTTATTCTGTTTCGAATGAAGTCCTATCTACTGTCCTGATAATCATAGAAATGTAATCGTAATTCAGATATACAAATTAGTCTCTTCATTCATTAATTCATTCAGAATTTTAGATTATAAATTTTTAAAGGAATGTGTTGATAATGAAATTCCCATCGTTGAAAATAATCAACTCTTTATATTCGCTGTCTGAGATCAACTTCCTTTAGAATCGTTTTAGAAATGATTTATTTTAACCTAAGAAAGGATTCTCTGCTGAAAAACTTTGTTTCATCAAAAGACCACACGAGATCCAGCTGGAATGGGGATGCCTTTGTTTTTGTAAGCCTTCTAATATTAAGCGGTTACTGTCACAATAGGATATTTCGTTTTCTTCTTTTCAAATGCTTTTATTACTTATGTCTGTTAGCTTCTTGATCTGTCTACAATTGCTTTTTGTCTCGGATGTAAATCGCTTTATCTAAAGAACATCAAATTATTTCCAAGTGTTTTAAAAAGGACAATGATTTTATTTCTTTCTGTTCTTTTATCGTTTTGTCTCTGAAAAGCATCTTTGTTTTTTTATATTTTATTTCGCCGCAGGGACAAACCAGATTAGAAGAAAGTGTACCAGGAACTAGGTCACTCCATTTCCACCTACTTGTGGGGGTGGAATATATTTTTTTAATACTGACCTACTTTTTCCGATGAAATGTTTCTTCTATTATTCATTGCACGGAATATTAACATTGTAGATTCGAAAGGGTTTCCATTTCCTTAGATTTCTTGAGGATTCCAAATAGAAATAGAACTTCCCACTTCTTTCTTTGCCAAAGGAAATAGTTGTTTCAATTTTATGTTGTTTTTGTTTTGTTTTTATATCTTATTTCCGTAATTCGATTACTGTTAATAGTTCGTTGGAAATATTCTACCAAATCCTAATTCCAAAAACATTAAATCAATAGATGCTCCCGTAGACTCTTTATCATCTTTGTAACGAAATCTTATTTTCCTTTGGGATCCCAACCACAAGTAATTCACGAACGAAGAGGATTTGAAAAAAGAAACACAACTGAAAACTTCTCTGGTAAATTTCTTCATTTCTCAATTGAAAATTCCCGAACATCTAAAAAAAGATCGTAAAAACAGATGGTTTTTAGTCTCTCACGTTAGTTGAAACCAGAACTTCATGGTTTAGCTGAAGTGGATCAACCAAACAATGAGTTAAACTTAGGGTATGATTCTTGAAACCCTTAATCTTTCTAATAAGTTGGAATCCATTACGTCACCACATTTCTTTAAATTAGGAAACTATTTTCTGTTTCTACAAATGATTCTTATCATTTCGTGTATTGATCAAACCGTGATTAAAAACAGAAAAAGAATTCAAATTTCTAATTGACGATGTAAACAGTGACACCTCAGTGACTAAAAACAAGAACAAAATGTGGAATATAAATTCTTGGGCAGCACTCCGGCTACGACAAAAGGGTAATGAGAGCCCAACAAGCTCGAAACGGTCGTCCCAGAGTTTCAGCTTGACTCAAAAAGGCATTCTTATTTGAATTCAAATTTCTCTCTAATATAAGAATTAATAAATCTCAAACGTGATTAAGGCCATTCCTTTTTTCATATTTAGTCTCACGAATTAAAAAAATCAATGAAATAACCACCCATCCATTTCTGTCTCCTTAAAAACAATAGCGAAAACTTTAAAAGCCTTCATTTCCTCAAAATGTCATTCATTAACATTTATTGTTTTGTTTTTTTTTAATTCGTGAAAATCACAGAAACGGAATCCCTGTTTTATTTTCAAATTTGCTGGATGTAAATAGTACAAATCCTCTATATTTTGCAAAAATTAACTTTATTAACTACCAAAATTGTTTAAAACCGATTGCTTTTAGTTCTATTAAACCATTAATCTCCTTTGATTAGTTTCCAATGATTTTCTTTCGTCTTCTCAGGCTAATTTCTCGAGAAGGAACCATTTGGCAAAGATTTCATGTTAGATCGTGTGTAGTTGTTAAATCAAGAAGACCTCTTCAAGGGTTCAAAAGTTATTAAGAGACACACGGACAGACTGACTGAACCCAGGACATTCACCTAAAACTAATTTTAAGACAAAGCCTTATTTAAATAAGACGTTTTACGACGTAGCATTGGATATTTTTTATTTCAGATGATGCAATACTGATAATGTTTTCTGTAGAATAATGAACGTTGTATTATTTGAGTGATTACTTTCTTTATGACACCGTCTTTCTGCTTTTTTTTTTTGGAAGGTACCTATAGTTTAGTTCATGAAAGAAGAGCTTTTGATGACGTAATTTCCTTATAGATTGATGTTTCCAAGACGTAACAGCGCCATCTATTGCTCATATGTATCCGTAACTGAATCTTATAAACATTACGAAAACATTCAGGTTTTTGTATTTTCTACAGTTACGAATACATAATAATAATATTAAACGTGAAAGAATTACAAACGTTCCACACGATTCCCCTTGCTTGGCTATGCAAAGTTTGTCCTTTCTTAGTAACGCTTATGCGATCACAAAACGACGCCATCTTGGACTGACTGCTCGGAGTTCAAGTTGAGGACGTCATGACTGGTGACGTTTGATCCAGACAAAATCGATCGCTACGTAATGACCATATTTGGAAAACCCTTCTTTTTTGAAAACTACTATAGAAGTGGGAATGTTTCCAAATGGGTAGTAAGTCAAGGTGTTTCCTACTTCATAAAACCTTGCTTACATTTATTGTTTTGTCATTTCTTTTCCTCTTAAGTCAGTGGATGATGAATCAAAATCTTTGGGAAGTTTTCTTCTCATTGAAAACCTTTCCCATTGAATCAAAAAGAACTTTTTTTTTTTTTTTTGTGCATCAAGTTTCTGATAAAAAATTACCAAAGATAATAGATAATAAAATATATTTTATTTTTATTTTTTTTACTCTATATTTATAGTAATTACCTTTACGGTTAGAATTCCTATCGACTGGTCAGTTTTCTTTGACAATCTCTATTGGTCTAGTAAAGAAATTTTGGTTTTTTTTTTGTTTTTTGAGTGTCATTCTTGAGTTGCACCAATCCGTTCCTCTATTTCCTAAACAATTTCTTGTAGTTAAAGGGCTAAACGCACTTCTCCGTCTTCCGTTATGTTTCCGTAACGCAATTGCTTTAGTGACGTAGGCTAGTTATGTATTCAGGGTCACCAGAATTGAGTCTCATAAGACGTAACGTTATATTTATTATATTTATATAACATATGTTCGTCAATTTGAAGATCTCCGTTACGATAGTTTTAATTTTTAACTGTTTTATTTACATACAGTGAAAGCGAATGAAGTTATTTCTAATACACAGATTTTTTGTTTTAATTAAGATTAATCTTGTAAGGAATTCGAAACTCCTTCGTTTCCTGTAAGATTCAATGATTCCTTCGTAACAAAAGATATATTTCAATCAAAACAGGAAATTGTTTATTACGCATTAAATAGGAAAACCGAGGTGGGGGCGGGCGGGAGATAAACCAAGCAAGGCTTCCTTTTCCTGATTTAAATATGATTTTGTTGTGAAGGATACAAATTGTGTCGAATATTCTTTCATAATTTAGAATATTCATAAGTGGTCCCCTGATATTCCAAGGGCATTTATTAGTAATTGTAATAAAACGAAAATATATCACAGAATAAAAGTTAAAGCAAATATACTTTAAATTGATTAAGTTATTTTAAATTAATCAAAAAGAAATAATAAGGTATATTTTATATTTTTTCTGTTCTAAATAATCTAAGCGTTCGTTTCGATACTGAATCTTCAATTCCAATTATAAATAGGACTATGCTTAGGCACGAGGGCTTCCTTGGATTGTGTCGCCATCTATCGACCGAATTTTACCTCATAAATATCAACTATCGCGTCGCGAACATTCCCTTAAAACATGTCTCAGTTATGCATCAGACAGTGACGATTTTATTTAAAAATCTTTTCGTTTCCATTAAGGAAGGGTTTGAAAAAACATAAAACTAAATTTTAAAATTCACAGACATAACAAGAAAACTTCTTCTGAATATATATTTTAACTTTATCATTTACATTATTGAACATTCTGTTCTAAATATTTTTGTTCTATTACGATTTAAAAAGCAAAACAAAACAAGATGTTTTTAATATTTTCGATATTTTTTTTTTAGCCAAAATTTCAAGATAACTTCAAGTAAATTTCAATTGTTAAAAGAAGCAGTAAGATTAGTTTTATTTTCATAAAAGAACAAACGTCAAAGCGAAATTATTATTTGAACTAAAGATAAAAAAAAAAAAAAATCATTGTTGTCTGTAAAGATTTCCTTAAAGATAATAACAAAGAAGGATTGGCTTGAAGAGCATCGTAATGACTTAATTCGTAAACTGCATGTTGAATTTGTAAATAATTTAACTAATCATTTGCTTTAATCAATAGTTGGAAATTGTTCGTTAGACTATATTCTTCAAAAGAGTGCTTGAATCTTTTACATGAGATTCAGATTATTTTTATTTAATTGGGTTTTTTTTCTTAGATTTCTAAAAGTGAGTTTATCTTTTTTTCTTTCAGGTGAGAAGCTATGACTCTTGATCCTACCTTTGTAGAGATCCCAACTCTTCATTCCAACGGCTTTTGTTGCTGTGTGCCATGAGACGTCTGTACACCGACGCCGAACTGAACGACAAAAAGACCGCCAAGGGTGCGGGTGGCACCTTCAATACATTCCGTTTACGCAAATATCTGGGACTGAACGGCAATAAGAAAAAGCAGAAACCCCCACCAAACGTATCCAATGTGGGGGCGGGAGGACCACCTTACCAGAGTCAGTTCCGTCTGGGGTCCCTATCCCCCGCCACGGGAAGACCTGTCGCCGCCCTTCCCGTCTATTTGTCCGGTAACAGATACAATCCAGAGCCATGGATGTATACGACTGTCACGTCCAAGACAGTACATCACGTGCTAATGCCAGCGAGCCGCGTGTTCCCTCGTCGTCCAGTCGTCTATCCTTGGGAGTCCTACGTTCAAGAGACCGAGGAAAAGCCGGAGGACGAGCCTCCCTCCACCGATACTCACTGCGGCTGCTCCACCGTATCCAGGAGAGCGCTAACCTGGTCGAAAAGGCAGCAGCCAAGGTGCACGTGTGTTAGTGGAGGAACGTTTCGGTTTCGACCCAATGCTCGTAATAGAGCTCCTGTGATCGTCTATCCAACAGCCACTGCAGAGATAGAGAATGGGAACGATCAACCGAGGACGACCATTGGCCGTTCGCAGGAACCAAAAGGTAAAAAAGTTAACTTCATTTAACTGGAAACTACATATAAAAGAGAGAAAGGAAAAACCATTGTAACTACTTTATGCATTTTATAAATAATAACGTAAATTACAATTATTTAACGAGCTCAAAGAAATACTTTTTTGGACAAAGAAATTAAACAAAGTTTAATTGCAGTGATTTATTTTGAAATTGTAAAATGTCTGCTAATTGAATGGTTCTGTTCAGTCATTAATACTTACTACAGAACGAATAGTAATATTAGACTAGACAAAATTTGTCACTGAATTTAATAAAAAGTTAGTTAGAAAAGTTTTGTCATTTCTATTACTGTTAAGGCAACTAATATAATCAGATCAACAGGTTTTCTAATGAATTAAACGAAATTACTTTGACACCTTAATAGAAAACCAAAGTGTAAGTAATTCTTTGTTTTTATATCAATCTGAATTTCTAGATAATTAAAAAAGCGAAATTTACAAATTCCTAATTAGATCAAAATAAAAGCTTATTTCCAGATGATTCTGTTCTGTCTTCATCAATGACTTCCAATGAACAGAGGTTGTTTTTTTTTTTTTTTTCATTTAACGAAACGAAATTTTGGAGATCTAATAATTTCCTAGGCTGGTGAGAAATAGGTAAGCATTTTTAGACAGATGCTGATAATTAACAATGAACATTAATAATAAGTGGATCTAATGTTATTCGAACCTCAAAATGTAAATTTCTTAAATCCATTTGTTTCTGGATGTTGGACAGAGACGGACTGGAAAAGACAACTAGAACGTAGAAGAGATTACAGAACGTACATTACAGAACAAGGCAGTTACGGAATTCAGGGCCTAGTGTATGATTCCAAATTTTAAATACATTAGTTTTTTTTTATTTTTAAAAAACATTCTCTATGATAAAAAATTTAATAATATTTCATAACTGGCTAATAATTAATTGATAATGTTTTGTATTCCAAATAAATTATAAAACCAACAAAAAGGTAACGTAAAACAAAGGAAGACAAAGTAATATTTTAAAATACTGTTGTTGGTTTTTTTTTCCCATATAACAACTGAAATATCAGAAAAAAACAAACATAGATTGTCATTATTACTGTATTAAATTTAAATACGCTTTGGAAAAAATATAGGAATTGTAAACTCTCCTGAAAATGATTTGTTTCTTGTCTAAAATGTTACTTTGTTTTGTTTATTTCAGGAGGCAAATTTTGTAGTTTGTCTTCAACACCATTTTCCAAGAATACGCCGAAGAGAAAATCCATTTTAGAATGTGAAATCAATCCTTATGATTTAATCACTAATTACTCGAGTCATCCCACGCTTAGTGAAGAAATGGGAGAAACGGAAAAACCGGAGGAAACAGAAAAAGAGAAGGAAACTGCGAAGAGTCTTGCAAGTAAGGATTTAGTTCTATCTACTTAATTCTTAAATAAAGTTCAACAAAAGAACGGACATGAAAATTATCCTTTTTTTTTTTATAGGATTAATATTTAGATTGAATTAATTAAATTCCAAAATCTTATTTGTAGAATCCAAAACAGAACAGGGGAAATAAAATTTTTTATTTCATTGAAAGCTTTTATTAAATTTATATCCAAAAATATTTATACTAGTAAAAGTACTTTAAAAGTAATAAAATTAGTAAAAATGAATGAACTTAAGAATATCAACAAATTTATTAACTTGATGAAAAAAGCAGTTTATTAAGTTAATAAAAAAGCAGTTTAAGTTAATAGTATTTAACTTAAAAAAAGAGAAGTGCCTCTGTTTGTAATCATCAGAGATCCAATCTTTTAGAATCAGCGACGATCAAATTGTGGCAAAAACAGATTTATTTTAATTTTGACGATCATTGATTAAAGTTTTACAATTTACTTTCTTTGAAACAAATCAACTGAAATTCCACTTTTAAAATCATATATAGTAAGTAAAACTACTATATTATGCCAAAACAATTTCGGTCTTAATGATAAAAAAAACAACCCAGAATTATCAACAAAATAATCGACGCAGTTGGTAGAGAAATTAAACACTAAAATCTTTCTTAAAATCCATGCAGTTAATGAAATAAACAACAGAGGAACTTCTGTTGGTTTTAAAATTTGAAGTATAAATTTCTGAAATCTGTAAAAGAATAAATAACGGACTAATATTACACTTCTTTTTTAATATTTTTTTACATATCTTCAAAAATGAAATGCTATAGTTG
The DNA here is from genome assembly GCA_023159025.1 of Thereuonema tuberculata. Lineage (NCBI taxonomy): Eukaryota > Metazoa > Arthropoda > Chilopoda > Scutigeromorpha > Scutigeridae > Thereuonema > Thereuonema tuberculata. Next base: position 79,918,902 of record JAFIDM010000001.1, on the reverse strand, counting down.
AATTAGTTATTAATCATCTTGTAATCGAACACAACAAATAATGGTAATAATTATTTGAATATTATGATATGAAACATGGAGTAATTCCGTTCATGGCTCTGTATTTATTTCTTGATTTCTTTATTTATCTCTTTATTTATTTAAAGAAGAAGAGAATCTAACAAAGCAATGCTTAAATGTTCCGCAAACAACACTTGTTCTGGGTGGCGTCGTTTACGGGATTACTTTTTTTATTATTATTATTTTTCACCTTTCCTGTTTTAGGTTTTTCTTAGAAAGTAGATTAAACTGATCTTTCAAAACATAAGCCAATCTTAATTTGGTGATCCTTTACTTTGCTCAGGGATATTGAAATATGTTCGAGGCTTATGAGTGCCAAATGTTTGTTATTATATTTGCATTTTTTTATCTATTCCTCAGGTCTTTCAACCAAACTGGATCAGGCAGTTGAAGATGAATGGGAAGACTACAGTGACCATCAGGATGTAAGGATCTGTGGTCAGAGGATTCGTATCGTCAGTAACGTCACATCTCCTTTTACTGCTCTGAGTGGAAGTCCGTCGAGTGATAGTAGCTCACAGGATCTCGTCTCGCCTCCTGCAGGACAGTCCCGATTGTGCAAAGCCACGACTACCATTCCCGTGGAAACCCGTTGGAATGGCAGTGCCAATGAGACGCCAGAGCAGCCGTCGCCTAACAATGGAACAGTCAGTAGCTTTGCCATCGGTGATCGTTCTTCACTGCATCGGATCACCAACGGCTATCCAGCCACATCTTCGAACATGAAAAGTCCGCCCAGCAGAACTATCAATAAGAACAGTTTCGTAGGAAACATTTCATCAAAGCCGACTCCAACACACAATGGCGTCCCGACCAAAAACGGACGCCAAGAGAAAGAACTGGGCATTACAAAATCAGGTCCCTCTGTAGTGATCAAGATAGAAAGTCCCAATTCGACCTCTGATCAGTCAGTGAATCGACAGAGACCCAGGCATCGGATCGCCCAGGAAGTGCTGTATGAGGAAAACGAAGAAGACGAAGACGACGAAGAAGAAGAAGAAGACATTCCGTCTGACTTTCCCAAGGAGACCCACTTAGGCGTCATCCATTTAGGCAGTTTGTGTCATTCGCAGTCAACTCCCAACATAGCAGCATCCAACCTGTATGATCGTTCTGACCTCAGTGTTTGTTCCAGTGACATTTCAGTGAAACCAATTCTTAAAAAACCAGTGCAGGACACTTCTTCTGAGACGGACTCGGACATGTACGCCCCCGCAACTGACTTGAAACGAAAGAAAAAACACGTTCACTTCAAGTCAAGCAGTGAATCCAATCTTCTAGATTTCTCTGATGTAGTTGTTGTAATTGATAACAAAACTTCCCAGGAGAATTGTTCCACATTAAAAGAAACAGACGACACTTCGACGACGACTTCGCTTCAACAAACTGTGAATAATTCCAACGAACCAGATTATGTAAACCAGAGACAGCTTATGCCCCAAGTAGAGCCAGATTATGATGACTGTGAACCTGCAAAACCAGAGGTTCCCAAAGCACCCCCTACAGCACCCAAGAGACCCACGGTTCCTCCCCCTCCTGTGCCCATTCGAAACAATGAAACTCCAACTAAAATTCCATTCTCTCCACCATCTCAAACGAACCAGGAGTTAACGAACGTCAGCAGTGATGGTGAGTAGTAAAGGTTGTTTAACATCTAGTTGGAAGTAATTTACTGTATCTTTGAAATTATCTATAGTAAGAACCTATTCTTTGAACTTTTGCCATCTCAGTAATTCCAGACATTGATTCAGGGATAATCTACAACTTAAATCCTATTTATTAATTTGACTTAATTTTTTCCACATCATTCAGTGAATTTTTATCTGTTTTAGTAGCAGAATAAAAAAAAGTGTAATTTGGAATGTTCTTCTTTATTTATTTCTATTTTAGGCAATATCAAACGAAACATCCAGATTCGTCGAGTTAACTCTGAACGCCAAATGCCCTTGTCTTCTCGGGAAAATTCCCAAAGCATTCCGAGGGAAATAGCAAAGCAAAGGAGTGTTCCGGGCCGGAGCAACTCTTTTCAGGTCAGTCTGAGCGACCGACCCAGTTCTGTGGACACTAGAATGAACAACAGCACTTATCCGAACCCTAAGAGAAACGAGACAGAGCAGCGGACGACTAACAGACCAATGACCAATGGACAAGGTAAAAGGCAGCACAGCTACCCAGAAGCCAATGGAGATGATAAGTGGGCACTGAATTACACCGTTCCTGGACGCAGGAGTCTAGTGCACCAGGAAGCGTCACGACAACTGGACTGGCTGTTACGCGAGAATGGCAGCAATTCCATTCTGCCCAAATCCATCAAAGACAGCCTCCGACCTGAGGACGGCGTCCGGGACATTGCTATCGAGTTTGACGACTTCAGTGACTCTGTGCAAAGAAGACCGGAGAACACAGTGCAGGAAGAAAATGACATCTCACCTCAATCAGAAGATGGTTGGGAAGATCCCAGATCCGAAACGACCTTCAAGGCACTGCCTAAGAGATTTGGAAACAGAATCAGAAACGGAATTGAGCAGCCTTCTAGTACCACCTTTCAGACGAACCAACGACTCAGCAAGAACACAGAGAATGCGATGGAATTCATTTCGAATTTGCGCAACAACAAATTCTCAATCCCTCGGCCGCCACTCGTTAGAGATAAGGCAAGTATATCTGAGATGGCTTTTCAACATTAATGATGTCATTGAAACATAGATTTTAAAAAATTCTATAGAATATTCTCGTTCATTAAAATAATAACAATGATAACAAAAATTAAACATGATTTATTAATTTTCTCGTAGTAAAAAAATAATAATAATCCAAATAATCCTAGTATTTTGTTTTCCTGTTTTTTAAACATTGAAGTTAAAAATTGTTTTCTGCTTCGAATAGAAAGAAGGTTTTTGGGATGTTTATTCAAATATGTTTTCAAAAGCAAAGTTTTTTTTTTTCATTTTCCCTTATTCAAGAGTCAGTTAAAAGTTACAGAATAAAATACCAGTTGTTAGAAACTGGAAAAATACTTATTAATCACCCGGTGCTTTCTAATGATGTCTTAAATATATTTCTTCTTTAAATTTCCAAATTTCATTCAACTACAAACGATATTTCATAGATGTCATCGTTCTTCTTTTTCAAGTTCTGAATTTCGCAAATTCAAATAACAATAAAAAGATCTAATAACAATAGCAACAATGTATACATACTGAAGTTATCTCAATGGCCTAAAAACAACAAATAATAAGCCATATCTTGAATTAAAAGAGTTTAACGTGCTGCAAAATAATTTAAATTAAATAAAACAAGAAATGAATTCAGCACAAATCTTGTCT
>JAFIDM010000001.1:79887674-79915506 GCA_023159025.1 Thereuonema tuberculata | reverse complement strand
GTTATTCAGTTAGTAATAACACCTTGTTTTATTTCCAGAACTTAATGGCTTATTATTTGTTGTTTTTAGGCCATTGAGATAACTTCAGTATGCATGTATTGTTGCTATTGTTATTAGATCTTATTATTGTTATTTTAATTTGCGAAATTCAGAACTTGAAAAAGAAGAACGATGACGTCTATGAAATATCGTTTTGTAGTTGAATGAAATTTGGAAAAGACTTTAAAGAAGAAATATATTTAATATATGACGAAGATATTTTTTATAATAAGGATGTTTTTTGTTTTAACCCAATTTTAAATTCCAGGTCATTAATGTAATTGTTTTTTACCAATTGATTAAATTAATGCAATTAATCATTTCGGTGACCAATGACATCACAAGTGAGTTTCCGAACTAACCCAGGTTATGTCGTGGCCTGGACCTGTTCTGGCGCTTTCGATAAAGAAGCGTCAACATCAATTTGAAAGAAACTCGACAAAGGAATTAAAGAGCTCATGAATAAACTTAAGTACAAATTAATTTAGAACGGAATATTTGATTCTACCTATAGACGAATCCTTCTTCATAATTTTCTTCTATTTTGAGCATCAAAACTACATCAGTTCTTCTAAATTAAACTACAAATAATAAATTAAAATAAAGAATTTGAAAGATAAAGGAATTCTTATAATGAAAATGAATCATCTGTTTAAAAATAATCTAGGTGAAAAAAATGAAGATAATAAATTTTTTTCTTTTTTTTTTTTTTAAAGAAAAAAAAAAAAAAGATTCGGATCCAGAGATTTATTAGTCAGTTAATAAAATAAAAATGTTGTACCAAAGTAAACTGTAGCAATTATTATAATTCAAATGTATCCTAAAAGTTCTGTTTTATTTGTTTATATGTTTTATGTAAAGTAATTGAACTGGATGGATGAATGTACGTTTGATCTATTCGTGTTTCTCGAATCCACTGTATTTAGAACATGTCTTTTTAAAGCTAACAGTAGAGAGAGATTTTGTAACTGATTTCTAATCTGATGTTTATTTTGTGCAGAATACAATTTCGCTAAGGAAGAGTCTTCCACCAATTCCTTCGAAAAATGATGATAGTTCTGATGATGACTGCAGCAGTGTCTCCATCTATGAACAAATAAATGAACCAATTTATGAAGAGTTACCTGACTTTCCAGATGATTTACCAGAGAAAGGTAAGAACGTTATTGTTAGTCATAGCTTTCCATGTTGTACTAACTCTATTTTAATTGATACCCAGAAAAACAGCAAAGAAAAAGCAAACATTCATTTAACGACCAGGTCAGAACGACTTCATCTATCAACTGCTATCATTAAATATTAATCCGAGAGTAGATCATTAGGAAATCAAAGAGAAAAAGCAATTTGTTTGCTCTTCTAGTTATAGTAGAAGAACAAAATCTAATCCGAAAGGATACCTACGGCATCACACATGGATACATACATGGCTTGCAAATGAAGGTTGGGAGTTTTTCTCATCTGCCAAGTTTTCTTTCATTCATTGAAATCCAATATGATTCTTACAAGTTTCCTAGTAGTTGATTCACCAGGATCTTATAAAGGAAAGGAATCGAATTTAATTTATTATTCATTATAATCTAAATACAATAATAATAGAGAATAAATAAGGAGACTTCAAAAAAAGTCAAGCCCTGATAAGAGGGTTTTGATAATTAGATTAAAATGACATAACAGAAGTTAAGCAGAAGATTGTTAAAGATATGGGAAACAAAAATAACTTATATATCATATCAAGATATAAATAGATAATGATTTATAACTATTTTATTTAGATTTTTATTTAGAAAGAACAACACTCGAAGTAATCTTTACATACAGCAAAAATATTTCTCTTGCATTTAAGAAAAAGAAATGGATTATCTTAATATTATTATTTGGAAACAATAAGATTATCTGATGTCTATAAATGAATACTTATAAAGAAAAGATAAATGCAAAAAGATTTCTTTGTTAGAAGCAAAGAAGAATAAGTTGAAATGGAATCGGAAAAAAGAAAAGTATTACACATAATCCTAAGTACTATAGGATTAAAATGTTAATAGAAGATATTTAGCTCTTAATCCTTTCTTAGATCATATAAAAAAAAGTAAAAAAGGAATAAGGAAGTAAAATGACAGTGACTTAATTTAATATTCATAAAAGTTTCTGTGGATAAAGAATAGTAATTAATCTACCACTGTGGATTAAAGAAGTCAGTGGAGACTCATGGAATAAAAACTGAATAACCAAAAACAACATTTCGCTGATTATCCAATAATCTTGTGTTAATCGGAGGATTAGACATTTATTGTAAATTTAAACTGCAGAAATATTCTAGAAATACGTATTAGGAAAACGTCTTAAAATGAAATTGCTGACCACGGAAGGAAAATTCTGGAGAAGAGATCAGATTAAGATAGAAATAAGTAAACTACTGAAGAAGAATTAAGATTAATAAAAAACTTTGTTGTATAACAAGTATCCGTATTTCAAATATTTCCGATATTTTCAATGAAGATCTAAGACTCATGGCCGAGTGCACCAAACCTCAATTAACTTTGATGGCTGCAATGTGGACATAGCTAAAATTAGTGGGGGTTGCTGCTCCCGAAAAATTTTAGCCTTTGTTTTAAAATTGTGTGAAAGCAAACAAACATGTATAAAAAGAAAATTTATTCAGAAACTTGATAAATTTCTTTTTAAACATGTTTGTTTCCTTTCACACAATTTTTAAAACAAATGCTAAAATTTTTCTGGAGCAGCACCCCCCACTAATTTTAGCTACGTCCACACTGCAGCCATCAAAGTTAATTGAGGTTTGGTGCACTCGGCCATCAGTCAAACAGAGAGATTTAACTGAGTCATCAAATGAAAAATACTGTGGTAAATTCAAAGCAACTGAAAAAAAAATCTGGTCAGCAAATTAAAAGAGAAAGATAAAAGAAAATAAGAATAGAGTGAATCAAACAATACTAAGAAAAAAATGATGCAGTCGTTGAGTGACAATGTAAAAACAAATGATCTACTAAGAAATTCAAAAGGTGTTTGTAAAGATCATTGGAGGACAAAAAATGTTTACAAACAAATCATTGGGTTCGAACAAACAAACACCCACAAAAATTTAGAGGGGGGGGTGATCATTTTCTGATTCACTGCTGATAGCCGTTCTTCTAATAACTCGACAGTTATTCATTAGAGGTCTTTGTTCCGTCAAACCTCGAACCCTTCGCTCACCCACTGCTATGACAGTCTCAGGACTAAGGTTTATGTTGTGAAATGAAAAATGGTTGAAAGATTGGTGATGAACTCAGCTACTGTATTGAGATTGGTTGAGATCATGAAGATACATATTTATGTGAACCAACAACAACGTTGCTTTTAATTAGATAAGAACAATTGTAGACTAAAAGTTGTCCATATAATATTAAAAATAATTAAAAAATAGATTAAAAAAAATCATTCAACATCATTGAGATTTAGAAATTTAATATTTTAAAAGTTATTTTAACTGTAATTGATATTAATTGCAATAATAAAGGAAATATATTACTACGGAATTACAAATTATTTCCAATAAAATTCAGCATAAGCAATATCTCAGTGAAAAAGTAATGTTACTAATAGTTAGGAAAATTTTATAGAAAAATGATTTTGTTTAGATAAATATATTCTAAAATGTCTTTCAGAATGTAAATTTCACTGTGAAAATACAAACTGTACTTCAAGGGATTGAGGAAAACAATTGTTAGGTTATCAAGGAAATAATTTTGAAAATTTCAATCTTTCATTTTAAATGATCGTCATAAATCGATTTTTATTTAGTAATTAATATTATATCAGCCTATTTACGTAATCATTTTTTACTTAAAAATATTTTAATGGAATTTATATTAAAATATCAAAACTTTTCAGAACAGAGGAAGCTACTAATTTTTTATTATAATTCAATAAATGCTTAAAATTTTTTTTTATCGAATAAGAATCAGGAAAATAGGATTTCACGATTTACACTTTTAAGAATTTAAAAAAAAAAGATCTTGGCAAACTTAATTTTTATTCTTTGCAAATAGAATTAATTAAAACAAAATCAGTCCTAATTTTTGTTGGTTTAAAAATTTCAAAATGAAATGAAGATTATGAATACAAATGCTTTTTAATCTTTTTTACATTCATTCAAGTTCGCTTATGCAGTTTAAAATGATGAATCTCTTAAATATTTGGTTTATTGACTTCAAACCAAACATGTGCTGTAGTAATTGATCACATGGTGTAGGGAAACCAATCAGAATGTTTTCAGTGATTGACGTCACACTTATTGATTTTGTTTTGCCATTGATGTTCTTCTGTATAAATGAAGCTGTTGATCAATTTTCACAAATATTTGAATTAGAAAAAAAAAAAAAAATGTTTTCAGCTCCAGAAACAAATGAACAAAGATATTTCAGTAAAAGAATAAGGAAAAAAAAATTGGAAAATCATCCAGATCTTAAGCATCTGGATGATTCAAAGTCCAAATGAAAATGAATATTTTTGTTCTAGTTGTTTGTTTTTTTTTGTTTGTTTTTATTGGTTTTTTTTTGCGATACTTTATTTTTCGAAATAAAACAAATATTATTGCAATTTCAACAACCAGAATACACTTTAAAATATCTTTTTTTTATTTATTTACTAAGAAAGAAATTTACTTACAGATTATTTAATTATTTAATAATTTGTTCTGGTTTTAATTTTGATGATTCTTTTTTTTCATAATTAACCGTGACAGACTTTTTTTTTTCACTTTTTTTTTTTTTCAATTCTGTTTTTTTTTTTTAATTCAATCCTTATTTACCTTCAATTCAGTTTTCAGTGACCAAAATAAAGATCACGGCATCTTAAAAGCAAAATAAGAGTCATGTACTTATTTTTGTTCTTTTTGTTTTTTGTTTTTTTAATAATTTTTTATTGATACAAAAAATAAATACTGTGTTGATGATCACTTGTTGAGCTTCCCCATCCTCCCGTCAGAGGCCCCCATTGATGGTCTTCTCTTGTGAAGAGCAGGTGATGGAGACCACCATGGCGTTCTGGCGGTCGAGGTGGAGGCGAATGGCCATTCGATTTGTTAAACACTGTCTTTGTTTTTCGTCGTAGCCGCTCTGGCGTTAGCCGTACCCAGCGGCGGAGGTGTCCAACCCCGCAAGTCCATTTTCGAAGGCGCCTCTCGCCACGAGATCCTCAGTATCTTAGAAGATGCTCGCGAAAGGGGACTGGAGAACCTGGAAGTGGCGCCTGTTCTTGTCGACGGAGATGACCTCGACACACAGGTGAGTTTTTAGCTTAACTTGTTCATTTATTTACTATTGTTCCTTTTTAAATCCGATTGATTGTGTTTCCCTTCTCGTACCTTCCCTTGCCCAATGTTTCATTCATAATTCTCCTCCACTCACTCTTCTAATCAATTGAAATGCCAAACACAATCTCCTTTGTCCTTGAAATACAACCTCTCTCTAAAACGTTTTCGATTCTACACAAATTGGAATCTTCATGTTTTGAGAGAAAAGAATTCTACCAAAGAAATAGAAGAAGATATTCAAGTAAAAAGGATTAAGTCGTATTATTTTCTGCGTCAAAAAACATTTTAGTGTCAGTCAACAAATTATTATTCTCTTCCTCTTCAAAGATTCATCTACGAGACGTTTCCCAAATTTAATTAATAATTTCTAAATTTTGTTGTAAACTTCCTACTTTTTGTCTGAACTTATAATTTTCGGGACAAGTTTTTTTCAGAAGCAAACAACAATAAAAAAATCTTAATTATTATGAAATATTATAAATAATTTATGTCCAGGGAATAAAGACATGAAATTATTGATTAAATTATTAAACAAAACCCTTCATTTTCTTTAATATTTCAAATTACTAATGTGGTATTTTAAAAGCTCATCAACCCCTTAATTAGAAACAATAAAAGTTTAAATTGATTCAAAGAAAAGCCACATGTGTATGTATATATCAATGTATAAGCAAAAAGAAAAATATTTCAAATATGACATTGATATTATCAAAATAATTGCATAAAAGTAATTTCAAAAACTTTATTATAATAAAACAAAATAATCAAAATAATACAATAATTATTAAAATCAATATCAAAACATTGAAATCGAAATTAAAAGCCTTATAAAGAAAGTCTTAAAATAATGACAAATAATAGGTAATTATATTTTTGTGTAAATATAAGATTCTTTTGAGAAAGAGTTGCAGGTAACAACTTGAAATAGTAAGTAAATGAATGTTTTGAGTGTAAATGAATGCTAATGAATCAATAACTTAATTAGTTTATGAGATTTATTTCTGTAAATATAAAATATTATCTTAATATTGTAAAAGTAAATTATATTAGAACCAATAAATAACCCGATCAGATTCAAAAAGTATAAAACAAAATTAAGATTTTCAACTGTCAAATTATTTAACCATATGTTTCCGAAATTCGTAAATTGAATTAACTAATTTAAGATGGATTCTTGAAATATTTACTGTTTTTTATGTCTTACCTGAAAACCAAAAATCAATTAATATTTTTCAGTGATCTTCACTGAAGACAGTCACGAAATACTTTTTATATTCGTATAAGTTGTTCAATTTCTGTTTATTTTCGTTTTGTTCGTTTATTCTGCTAAAGTATTATTTTGTTCATCCAATCACATTCACTCATTTGAATTATTTTATTCATTTTAATTAATTCAGCTTTTTCCCTTTATTTTTATATTATATCGCTTACATTTTTGTTTGGTTTTTAATTCCAAGCAATGGATCTCTTGAGTCACGTGGGGGCCTAATGGAGCTGAGTTGACTCCAAAATTTTATTGCCTGATTATTTCCTCTTCCTACCAACCCTCTGTCAAATTGTATGAGGTTTTCTTTGAGGAGATTAAGACAACGAGTAATAGAACTCATCTCCGACCTTCACTTCATTTACAATTAGGTGGAAGGATGTAAGAGAATGACTGGAACCGATTCTTAATATGAATGAAGCAAAGTTCAATAATTTGGCTCACTTCGACAACATTTTACAATTCACGTGAAGGGTTTCAAAAAGCAATTTGAACATTGTTTTTTTATTATTGAGATTTGGTTATTTTTTTATTATTTGAAAATACTTAGTTTTCACCAAATTCAGGGTGTAAGATCCGGAGACAAGGCTGGCCAGTTAGTTGAGTCTCCCCAGTCTGATAAAAGTACGTTACTCTTCACTAATGAACGTTTCTCTTTACCTTTGCAAGACAGGGTTAGAACAGAAAAACGTTAATGCCTAAGTGTATTTGGTTTTTCCTTAAGAAAAGTCCAGATGTTTCATTATAATTCATTTAATTAGAATTATTAGTCGATGAGATTCGATTTACAAACAATAACACTTCTTGTCTAGAATCCACTTAAAAAAAAAAATCACAAAAACTGATGACAGCCTTTTTACCTGAAAGACACATTACAAACTTCACTGACACTCACTGAAATGAATATAATACACACGTGTTGGAACCTGGGTTCGAATCCCGGGTTGGCATGGATGTTTATTTCCTTTCCTGTGTTTGTGTGCTTCATCATCTTTCTCTTCAGGCCTGAAGTCATTCCATAATGGCTTCCTGAGGAAGGCAACGGGAAACCACCTCAGTATCTTTCCCATGATATTGAAAGGATCCTTCTTGGGGTTCGCCATGATGGGAATTCCAGAGTCCTTTGAAGCTCCTGCTACTTTCATTGAAGAAAAGAACTTTATAGTTGATGACTTTTTTTTTATGTAGCTATTCTATTAATGATATTTTTAAAGTTTTTGAAATAAGTTTTTGAAGCCTTCTTTTTTATAAGAAATTAAATTAATGCTGCTTCACTTTTCGTTTCATAACTAATTTAAAAAAAAAAAAACAGATCTTAAATTTGTTAAGATCTGTTATTTCTATTTGATGATTAATTGAAACTTACAAAGTTTTAATAGAAATGCTTTTTTTTTTTTTTAATGGAAATTTGCATCCAGGCCAGTGTATGGAGCTTCTCTTTCACTTCCACGAGTTTTGTTGTTACCCAGGAATTCAGTTCGTCTGTGAATTCAGTTGCTGCTGCTGTTGAATACAGAATAACCGTTTCCACTCAATGAATTCATCTCAGTTCATTTAATAGGAGTCATTCCAATGAAATACAATGAGGCCTTCAAACACCATCCAGTTGAAATCAATACGAAATTTGGAAGATCCAAGCATTGATTAAACAGTTTGAAATTTGTCAACCAATTTCAGTTGAGCTTTGTTTTAGCCACATAAAAAGACATAATCTTTCTGTAATCCATGCTTTATCTCAAATCGAAATAACAATATTTCAAAACTTTCCTCAACATTCAGTGATTATTTGTAGTATCATGATAGAAAAAGAGATTTCGATACTGATGGGATTTATTTGAATAGTTTATAATTTCCTTTAACATCTAGAAACTTCCAATTTAAAAAAATCATAAAATTGAAATCCAATTATTTCTCCATAAAACGATTTTTTTAATGATATTAAAAAGATAAAGCTGCTAAACATTGAATAACTGTATCTTTCAGTCTTTGTACAATTAGACAGAGAAAGAATCTGACTGACTATTTCCTGGATTTATTATTTTTTTTTAGATAATTAGATATCTACTTAATTTCATTTCTTATTTTTTCTTTTTACTATTTCAACTACATCAGGTGGCTAGAAAAAATATCTTACTTACTAACTTCAACATTTAAATCTTACATGATTAAGATTAGATACACATTAACAGAGGATACATATAATCTATAATTGCTGCGAGTTTCAAATACTGTAATTTTATTATAACTGAAAAGTTAAAAACATATGTCAAAAAAAAAAAATACATATAAATAAAACCACCGGGGAGTGTTTTCAAATAACTATGGTAATATAAGAATCTTTATAATAAGTTTGCGACATTTAAGTCAGTCTTAAAAATAAACGAAATTATATAATTTTTTTTTAACTCTGAGATCTACATCAACCTTTTATATAAAGATTGCTGATGAGGACTACATTTTCCAGCAAGACGGATCATCCTCCAATAAAAGCCGAGTGACCCAGAACCATCTAGAATAAGATACTCCTACTTTCATCAAAAAGAATGAATGGCCGCCTCTGTCGTAATCCGATTGACTATTCAGTAGAGAAGGTGGCCAAAAAGACAAATTCACCGAAAACGGAGAAAATCAGTAGAGCAAGGGAGGATATCATTTTAGATGAGATTCCGAAGTGCATCTCCTCGTGGAAGAAACGATTGAGAGCAGTTTGTTAACAGGGAGGTTGGTCACATTGACCATTTGTTTAAGTAAAGTATGTCACGTGTAAATTCTTTTTCTCTGAAATGTCTTCTTTTAGACATATGTTTTTAGTTTTTTTAGCTATAACAAAATTATAGAACTACGTATTTGAAACTTGTAGCAATTATATCCGTCTGTTAATGTATTCTAAATCTCCATCATTTGAATTTGCTGAAGTTATTAAACTGTGAATTAAGTAAATAAGTATTTTTTTTTTTCAAACCATGGAATTCCACAACTGATAACAAAGACAAGGTTTTATTTTCTTACATTTTTTGTTTTACATTCCTGTATCTTCCAAAAAGTCTGTCGCCGACATAAGTAATTCTATAACAATCCAGACATTTTGTTTAAATGCCACAAACCACTTTCTTCTTTCGTTCCAGTTTTCATATATTCTTACTACCCTTTTTATTTCTCTAAAATGTGGTAAATATAGATTTCTTTCTTTGTTCCGTACACCGTCTTCTAGTTCAGAAGTATTTTTGCACAGTTGTTTTCTTTCACTTTCCTTTTCATTCTCCATCTCTTATTATTAAAGCTCAACTTAGTATTAATAAATTTCACTTTCATCAAATGATTTGTAATTTCTTATTGATATATCGTTGGACATTGTCTTTAAATCCACTGACCAACTGATTTCATCGTTAAAAGATGGAATTTATTTGTGAAAAAGAATAGAAGGGAGGATTTGGAAGAGAATAAAAACAAATAGAGAATAGAACTTGGTTAATTCCTTGTTTCAGGAAGTTAAAAACATTGTTTGAAATAATTCGTACCGTTTTAAACTTAACAATATAAGATGTTGCTTCAATAATAACATTCTGCCTAAAAAGCTTAATTATAAAACGATTTGTTAAGTTTTCAATAAATTAAGTCTTTGAGAAATCCAACAATATCCAAAACTCTACATTTAATAATAATAATAATAAAAAATAAAATCCTCTGCCCATTTTACAAACTTTTCTTCCACTACTACACCCTCTTACCTGTTAACATTCTTTTCTTTTGTGTTCGTAATGAATAAGCTCTCTATAATTTTTCTTGTTCTAGTATTTTTCTCGTTTCTTAAAATCTTTACTTTGCTATTCATGATGTGTTCAATGTTCTGCTACTTCTGATAATTCTGTTAATTTCTATTTATGGTTATATCCATGTTCATATACCCTTTCTCTTATGGTTTATTTACTTTCTACTATCTATGAACTTCTTAATGTGTAATTTATGTATTAACGTGTTTGTATGTTTATTAAAATATTACGAAGAGGATAGATTTGAAGGAAATTAAATCATTAAATTCAAAAAATAGAATAAACATGCTTATTCAAATCTTAAAAAGTTCTTCTTCCGATCGTTTGACTATTTGATTTATTTATTTGTCAGTTTAAGTGTTTATTAACTTTAAATAACTATAATTTTGATGATTGATTATTACTGAAAAATTATTAATGATCATTACAGAAAAAACTAAAAGCCATGATATTTCTCTCGCTGATATTTCATTTTGTTTTTCTTGAATAATTAATTGAAACATAATCAAGAAATAATTTAAAACCAAACTGTTATTGAAAACATTAGTTAATTCAGTTGCAAATCCTCAAAACAAAATTGTAAATGGTATTTTCAATTTACTAAATATTGTTTACTTTCCCAGACAGGATTTGTCCATCATCTTATCAATTAATGAAAGTGTGAAACTGAAAAAAATAGAAAATAAAAATTACTAATTAAAACGAAAAGATATGACTCGTTTATTCATACAGAGATCATTCTGAATATTATATAAGTTACTAGTCGCAGTAACTGACGCTGCCCAACGGAAAAATTCAGTTTTATAACCCACCCGTCAACAGCTGATTGGGATAATGGTGTGTTTCTCTATATTGCTCCATTTAATAGAGGAGAAGAAAAGATCTTTTAATAAAAAAATAAAAACAACACACACTACAGAATTTCATCTGATAAATCAAAGTGAGTGGAAATGCATAAGTTTCAAACAAATAATACTTAAGACAACTCTTTCTCATCGTACTCATGTTTTCTTGCCTTGGAAGACATAAAAAAGTTCTGTTATCCTATTGAGTTGGGATTGAAATTACATAATTGAAAAAAACTGTTGGGCTAGCTTTGCTAATTTAAAACTTGTTACAATTTAAAAGTATTTGTTGTTTAAAGTTTAACAGTCAAATTAATCATTTCAACTCCAATATAATCAGAATGACCAGTCAGTCATTTTCGTTAGTTATATAGAAAACAATTGTTACTAATATATTTTCAGTTGATTATATTCATTAAATAACTATTTCGAAAACGAATTTGTATTTAATCAGAAAATAGTATTCACCATTTTCTAAATGGAATTTATTTAAATACCATGTTTCTTTAATATTAGGCCTACTATTCAGAAGATCTTCATTTCACTTTAAACAACGATACAAAATATAAGGCTGTGCCTAGTATTAAGATCTCTGTCTTATTGTAGGTGGTTCCTGCTCAAAGGAATCATCGAATACGAGTGAGCAACATCAGTAACTTTAGTGATTCAAGTCATTCCAGCGTCGAAAGCACCCACACAGAAGATGGGAAAACTTCCAAGGTATTTATGTCCAATCTCATTCGATTTTTATCTCATTCGATCAAAAAGAATTAATTGCATTAATAGTTTTCATTTTGTTTCTATTTAGTAACGATTGCATTTGATTTTCAGGAGAGAAGAGGTTCTGTGGAGGTGGAGAGGAATGACAGTGGTGTTGGTCCCGAAACGAGCAAACCGTCTCGTCTCCGTCGACAGACGACAGTGGCCAATGGCAACGAAGAATCCCTGTGTGAAGACTGTGATCAAACAATTGAAACACCGCGGACAGACAGGTAATACTGAATAGCCATGAACGAGCTCAGAATGAAGTTTTTTATTTAGTAAATTTAATTATTTGAAAATAAAGGAATTGGCGGTGCTAAAGTAAATGAACAATCTTGGGGTTAAAAAGCGCTTATCAGGTATCGATTCCAGGTTATATATTTCTCAGAATGCATTGCTTTCTCTATATTTTTCACTCCATTTTCTTTTAGTTGGACAATCATTTTCCACGAAAATTACTGACATTAAATTCGAACTAAGGGGTTGTTTAAGTAAGCATTGGGGAGGGGGGGGGGTTGTTGTTCAAGCTTTGCTGTTTTTTGCTGACAAGGGGGGGGGGTCAGAGCAATGCTTACGTACGACAGACAAACATGCACGCGAGAGAGTGCGCTGCGCGAGATAGACTTTTTCCTCAGTATTTCATGTGTACTTTTATCTTTAATTTGTTACATTTTAATTCAGGAGTTAATATCATGTAATTTTGACTGTTTTAATTTATTGTTCAGCGGTATTTACTGTTAATGATTTAGCAAATCTTACGTAAGCACAAGGCGGGGGGGGGGGGGAGGAAATCGGTCATCTGCTTATTTTTGATTACAAAAGGGTGGGAAGGAGGTCTAAAATGACTAAAAATGTGCTTACATAATATTTGAAATTCCTTTAAGCAGCATGACTTCGTAAACCAAAGAAAAACAAATAAAAAACGCAGCACTTAAAAAGATTGGTGCTATTTTATTGAAACACACAGCTGTTAGCATACATTGAAAAATAGAGAACAAGTATGAAAAATTACCACTAGATCAATCCGGTGAAGTGTTGTATAATTAGTAAGATGTGGAATTTCCCCGTGCATGCATGAATAGGGCGGGAATGGCTATAGGACAGTTGTATAATATCCTCCTGAAAGATAGAATGCAAAGTAGCTTTTTAATTGATAGAGTGTGGTTGACGCAGTTAGTCCATCATATCTCAGACGTGTTAAATAGGCGAGCCTACTGTTCATGAAAGTACCCCAACGTATAGATTCAACAGACTAATATGAGGATGTGCATTAACTTGCTGATAAAAGGCTCCGTGCTGGCAAAGAAATGGGACAGCCATTGATTTACACAATTTCGATTCTTAAGATCCCCTTACGATGACCAGCTCTGACTGAGATGTCCGACAAATGTCTTCTCACATCACCAAACCAGATGCTGAACTTGTGAAACGCTATCGCAGTTCACATAAGGCATTCCTTTCCCTGGATGCCGTCGTGTTGACCAAGACAAATTCTTTACTAAACATAATGGTCCACTACTTGTGTGTTTTGTCTAAGTAACACTTACTGAAGACGTGCTTGTATATGGGCAGATGTAAGGAGTAACTGCAGTGCAGGATGAGAAGCTCGCAGTGACAATAGTAAAAGTCTGTTGTTTGCCGTATGTTGGTATTCGAGATGTTACCAATCCCTTTACAGTCGCAAATGCCGGTCGTATGTAATTTTTCCTAATCCTTGGCGGCGTGTGTTGGATCTTTCTTGAACCCACTGGTGCCTTATGTGAACTATTGTGCTTGGATTGCACCAAACTACTGAGAGCTATATTTCTGTAAGACAAACCAGCTTCTCTAAAGTCAGTGATTCTTTTACACTCAAAATCTGTTAACTGTTGAAACGCTGTCGATTTCTACTTATCTTTAGTGGTTTTGAACAATGTCCAAAATATTTGGCCAGTCAGGGAGCTTTGGTGTCTGTATCTGTGTCCCACTGTTCTGTTTCGCACTGCTCGGCACCTCTGCACGTCAACTGTGTGTCTCCAAGATCTTTGATCGACCCGCAAACCTAGTCATTTGCAATTAAGACGTTGTCCCATTCAAATTAATTAAATAAGTTAAACTTTTTGAAAATTTGCCTTGTATTATTATGTTATTTGGTGAAGTTAAGTTATTTAATTAATCATTTGCATGCGTTTACAAACTGTACGCTACCGATTCCCCACATTGCATTGTATTATTTTTGATAAAAGCTCACAGGTGTTGCATTTTGTTTTCCTTTAGTGTATAAATGAATAGTTTTCAATCTACTTCAATCTCACGGTACATATTCAGTAAGAGTTATGTACAAATTGTATTATTATTTTTGTTTAACTTTTCTCTTCTCTCTTAAAAACAAAACAACATTCTTGAATCTCTTAGAATGTCTATACGTAATGCATACAAATTTTTAATGGTTTAAAATCCTGTTTTAATGGCCTTTGAAGGAAACATTACCAAGGCTACTTTAGGTTTATAATAATCGTAATTCATCTTCAGTTATAATGCAAATAAAAAGCATCCGCTCAGAACTGGTTGTACACACACACCCACAAAAATGATAATTTTAGAAATAAACTGTGTTTTTATAAGTATTTTTTTTTCTCCATAACATGTAATTTTATGATCAATTAAATCAGTGGTCGGCAACCTTTTGTTGTAAAAGGGCCAAATATGTTATGTGGGGATTACTGCGGGCCGCACTTGGGCCAAAAATTTTAACAACCAAAAAAAAAAAAACAAATTAAAAAAAAATAAAATTTTAACAAAAAAAAAAAAAAAAAATCACTTTGACAACCAAAAAAAAAATTCCAACACGCCCCGCGGGCCGCACCAAAACGCTTCATGGGCCGCATGCGGCCCGCGGGCCGCGGGTTGTCGACCGCTGAATTAAATGATAGCCATCAACATGAAAACCTTGATTTTTCTTTTCTTTTATTTTTGAGAATGAATATTTCATTTCCAATTTAGTTCAGGATGCTGACGAATGGTACCATTTGACATCTCTTGATATTTTAATGAACTGAGAGATTTCGGTGTCGTCTGAGAACAAGCAGAAAATCGCTTTTTCTCTCTTAATTTATCCCACAAAATAATTCTCTTAATCTTTTGCTGGAATTGTAATAGCAAGCTTTTCCTGTGTTTCTTTTAATCTATTTATTTTTTCTTGTAGTGATGTTCCTTTGTTTGATCCTCTTGTGTGTAAGAAATGCGCCAAGAAAAGGGCTGAACGCCGAGAAATCATCACAGAGATTGTGGAAACAGAAATGAAATATGGACGAGACCTGAGAATCATGAAAGAGGTGACATTTTTTATTCTTTTTGTATATTTTTTTTTCTAAAAATGTCCAGATACTTAAATGATTTTAATATTTGCTTAATTAGTAGCTACAGTGTATTTTTGGTATTTGAGGAGAAAGTATGTTAGAAGACACTTATTTACATCCTCTGGAAAACTTGCTACTTGCTATAAATACAGACAGCTCTTAATACAGATAGGTTTTAGAAGCAAATCGACACTAACACGCATAGCGGCAAGAAACATTTATTTGAAAAGCACGATAGTGCTAAGTTCACGCTGAAATCTGAATGTCCTTTGTTCGTGGTTTCCATCCACGGCTTCATCCTCCACTTCTCTCTCTCTCTCTCTCTCTCTTTTCTTTCCCCTTTTCTTTATTTCTGTTGTGGGATGAGCTAAGAATTAATAGCAAAATTAAAGATGGAAAAGCAACTTCTTTGTCGCTTCGCCGAACGACATTTTTAATCGCGATCTTAATGTAATTAAAACGTGATTTGCCACTTGCATATATAAAGCGATACCATTTTCGTGGAACTATAACTAGCAACTGGCAAGTTTTCTAACGTGTTTTGGACAAGTTTCGAGAGCGTGTAAGAAGTCAATCTATTTAGAGACTATTAGGAACGATCTAAGTCACAGAATTCTTGGCAGTACTTCGCGTATATTTTTGTATACCTGTGTATTTTTTAAAGCTACCTTTGTATTTATTGGTTTATTATGATGTAACAAATTTATAGGTATTCTATTTAAGAAATACTGTACATTTTATAAATGGTACTGTTTTTGTTTTGTTTTTGCAATTCTGTGTTCAAAAGCTTTTTTTCCCTTAGAAAATGTCATTTAAAATATATTTTTAGGGACCCGATGGGAGCTACGTTACCATCTCTGCAGCTCAAACTAAAAAGTCAACTAGGCTTGACTGCTACCTTATTTGAAAGCTTAAGCAGGGAACACATCGTCGGAAAATCTGTGACAGAAAAACCTTATGGCACTTTTCTTTCTAAACTCGTGTGCTTCCCATTGTTTCTTTTAATTGGTTTATAGCATTGGGATGGGACAGTCAAGTCTTGATGTCAAACCGTTTTGGAGATCGGACAGAGAACGAACCTTGCTTTCATTATCATTATCTAGCTCCAGAGAAAGAATCAAGGGAAGCTTTTTTTGAACAGAGGAATTCCATCGACAATTGATACAGTTAATTTTTTAAGGTTATTTATTTAGACAATCTCTTTTAAAATTAAAACTAAAAAATAAATAAAAAGTGTTTCTGTTAAATAGCAAAAATTTCGTCTAAATAATGACTTTGTTTTTCTCTTATTATAGAGAAGAGAATAGAGTTAAAAAGTGTATTCCATTTAACAAATATCTGGATATAAGAGTTGACACGCGCACACACAATAACAATAAAACAAAATCCTCTTCCATTCCAGGTTGGGTTTTTTTTCCATTTCTCTGTTGTTTAACACTTATAATTTCAGACTGTTTTTATTATACATTTCCTCAATTTTATTTATAGTAAAAATACTTCTGTCATTATTATAATATATATATAATTTACATTCATTATTCAAATTACTTTTTTACTTAGAGCTTATGTAAGTCTAATAATAATAATAACAATAATAAAAGAATAATTATGTATCAAATCATGTTATAATTATTATTATGCTTTCATTCACGCTAATGACTGATCACTAATTATATAACTTATATTTGAATTTTTGGAAACTTCCTTTAATTTATTAAAAATCGAACAACAAATAAAAATACCGCTCACATTTAAAAAATAATACAAGAACATATAAATACCCTAAGCCAGGACGTTTCGATCTGCGGAAAATTACATGACCATATTCATATTTTTACGGAAAATCGCCGAAAAAAGAGAACAAAGAGAGGATTATAAAGCAAACAAATGTTATCGGAATGAAGCACAATTGGTCAAAGAATGGCCACAAGATAAAAAAAGAGAAGAGGATTGGTTCTACGTCACAAAACAAACGAACATGAAAGACAGCGCTCTCTTTTTTCCAGCTAAAGATGATCATGCGGTTTTCAGCAGATCGAAACGTCCTGGCTTAGGGTATTTATATGTTTCTTGCTATATTTTAAATGTATGCAATATTTTTATTTGTTGTTTGATTTTTAATAAATATTCATTCACACTTTAAAGTTGAATTTATTTCCTTTAATTGACATAATTTTATTACAAATATTTGATTATTGTTAATCAATGTACATATTTATGTAAGAAATACCCTAGTGTATATTTCAATTGATATACGAGAAATTATGAAATGTAAATAATTTTTAAATTGTAATAATTATGCAAATGTAGAAAAAAAGGGTAAAAATTATTTTTTTTTTTATATATATTCAAATGATGTTAATAATTTGAATAGTTATAACGTTAGTTGTTTAACTCCTTACGATAGGATAAATTCTATTTTGTAAAGAGAATTAATTGCTTGATAATTTAAATACATTATTACAGTTATTTATTTATTACATCGGCAAAAATTACGGAGTTTTAGGAGAATAAAAGCAGTTATATTACACAGTAAGTCTGTTTTGGATTCAAGATGAATCTTAATAAACTAATTGTTTTTCAGATCAGAAGTTTTCTTTGGGAAGTTGTTAGTATGATTTATTTCTTATTCGAATTTTGTATCTAGGAATAAAGCTACTTTTTAAATATAAAGTTTTAACTGTATAAGGTTAAAAAATTAACTGGAACGTTTAAAATTATGTGTCACTCTTGTATTCAGACATTTGTTAAATGGAATAAACTTTTTAACTCTGTTCTGTTCTCTATAATAAGAGAATAACAAAGTCATTATTTAGATGATAGTTTTGTATTTAATAGAAACGCTTCCATTTTTTATTTATTTTTTAGTTTTAACATTAAAAGAGATTGTCTAAATAAATAACATTAAAAAATTAACTGTATCAATTGTCGATGGAATTCCTCTGTTCAAAAAGAGCTTGTCTTGATTCTTTCTCTGGAGGTAGATAATGATAATGAACGCAAGGTTCATTCTCTATCCAAAACCCTTGGAATTCGATCCTTGACTGTCCCAGCCAGTACTATACAGGGTGATTAACAGAAACAATGGGAAGCACGCGACTTTATGGGGAAAGAAAAGTGCCAGGAGGGAGGTTGTCCATCACAGACCTCCCACGGTGATTTCCCTCCTTTATAGAGACGGGAGAAATACCAATTCCAGTATGTGATTACTTATTGGAAATGAAACATCGGCACTTCTATAGCCTAAACTCAAAGTAGGATAGACATGAGTGATACCTTATTGAAAGCTTTGTGACTTGTAGAGGGGAAAACTATGAGTTCTGGCCTACGATCAGTTGCTGTCTCACAAGAAGTGGCCAAAAATGAAATACATCACTACCTCTATAGCCCAAAATACAAGTCGCACAGATATTATGAAAACCTTGTTGGAACCCTTAGGACTTGTAGATACGAGGAAAAATACCAGTTCCGATCTACGGTCACTTCCTGTTCACAGTAAGTGGCCCAAAATGAAGCATATACAGGGTAGCAATGGTTTTGTGTAAAAGTTTTTTCCTTGTTTTATTATCTTTCTCATTTTAATTAATCTCCATTTTTATCTCATGAAAGTAATTTCTCCGTGACTCTTGCAAATAAAAGAAGCAAAATATCGCTTAATGACTATTTCTATGACATTTTGTAATGGGAAATTACATATAGGATAATTTAAAATTCAAAGAAAAGAAAAAAAAAAAAAAACTTAAAGAAAATACTCAGAAGTTAGATATTTAAAAGTTTTAAAAACCGTTACTTAATTAGGACTAACTTGTTGTTAGATATCAATTTCGTTTCAATCCTGGAGACATCTTGTGATTTTTTTTGGTTTATTGTTTTAGGAGTTTTTTCGTCCAATGGCTATTGCTGGTCTTCTAACTCACGATCAACTGAACAGTATCTTTCTCAATGTGGATGAGTTACTAGAAGTTAACTCCAAATTCACAGAGAAACTTCGAGATGCATTAGATATCGCAGCTGAACAAGGGGATGACGATTACATGACTGTCAACATTGGAGGACTCTTCCTCGACTCTTCTTCCATGTTGCATGCCTTTGAAACGTACTGCGTCCGACAGGTAACTCAAAAACATATGTAAAGCTAAATACGTCGATTAATCTTTTTCAAATTAACTTGTAAGTTCACCTTTTTTTTTAGCAAAATAACTCAAACTATTTTGGCTTACATTACGTTAAATAACAGCATCTACTGGACAATTTCTACGCCTGACTTTATTACTATTTAAAATTATTGAAAGCGAAGGAATAATGCTGTGAATGTCCAACAATTCTTCATTTTTTAATAGAATTTGCGAAATATTACTTTTGAGAATGAAGTATTTAGTATGAAACAAATCCATATACTAATATCTTACAGTTTTTATCTTATAGTTTGCGAATATTCTATTTTTCAGTACTATTGTTTCAATCCATGGAGAACACTGATAAATGCATATATTGTAACATAGTTAATTAACTTAATAAAGTAATATTAGAGAGACTATTGAGTAGAAGCAATTACAAATTAATAATTTATAAAAAAAAAATGTTAATCTTTTTTATTAAATACACTCTTGTGTTGTATTAGTATAGAATAGATTTAACTGATATATAGAGAAATGGTACCACTTAAAAACAGCCTAAAATAATAATTTGCTGTTTTTATTTAGTAGTTTATTCATTCCACGATTCCCATTTAATGTCCTGCTATTAAATAAAACGTCGTGGATCATTGAATGTTTTCTAAATGTAATGGGATTGTTTAAATAGGATCCTATTTTTATAAGCAATAGATAAACTTGCAATGAATCCACCTCTTGAATTGTTTTTTGACAAATCTGAATATATCTTAGAAACCAATGTGGAACCCGCAGTAACATTGTTTTGTAAAATCTTGGTTTTATTTTTTTGGTTTTTTTTCCTATGTATATCTTAGCTTTCTTAATGCTCTTCCGTTTTTAGCGAATATTAGCACTTACTAATAGTAATTGCCCAGATTTATTTTTTTTGATGATAAATTAATGCTTAAAAAAAAACAAAAAACAGTTAGAATTTCAATAATTTTTGTCACATTACATCTTCTTATAAATACCATAACATTAACAAATGTCTTCTTAATTAACAACAAACTTTAATCATCTTCAAACTTTAAGGCTAGACAAAGTCCTTGGAAATTCAGGACGAAATATTGCCGTGAAGATGATTAAAGTTTGTTGTTAATTAAGAAGATATTTGTTAATTTTTGTCACAACTTAAACTTTAAAATTTGCTCTCTTTCGCCATATGTTTGTTTTATAAATATTTTTATGTATTATATTTGAATGATAAAAGCTCAATTAAGTCACATAAGAATGCCTTTTTGAGTCGAGCTGATACTCTGGGACGGCCGTTTCGAGCTTATTAGGCTCTCCTCAGCCAGAGCTAATCAGCTAGTGCAGGACTCAAAAGGCGTACGAGGGGAGGCATTGATAATACATGATGGAGACTGTGACCCCTCAATAACTAAAAGTAAGAAAATAAAAATACATTGATCTGATATGTCTTAACAATATTAAATCAATATTTCTAGAAAATTTAACTGCTTAAGTAATGAAAAAGTTTATATTTAATGTTTTCAAGACTCTTTAGAATGGTAAAAGACTTCTATGTCTTAACATTGTGAAATCAATCTTCAATGCTTTTCTTTTATAATAATAGTAGTATTCAAAATTTCATTCCGTAATGATTTCCTGAGGAAGGCAACGGGAAACCACCTCAGTATCTTTCCCTAGAAATTCTATGGATTCTTCTAGGGGTTCGCCATCTTGGGAACACTAGAGATCCATAGAACACGGACCTTCGGCTACGAAGATCGCACTTCGGTGCGAACCACACGCAACAACAATAACAAAAATTCAAATTACTTTATTATTATTTTGAGAAGGGCGCTGAATGCCAGGTGATTATTAAGTAATATAATGATAATTAAACGTTACTCAATATTTTTTCAGATTGTTAGCGTTGATGTAACTATTAAATCAACATACACTGAGTGAACACTTTATTAGATACACACACCTCTCTCTAACTTGGATGGATCCGGTAGTGATGCACGGTGACTTAACAATCAACGAGTATAAAAGAAATGCTTGGTATCAAGAGAACTGTGTATCAGTACAGTTCACCAGAACATGGATAACATAAAAGATTTAAACGTCTTCGAACGAGCCATGATCGTTGGGGCAAGAAGAGCCGGTTCCAAGAAGAGTCGGAAACTGTGAAGATCCTCGACTTTTCTCGTGCAACAGTATCGCGGGTGTTCATAGAATGGCAGTTGGGCCAAAAAACTTCAAGCAATAAGCGAAACTGTGGATGAAAGAGGTAACAGGTGACAGACACGAATCATCTACGGTAACAGAAGGGACAACAGCACGACAGATTGCAGCGAAGAAAAACGCAGATGCATCAAAGCGCATATCCGAACGCACAACACGACGGACCTTATCCCAGATTGGTTTTAACGACAGGAGACCAACAACAGTATCTTTGCTGAGCGCGCCTGCTGTAGGCCCAGGAGCATCGCAATTGGATGTAGGTTGCTTAGTCCGACGAGTCTCGGTTCCTTCTCCACCATGCTGATGGCAGGATGAGAATATGGAACAGTCAGCAGGAATCAATGTACCCGTCTTGCCAAGTGACAACCCTACAAGCGGGTGGCGATGGAATAATGGTATGGGGAATGTTTTTCTTGAACACACTTGGTCTCCTAATACCCATGGAAACATCTCTTAATGCCACGGGCTACCATTGTTGCCAACCAGTTGCATCCGTTTATAGCTACAGTGTTCCCCGGAGCAGATGGCCACTTTCAACAGGACAACAATGCACCCTGTAATCGTGCTCGATTGATCTCCGATTGGTTCATTGAACATTACTCTGGTGTCCACTTGCTTCATTGGCCGACTCAGTTACCTGATCTCAACCCTATCGAGCAAATGTGGGACGAAATCGAAAGATCCATTCGAAGCTTAGAAACGCCACCATCCGGTGTGAACCAACTAAGGACTGCTCTTCTGTCAGCATGTGCCTATATTCCTGTGGTTCAACACCTTGAAGACTCTATGCCTCGAAGAATTATGGTTGTGATCAAAGCTAGAGGAGGACCAACTCGTTATTAGTATAATAAAATAACGCTAATAAAATGGCCACTCAGTGAATGTATATATCTGTTTTTGTGTACAATAACATTTTTTAGCTTAATGTTGTAATATCATCTAGGCTTTACAGTTCTTCTATAATCTTTTGGATGTTTTTTGTTGGATTCATCCACAGTCATAGAAAAGAAATGGATGACTTCGATGCGACTGACTGTCATTCATTTCTATTTGTTTATTTCAGGGCCCTGCCAGCATGTTGCTCACCAACCTAGAAAAAGAGAAAGAACTGCTAAGGATATTCCTTCGAGTGTCTCAAATGGAAAACACTTTATTAAGAAGAATGAACCTCAACTCGTTTCTTATGGTTCCTGTACAGAGAGTCACCAAGTGGGTGATAGATTTAATTTTAATTTACATGATTATTGTAAACCTTTGACAATTAAAACAATCTTCTTTTTATCTTGATTTTTGTCACCTGTCGCAGTGCATTTATCTAAAAAAATGAGTGGATATTTATAATATAAACAAATTTACTTTTATCTGCTGAAGTTATCTAAATAAGAAATCCAGTCTTTGGAAATACAGTTAAAGATAAATTCGTTTTGACTTCCTGTAATGATGGAAATTGGAAAAAATTCAAACAAATTACTGAAAAGTAAATTCTTTCTATTTTTACAAAATATTAATAATAAGAAGTCTGTAATATTGAAGATTCTAAAATTAATTTTACCGAACTTTCTAAATAATTTCGGGACTTATATTTTCGGACTTATATTAGTTGTTCGAGACTTAGAGTCTGCACTGTGTTGATAGGCTATATATCATAAATGATCCAAAGATCTAAAAAATGGAAGCTTTCAATTCAATAATCCGTAGATTTTAAATTTCATTCAATAGGTTCAAATTTGGGAAACTCTTATCAAAAATCGACGATATCAACAATGTTATTACAAATACATTTGCATTTGTAATAAACTGAAAAGTAAGAATTATTATTGCAAAAATTTACTGCATCGCAAATCAAAACCAAATCTCAATTCTTTCATCACCTTAAGTTCCTTTGTTTGACTTTGCAATTTAAATTAAATTTTCCTGAAATCTTTTCTTAAAACTTAATAAAAGTAAGGTGTCATTAATGGGTTTTTACTAATGTGTTAGTGAAAGAATGTTCTAAGGCGACATGGGAATTAACATTGCCAAGTTTCAATTAAGATAGTTCAGAAAATGGCGTAGATTCAAACAAACATTGGTGTTTCAATTGAAAACAAAGGAAAACTTTTCTTTCTTGTTTTATTAATGACGAAATGATCTGGATTTCAATTTATATCACAATTTTCAGGAAGCGATTGTCTGAAGAGATTCCTCCCACAATCATCCATGGTTTTCCAATATCTGGAAATGTCTGGAGATTTTGAAGGGGAAAGAAATGAAAACCTTGAATGAAAACCATTTTATCTTGTGGCACATTAATACATCCAAAGAAACAAATATTCTTTATTGCCTTTCTGAAAAGCAGATAGAGAAAGAACAAAAGTGAATATTGTAGAAAGGATGATTAACTGTTATCCTACTTATCGCTTTTTTTTTTCCACTACAAAACTGTACATTTGTACAGACGAAGTCATTTTAAAAGAACTCGTTACTCAATTAAATGGTAACGGAAGGCGACATGAATCTTTGGATTCTTGCACAATATCTTTCTAAAAAAATAAAGCTTCATTGTGAACAGAAAGAATAATCGGTTGATGTAGAGAAATAGACCCATAGGGAAAAAGATATACTTAAAGAAAAATTTTGGACAATTATGAACAGAAAATATGAAATGTTTCATGAGCTGTAGTATTTATTTAAATAATGTCTGTTATTCCAGTAGATTAACAGCTAACCTTTTAATAATTTCCAATTATAAAATACATTAAATTTATAATTAATCCAATATTATAAAGATTCCCAACATAAAGTTTAACATTAAATATGTACATTCTGTTACTAAAATAAAATTTAGCATCAAAACTCCATTAAAAAAAGCCTCTTTGAACCTCTTAGATTCGAACTGTAAAGACCCAGCGAATGATTGTCACCAACACACAAACAATTACTGAATTCGGTTCATTTTTTATTACTTTTTGTTGGGCCCCTTTTTGAAATTTTAAGCTTACATTATTAATATACCGATTAGTTTTTTATTTTAACTTTTTAATTAATAGTATATTGTAAAATTATTTGCAAAGTATTTTTTTCATTAAATTATTAAATAAATGTTTTCCTAAGAAATTTTCAACTATCATTCATAATAAACTTGAAATAGAACAATTTTTCAGTATCTACTGAATGCTAATTACCATTTATTATATAAAACCAACGACTTAAGAAGTAATAAATATGTAATTAACAAGAACAAACCAGTTTAATATAAAACTCCATTAGTATGGCAGTGATATCACAGATTCTTGATTCTTCAGTTTTACAATTTTAAATATATGGCATATTATTGTTATTGTCACGTCTTTTTATTTCACTTCATTATAATATTCTTGTTCTATGTCATTCGTTTCATTAATTTTATTGATTTCTTTTGCAGATATCCTTTGTTGTTGAACAGGTTATGTAAAGTAACCCCTTATCATCATAAGGATCGAGAATCTATCAAAGAAGCCCAGCAGAAGATTGAACTCCATTTGGAACATATCAACCAGGTGAGGACACGGAGTTTCATTTGTTATAAGTAAAACAGAAACATATTTATTTGGAGGATAAAGTGCTACTGCTGCCTCGGTAAACATTTTACATTCATCAAAGCAGCTGAGCGATTTTCAACGTGGAGTAGTCATAGGCTGCCCACATTAGTGGCCAGTGTGCGAGCCTTACATCATTCGTGCGTGTCCGATGCAACTGCAAACAAGCATCCAACTTGTGCAGGCTTTGAAGCAGAAGTGGACAAAAATACCGATTGCTTGCTTTCAGAAACTGGTGGAGAGCATGCCACGGTGTGTGTTGTGCTTAGGGTAAAAGACCACAGTATGTGCTATTAGACACGCTGTAAATAAAGCATCTGTTCCATACCACAGGTGTCGACTTTCAATTGAGCAGGCAGTGTATAATGTAATAAGAGTGGAAATTAAAAGAGTTTCAATTGTAATTATTATTATTGTTGCACATGTATACTCATTGCTCTGGTACTAAGACATTTCCGCTGTAGTTGTTTTTTTTTTTCTTTTTTCTTTTTCTTTCATTTAACACAAAAATCCTGTTCTTTTTAACACAGTTTGATTTGTTTTCAACATCATGATCTCTTTTTCAGATTTGTGTGCTGGTCTTTCAGGATGATCCGTATTTGTATTTGAAAGATTCTCAGAATAATAGAAAATGATTTCCGAAATTTTTCATATTTGATTTTTGGTTCTGTTTTAATATATTGATCTGTGTATTATTGTGGGTGTTTGAATCAATTCACTTTAATGTAGTAAGTGAATTTGTGTAGGTAATGTTGTTCTATAAATAATCAGAATAGATTTGTAGAATTTACTTAAAGCTAAATTTTAAATATTTTTTTTTCTTCACAGCAAGCAAAGGACATTAGTGGAACTAAAATTTGGCGTCGGATTTCCCATATTTCGGCACAGTATAATAAGAAATTCCCCACAGAGCAAGAAATTGGTAATATTAAGCTACGGAAGGTAAATGGCTTTTTTTATTTATTCTTTTATCAATAATTTGCAATCTTATGAAATTGTCATGAATCTCAATTTTACCAAACTTATTATATAGATATTTTTTGCAGTTAATGCTCAATTGACCAAATTTACATTGGTGAAAGCAATTAGAGGAGCACGTGACTTTGGGGGAATTAAGAAAGCCAAGAATGTGATAACTTAACAAAATGTGGAAAATGCAAGTCGAGTGTGACGTAGACAGCAGAATCATGTATATCCATATCCAAATTAGCATCTCTAATGTTAGAATTCATAAATCACAGATAGGATAAAAACGACGGTTATTTCAGGAGCTCCCTTATTCTGTCGCATTTATCGTGACCTTTCGTTTCTTGAAGTCTTCGGTTCGAACGATGTCTCAGCAGCATGATTTACCAGAATAAACAACATGGAGATCTATTATTGGCAGACTGGAAGCAGGTCAGACATAGCGGGTAGTAGCAGAAGCCCATGGAGTGTCCTGACTGTGGAATCAATTTCAGATTAGGGCAAGTGTTCAAAGACAGCAAGGTAAAGACCACGAGTATCTACAGCAAGGGATGACGGTTATCTATTTTAACAATCAATCGGAACAGGTGGCAAAATGCTACTCAGCTTTAGCGACAGCTTTTTGTCGCAACAAGACGCAGTTTGTCAACTAAAACTATCCGCAATCGCCTACACCAAGGTGGCTTTTATGCACTAAATTAATGGTGAGCTTCACTTGAACTGTATGACCTGGAAAATATCGCCATGGGAACACGACGAGTAGAGTCAAGTTCTCTTCTCTGATGAATCTAGATTCATTCTCTACGAGTTCTTATCAACGAGTTCTTATCTGGAGGAAACCCTGTACACGAAATAACCCAGCTTTTGTGCAGGAAACATTACATTACGGTGATGAATCGATTGATTGATGGTTTGGGCAGGCATAAATATAGCTGAGCGTACAGGCCTGTATGTCATTCGAAAAGGCAGTCTGACGGCCCAGAGGTACAGAGATGAGATTCTAAGCTCTATTGTTATACTGTATGCTGCAGCCATCGGTGATTCGTTGCTTTTCATGGCGATAGAGCTCGGCTAGTGAAGAGGAGGGAATTGAGCACATGGAGTGTCCAGCATGCTCCCCTGATTTAAACCCTATTCAGCATGCTGGGAACGCAATTGGCAGACCATTGCGGCTAGATAGCACCTTCACTGAGTCTTTATGAACTGAAAAAAAAAAAAAAAAAAACATTGAGAAATGGCGAAGATACCGTCAAGCCCTCCTCGATAATCTCATTAATTCCATGTCACACAGCTGTGCAGCGGCCTTAGACGTTCGAGGGGACGTCTAACTTTAAAAATAGGATATTGTATACTGTAATATTGCATGAAAATTCAATAATAAGTTTTTGTTTACCCACATTACTGTATAGTCTAATGTTTCCTAAATAAAAATAACATTTTACGTCGAACAATGTCAGTCAAACATGATTTTCCTTACAATAACTCTTGCTCCCCTATTTGTTTTGACTAAGTGTATTTTTAAATCCTTTTCTCATTTTTTTGGTATATTAGACCTAAGACTCTAGGCTTGACCTACTCTCAACTTGAAGCCATTGTTTTTATAAAGCGGGGGGGGGGGGGGGGGGGGGGG
>JAFIDM010000001.1:79812451-79874148 GCA_023159025.1 Thereuonema tuberculata | reverse complement strand
AACTTGTTTGAAGACTGAGTTTCCCTTCTGCCCTAAACTGAATAGAAATCTGTGATTAGTTAATGTGATAGAAGAAGAACTGCTGCTTCACATAATCAAGACTTCTCAAGACAGTTGAGTTCCACGGCATTATTGTTTGGAACCATTTTTTAAATATTTTTAATATAATTGTAATATTATCACAATTGATTATTACTATTTATTTGAATCTTAATAGTTAACAATCTTTATTTAATATAAAATTTTAATTTAAAAATGGTAGTTAAAAAATTACATTAATGAAAAATAAATTGAATTTTAGTTAACTTTTTTGCATTTGGAAAATAGGAAAATGTGCTATGAAATAAATCTTAGGTCAGTGTAAATTACATCCAATATTATTATTAATTTTGAGGATTTTCATGAAATTTATTGCCCCCCCTCTTTATTTTCAAACTAACAATGCTTTTGGAGGCTGTAATTTTATGGTCTAAGCCTTCCAATATGATCTTTCAATGGCTCTTTAATATTGTAGTCCTTATAATTTTTCAGTTAAAGCTGTTAAGTCTCTCCTGAAAGCTGTTTGGCCATTGTTTTATTAGACCACAGCTGAGAGGAGCTTAACAATGCTTGAATCATCTCCATTGTTTTCCAAATGTGATTCTCTGAAGAATACAAATCTGCTGAGAAGTTATAACCAACTTAAATCAGTTCAAATGATGAGTTTAGAATTTAGAAGAATGCTTTGGACAAACTTGAATCTTTTCCTCCCTTGCATTGGTTGTTGTTTACAAAAGAACACAAAAAAAAAAAGGTTCTATTTAGTTGCTCAATCTCAAAGAGACCAGCAAAGAAAAATATTTTCAAAAAACTTAATTGTAATATAAGGAAGAACGTAACAGAAATAAAAAATGATTTTTTTTTATTTTAATTTTTTTTTTTTCATTTTTTTTTTGCATGTAGATGTGAAACAATATATCTTGAAAAATAAAATTACAAATAGTTATTGTTTTAGTTTGAGAATAGCCATATTAGTTAATCTTCCAAATTAGTAAATAATGACATTTGGCATATTTCAAAATAAATTTAAACATCATTTTTCTAAAACAAGGATTTTTTTTTCCGAATAAATTTTATTTAAAAAGAAAAATTCTGGCCTAGAAAGTACAAGAGTGATTTTTGGAAATAAGGAAAGAATGAAGAAAATTTGTTGATTAAACTAATTTTTGACAACCATCTCGATTGCCAACACCTTTTTCTTCATTAAGAACATTTTGTTTAAAAAGAGCTCATTTGAAGTTCGTATAAAAATTCCTTTTCTCCTTTAATAAGAAGCTTAAAAAAGAATAGAATTGAAAAACACTTTTCAAAGATATTACATCCAAAGCATTCGACTGAAACAAGCTTTTAGTTCAAACATTGTAGATCTCTTTTAAAGGTATTGATTTTTCTTTTTGTTTCTCTTAACCAATTTCTGGTTTTTTGAATTTCTTGAACAAAGGTTTCCTGATGAGGTTCAACAATTGGTTCATGAAAATATTGAAAAGAATGTAAAAATATGTCAAAATAGTTTTTGTTTCTCAGGAGTTACTGCTTCATTTTATATCATCAAAGATCTTTATCACAACTTGGAAAACTCTTCATAAAAAAAATAAAATAAAGATAGTTAAAAAAAAACACTTGCATTTAAAGGTTTTTTGTTATTTTGAGCGATCCATTGCTTTTAACTGCTAACAGTGGACCTAAAGAAACTGATTCACCCTATTTCGTGGTCAGTCCAGTGCTTCCTCACTCTTTCTGTATTTTTGCAATACATTTTGTATCATCAAATTGATGAAATTTACTAATTTTTGAGACTGTTAATTTTTTAACAGTTTTTTTTATTATAATTAATAAAACAAAATACATTTTAATATTCTTAATTAAAAAATGAAGCATTCTGTTAACTTGAGAATTTGGATTTTAGAAGTTCATTTGCCATCTTCTTCAGATGTATTAATTTATCTTTTGTAATTTATTAGACCTTTTTTTTCCCACCTCACTCCTACATACAATAAAATAAACAATTCAAGAAATTTGGGATTAGACATAATTACAGTGGATGTCAACTCATCTGCATTTTCATTTGAGTTTGTCAGATTAGTTTGACCACTTAAAATATTTTTCAATTTTATTCATAAGTTAAAAATAGCAAAAGAAGACTAAGAAAAACAACAACAGACTGTATTTAAAACCATTTTAATATTTTAATTATTTGTTGTTTTCTTTATATAAAAATACTTGTCAATTGCATTATCGTTGTTGGTAAAAAAAAAAAAAATATGTATTTTTATTTCATTCACTAAGCAATCAGAAGAATATTAGTTTTGAATTTTCTAGAATAACCGGTTTTTTTTTTTTTTAAAGAAATAAGGCAGATATTAAATTACCTATAAAAAGACTTGCAAATATATTGAAATGATCAGATGACAAAAGAGTTTCTATTGCAAATATTTACGGCAGAAGAATTTCTGATATATTTTCTTTTTTATTTATTAAAATAGCTGGAATACATTTTAATTGCAAATTAGAAAAAAAATGGGATCCCTAAGTCACAGAATACTACAGAATAATGATGTATACTCAAATTAAAAATGAATTGTTTATCCTTTTGTATCATTTCATTTGCTTTATTTTTTTTTTTGTTACTGTTATTAATTGAAATATATATTAAAGATTGTTACAGTGAGCCATTTTTTTTGTGAAAGTAAATTATTACAGTGTTGCTTTCATGATTGCTTGTTAAAGAGCAAAGGATGATTCTGCAGTAAATAACATCTTTCAAGACTTCCAGTGACTAACTTATGGAAGTCCTATTTTATCATTGTGCAGTTTTTTGCAAATTAAGGTGAGGTTTTCTAATTTTTTTGTAAGAAATTGAGATTTTATTATTATTACTTGATTTTATTATTTATTTCAAAGCAGCACTTTGTCAGATTTTATGTATAGAGATAATTATGTTTGTAGGTTGTAATTATAAAATTTATAATTATAAATATAGAAAAATATATTCCTGTGAATATTTAAATGCCCATTCAGTCATTTTTTAAAGGTGAAATGGAAGAAGAATATTTTATCTGTATCTTTTAAAGAAATACTGTGATTTTTGTACATTTTGAGTAAATGCATGAGGAACAGTATTGGAGTTGTACCTACATTTTCAGATGAGTTATTGTATAGCATTCTTGTACAGTCTTCCTCTATAGTTATCATTTTCTACATTTTCATTCATCTTATTTATGAATTTAAATAGATTACTTTTAATAAAAAGGTGTTTGTATGCTAATAGAATGAACTAGAAGCTATGTAGAATATTTCTTATTGCAAAAAACTTGTTAATTTTTAAACAAAAATTATAAATAAGTTTTAGAGCGTTTCACATTCTAGAATTTAAAATTGTTTTATTTTTATTTTTTTTCACTCCTATTTTGTTTATATAGAACAAGGTTTAATTTTGAAGTGTAAGTAAATGGAGACAATAAAAAGCTCCTAAACCATTAATGTTTTTCATTATTAGAATAATTATTATTTCTTCAATTGCATTTATTTAGATGAAATAAGTAAGGGAATTATAAAATTTCTACTACCACCAAAAGTTTAAGTGACTTCCAAGTTCTTTTTAGACATCTTAAGAAGAAATTGAAGAGCAAAAATCATAATTTTCATTAGAAATCGATTCTGAAGATTATGAAGCAAGTGATTAAACTCAGTAAATCAATTGATGAACATTTTTATTTCCTTATTTATCTCAAGTTCAAGTGTCTTAATAAAAGTGTTGGTTAACTGCTACTTTTCTCAGTTACTATTACTGCAATTAGTATTATTACTAGTAGTTTTCATAATCCTTGCTGTTGATGCACACTTGTAGATCATCTTCAAATGTCAACAGCAAGATTTCAGGACTTCAAATCCAACTCCGACTCCACAGACCTTCAATGTTAAGTAGCCTAAAAAAATTTTTTTTGACTTGTAATTTAGTAAATATTAATTCCTACTCCTGAATTTCAAAGATGCCCTCCAGTCATATCCCAATCTATTCTTGAACATCTTCACCCCAATGTAATTTAGACTGATTCACAATTAATAGATTTCTTGTCATTTTCATCTAATTGCTGACACATTCTTTTTACATGATTTTGTTTTTAAGCATCTCCTATAAGAAATCCTTCTGCCACTATCTTTCCCATTATTTTTTTTTTTCTATCCAAATATTTATCATTACTTTTCATTTGATCCATTGGATCAAATGGGCCCAGCTCTCATATTCTCTGTCATGTCAGGCCCATTTTTATGTCAGAATCAGAAAATGTAGTCTTCATTATCTGTCAGTTAATAGTCCATGGCTACAAACAAAACATTTCCTGTGCACCTCAAAATAATTTTTATCTTTCTCCAATCTATTCAAAAACAAAAGGCCTGCCTTCAACATTCCTGAACAGTCATTGTACGCAGTCTTTTAATGAACTACATTAAAAGCCAACCCAGTAGCCAAACCCACAGTTTCTTGATCATTCAACTGTGCTTCTATGATAATTAACTGAACACAGTATATCTTTTCAATGAAAGCAAGTTTAATGTCCGTAATTATTCATAAATAGAGAGAGAAATTCACCAACGGACAATAAATATGCCTTCGCACATTGAGCCAACATCAACTGGAATTCTGAACAGCTGTTTCATCCTTATTAGGAATCATCAGCAGAATATACCCTTGATGTTTGGCTCAGTTACGCGAAAGCTTTACCTAAAAGCATTCTCGATCCCGGGAATGGGCCGCCGAGATAAAAAACAATAAAATAAAAAATGATCCTGAAAAATCTTAAGTGTTAATTCGCATAAGTGAGCCAAACATCAAGGGTATATTCTGTTGATGATTCCTAATAAGGATGAAACAGCTGTTCAGAATTCCTGTTGATGTTGTCTCAATGTGCGAAGGCATATTTATTGTCCGTTGGTGAATTTCTCTCTCTATTTAGTATATCTTTTCAGCAGAGAAAATTCTTATCCATTAATATTCTTCAGAATTCTATTATATTTTTTTCTTATCCCCTACAGCAGATTAGCATTCTTTATCCAATTGGATTTGTCATCTCAATCATCCGTATTTTACAATTTGGAATGATTCTTCAGTCTTCATCTGCTGATGCTCCTGCCTTTGGTTGGTCGCTGCTAGAGTAGTAAGAAAAGAAAAACACTTGAATTGTGACTTTTTGCAGAGTTGCAAGGACTTTTAATTTGTTATTTGTAGATGATTGTATTTAAGATTTTTTATCGTTTGTGGCTGTACTGTTCTTCATCTCTCTTCAGTTCAGTTGCATTCATCTCTCCAGTGAGAAATTACATTGGATTACAAAATAAAATTTATTTTTTGCAACATGAAAAACTGCGATCCTAATAGAACTTTCTACACTGAATTCAAATGTTTCTAGTTTTCTCTATCGCACAGGGATTACAAGTGACACATAGGTTATCTAAAAATATATATATATTTACGAACATTTACAATACTACTATCTGGTTACTATTGCTTTGCTCTGAAAGCCTTGCATTAGTTATTTGAAGAACCAAATTTCATCATGTAATGTAAAACCGAAACATAGAACTGAAACTAAATTAAACAATACATAAGTTAAAGTTAAAGTTGCGATCAGGCCCAGAGGACCGCGCAATGCAGCTGGAGGGTAGGCTCCAGTGTTAAGAACCTACGGGACAAAGTTGAGGCCGGGGGGTCGGCTCGTCGCTCGCCCGCCTTTAACTCCCGGGAAAGAAACCAGGTACCCATTCTATAGAGGGCTGGGTAGACCCTAGGGCCCGTTTGGAGGAGAAATATTGAAATCCAACATATTAATTAACCATATCGTATATTATTCAGATCTGTGGTGCAACTTAAAACGGGAAAGGCTCCATCTATTGCCAGTTTTAGGAATGTTTTAAATGCACTCATTGACAACTGTGCTGGTGCCATCTATGATTTGGAAAGTTTTACATTCATCCACTTAAACTATTTTATCGACTGGGATGAAAAGTAGCCTATGGCGTACTTCATGTCCTAGAATACCTGCATGCAAAATTTCATTCCGATCTGTGGAGGCAAGAAAGAATGACAAACAAACAAACTTACAGATTTTTGCTTTTATAATAGTTAGAATTCTTGTTACTTAAAAAAGTAACAGTTGTTGATTTGTTTGAGTACTCAGCATCTGAAGTAGTCTTCTTAAATGTCCAGCAGTAGTCAGCAAACTTACTATGACTCCACATGCCGTGGTACCTCTTATCCATGCACAACATATCTTGCTGAAATCGCTCACCATGTTTGTCACTGACAGCATTAGGTTCTCAGAAAAAAAGTCCAAGAATTGAATTTTAAGGGACATTATATTCCATAACCTTGAATGAACATAAAAGTTTGGTCATAATGCTTCAAAATTTCCCAAACTTTTTGGTGACATTTTTTGAACAATTTTCATGCTATTTTTTTCAACTTGGATTAACAGATCTTTAAATTTTTCAAATTGAATCAAATCTCTTTTATTTTATGACCCATAAAAAAAAGCTGCCTTTAATTTTAGCATCATTATTCTAGGGAATATTTCCTTCAAATTAAGCGAACCCAACATCGTTTTTATCCATGACCTTAATAAAGTTTTTAAAAATCCCTAATTTTATAAGGAGTGGAGGTAAAAAAAATGTTTTCAGGTTTGTCTAGTGGGTGTTAGGCAACATTTTCTTTCTGGGAATAAGTTGACTGATGCTCTGGTCAGTTCTTGATGTAATGATTTTTCCTACCCCAATCATACAAGAAACAACAAAGTTTAGTATATCCAAGCTGCAAATCAAGTAACAGTGCATTGACTTTCAAATCATCATAGATGTTCCAATTGTAGTTGGCATCCTGAATTTTTTCCAAAAGGAATTTCACATTTTCATAGATTTCTTTCCATATTAACAGTATAAGCTAACAGCACAGAAGGAAATTTGTTACCATTGTGCAAAATGACACCTTTCAAACTAGATTTAGAGCAGTCAATGAAAAGTCATTATTCTGTTTTATGTTCATGATGAAGAGCATCCTTCACAGAGCAAATGTTATTACAATAAACTAAACTGTTTTCTTGCAAAAAAATTTTTTAAACTCGATGGTTTAGAAAACACACACGCTTTAGTGTCACACTGGTGTAGATTCCAGCCCTTAAATCTAGATCCCAAAAGTTCGGGATCTAGATCTGTTTTTTGGACGAATTCAAATCCTGAAGGTCTTTAAATCACCATGAAGACGAGAAGTAATCCAGAAGATTACTTGCTTTAAAATTAAGGTCTTATTGTTCTTCCTGTTAAACTGGGCTGGCATCATCGTTTTCCAAGTCTTCATTGATAAATGAAATTTTTTTGAGGCTGATGTAGAGGTAAGTCCTCCATGTGAGGAACTGGTCTCATAGCAGATGGTAAATTTTGATAATTCAGTGTGTATGGATTTAGATTTATTCCTGTGATATCTATTAGACAAAAATAACAATGTGATGAATGTCTTTGGGTTCTCTCCAAACCTCATTTACCCATCCTGTCAGAAGTGTAATATAGGTGACAAGGTTGATTCAGTTCTTATCTTGGTCGCCTACTTTACAACCAAAATATCCCTCATAACATTTTTTAATAAGTCAATTGAAATTTTATTGTTGAGCTTTAAATGTCAATTCTCCACACACATAACAACAGATATCGAGAGGATTTACACATATTTTTGGCATAATGTCACTGTATCAAACACATCACAGTTGTACAGTAATTCCTGTGCTGAGATTTTGCTGAGATTCCTGTGCTGTGAGATTTTGCTGAAACAACACCAGGCTAACAAAAGATAACCTGAGAGGAAGATTGTTGGCAATAAAATGTTTGAATTGATGCATTACGTAAAATCATCTCATAACAACAATAATTTTTCTAATTAGAAATAGAAAAATGAAAGTTTCCATGATCAATTGCAAAGGAACTAAAAGTACAAATATTTGTTGTTTTTAGGAGCAAGTAGGATCTTAATGTGTAATTAACAAACATATACTGTCTGCTCACAATGAAAGTAATTTGTTCTCATTTAAAAATATTATGATGTCTGTAGTGTAAGCATATTTCAAAATAAAAACAAGTATTTAAAATATGTTTATATTTCATTGAAGGACAAATAGTGTTAGGAAAGTTCAGAATGTGATTTGTGTTGAATAGGCTTCTTGCCTGTCTATAACGAGATAATTACAAAAATTTAGATTTAAGAAGCTGAAACAATAATGTTACAAACTTTAAAAATGAAATTGTGAGCTCCTATCGATTTTGACACAAACTGGGTTTCAAGGCACAAGTGTTTACGATCAAGGCCCCACATGGGAGGGGGGGGGGTCAGTTAATCCCTCAGCATCAGGGCCCGGTCTAAGGTCTTGACCGAAAAAAAAAATGTATGAATTAGCTTATCATTTCTAGGCTTTTTTTAATAATGAAGTCTATATTTTATTTCAACTTCTTTTCTGCTTTAACCGTCTGCGTAGAGCTATTCTGCATTACAATGTTTGCATAGAGGAAATTTTTTTCTAATTTTTTTTTTTTTTAAATTTCATTTCTAAAGCTGGAAAAGTAAATGTTGGCGTTGTCACGGTTTTATTTTAACTTTTATGTTTCATATTGTTCCCTCGTCCCTTGTTTTCTTCTTTGAATACTTGTTTATTGTAAAAGAAATCATTACTTGTATTCATAAATCCGATTATTTTATATTTTAATTTTCGTGTTATCTTGCGTTTTTCTTAAGTTTCGATTTTCATCTATTATGTTCTCGTGAGAATTTTATTTATTCTTATTCTCATAAACTAGTATTTTGTTATTTCCCACGGCAGTCAACATGTCAATTCTTTGTCCTATGTCACTAATTAGAATCATATCCCTGTATTTAAAGATTGGCTATTTTCTGTTAATTTGGGTGAGGCCATGGCAATGATTCTTTGAAAAAACAAGAGTTCTTCATTACTTAATAATTCTTTAAGATAAGAATTAATGTTGAGCGCGGGTCTTGGAAGAACACAGTAATAAGTTTGGCAATGCAAGAAGGATTACCAGTGGCCATAGGGTGCTGCGGGACACAAGCCGTAGATAAACGGTGTTGGACGTTCCTAATTTCAGCGCAGCATTCGCCATGCCTGTAAGTTAGTCGTATCATCGTCCGCGGACCTTCCAATATACATGCCTGGATACGTGGTGGCCTGTCAACGGTTGTGTGAACCAGCAAAAAATCAAAGAAAAGAAAAGAATCAGTGCTTCATTTCCCTACTCAAGGAGTCGTTCCGATTCCAGAGAAACACATATGGGCCCTGAACAGTAATCTTGGTACACCAAAACTTCTGTAAGTACCCTTTCTTACATTATATTTATCGTGAGGCCAAGAAAAGTGCTATCAGAAAAACTAAGGACCTGAGTTTTGCTACCTAAGTCAATCTCAAATGACAATTAAAATTAGCTCAGAAAATAGCCTACTTAACTATGTCAAATTGATCAAAAAGAAAACTTGACTTTTTTTATTTGTTTGTTTTAAAAACAATCATTTTCAAATTATATGTATAAGCGTATATTAGTTTCAATCAGCTGAGAAGATCATAATAACTTCAGTAATTTTGATCTGCTTGAAATCCCTGTAATTTATCCATTAGAATTAGGAAAGCTAAAACATTTACTTTAATCCATAATTTTTCATGATAACTGGCCAGTAAAATGGAGGTATGTTCTAGAGTGGAAGTCTCCGCTAGGTAATTTAATTTCCTGATAAACTTAGTGTTAGTCCCTCTCTTCTTGCTAAGCTTTTTTTTTTTTTTTTTCATTTTGTTTTCATTCGTTGTTGAATGAACTTACAGTGATACCTCGGATCACAAACGTCTCGGTCTACGAACAAATCGGTCTACAAACACCGTTTGCGAACTAATTTTGCTTCGCTTCACGAACGATGCTTCGGTTCACGAACACACATGCATGACCATTTTCGCAAAATTCTCCAGCAAAGAAAAAGGCAAATTTCTCTGGATCGTTATCTTACGCAATTACCAACTGCCTCTCCTTCGAAAGTAATCTTCCTCCTCCCCATCTTCTCCATCCCCGTTTGCCAGCAATTACCAACCACAAAGGTAAATTGTATATGTA
Source organism: Thereuonema tuberculata (assembly GCA_023159025.1). NCBI lineage: Eukaryota > Metazoa > Arthropoda > Chilopoda > Scutigeromorpha > Scutigeridae > Thereuonema > Thereuonema tuberculata. The sequence continues at coordinate 79,863,963 of JAFIDM010000001.1, read as the reverse complement.
CTGTAAAATTAGTTTTATTTTGGTAATTAAACTGCGTTCTTCTAATATTACTGTTATATTTATTTTCCTTTCTGTATTATTTTCATACATAAAGCCATAAATGGAGAGAGAAATTCGCCAACCGGACAATAAATATGCCTTCACACATTGAGCCAACAACGACGGGAATTCTGTACAGCTGTTTCATCCTTATTAGGAATCATCAGCAGAATATACCCTTGATGTTTGGCTCAGTTGCGCGAAAGCTTTACCTAAAAGCATTCTCGATCCCGGGAATGGGCCGCCGAGATAAAAAACAATAAAATAAAATTTTAAAATAACTCAATAGCTCAATTTTTGTGAAGACATAATGCCAGGTTTAGTTAATTTAACCCCATTTTCATAATTTTGCACTCAAATGTTTATTAAAAACAATACAAATGTACTTTTTCCGACATCTAGCTGTAGTGATATTTGTTTTGCAGATTCCCCTGCATCCAATCTCCTTAACGCATTAAGCTTCTGTTCCATAGTGACAAAGTTTTTCTTTCTTTTTTCACTCATAATAAATACGCGCGAATAGGGAAACAAATTTAGCTATTAAAAAAAAAAAAAATACTCAGGACCAGGCCGGATTGCCGAGGGCCGAATTTGAAAGGTTTTACTGTATTTATAATATAAAGAAAAGATATCAGTATAAGAAAGACTTTTGAACAATCAACAGTAAATTGGCTTGTGTATTTTTCACTTATTTTGATAGTTAAAGATTTAATTTTGCTATTACTAGTATACATTTTCTTTGTATGTTCAGGCATTACTGTAATGGGCTCAGCATGCCGCAGTATATTTCATTCTACTTTTAGGATAGGCATTAGGAGGAAATATTGAATTAAGTTTCAGATCTTGTCTCACTGCTGTACATTCCGTGACAAACTTGATAGCGGTTTGTAATTATCTTTGTCAGAATTCATTTATTCCATTTTTTTTATTGTTCATAATTAATTCTTTTATTCGTGTCAGTGTTAAGTTAATTTCCTCGAAAAATAATGATAATAACTGTGTGTGCCATATTTAAACTATAGAATTATGAAATCTTGCGTTATTTTAGCGATGTTTTTTGCTAAGAATTTATGATTTTGATAATAACATGGGGGGGGGGGGGAGCGTTATTCCATTAGGTATCTGGGCGCTGAATTTGATGTGGGGGACCTGGTTACGATAACTTTTCATCTTAGAAATCTAAAAATCAATAAGTTAAAACTATCTAAGCTCGCCATTCATTTCGGTAAGAAGCAATGAGACAGATTTGTTAATTTCTGAACGTGCCAAAATTCTCAATGATAACAAGAATCATCAAGTTTATTAAAAAATTTGGAAGTAGAAAATTTAACGTACTGAGTTGTGCAAAAATCATTATCCACTGCAATGCTGTAGCCAACAGCAGTAGTAGTACGTGAGTTTTGAATCACTCTGTATAATAGGGTGGGCCGAAAAAATTCAAAATTTTTTTTTCAAGTCGTAATACCGCGGAAAAGTTGCGAATTGGTGAGACTAAAAAGGGGTAAAAAAAGAAATGAAATCGGTTTATATCTTCCGTTCGCGCATGTGCTCTAAAGTTTGCCGAAAGTTGGAAAAAATTCACATTTTTACGATAATTTTTAACCTTTTTAATTTAGCCTCTTCCCGAATATAATAGCTCAAATTCTTATGTATTAGAACAACAGAAAATAATGTTTAAATATTATTTAAATCCATCAACAGCTTCCGGTCGCACATTATCTTCAAAGTTAATGAAATTTTGAAAAAAAATTACAAATACAGATAGATCACAGTTCAAGGAGAAAAAAATACTATCAACTTGCATGCTTTTTCTTTTGCTTTTTGTTTATTGAATACAAGGTTAAATGTTTAAAAACAAATTATTTTAGACCATTAGTAATATTTATAAAGATATTTTTCTATTGAAAAAACAAAGTTTTTGTGTGAAGAGTCGTAAGTCCAAGAAACCGATTCTTACGTCTCCCATGTTATAAACAAAAACAAAATAAGAAGAGAAAAACAAAATGTTAGGGCTGAATTGTATAGTAAATCTGATGATTTTCCACTACAAGGTCTCTATTTGGATGGGAGGAAGGACGACACGTTAGTGGTAGATCTAGCTCATTCGAAAAGATTCCGAAGAATGAAGTATTGTCATTTCTATTATTTCGTATCTGTCTGGTCGTGGTATTTCTCTTGAAAAATTAGTTGTCATAGGATGTGATGGCACTGCTGTTAATACAGGTTTGAAAAACGGTCTGATTCGCCGAATCGAAATACATTTGGGGAAACCGTTACAATGGACGTTTTGCCTTCTCCATTTCAATGAACTGCCATTCCGGCATCTGTTTCAATACCTAGACGATAAATCAACGAGTCCGAACTCTTTGAGAGGGCCAATCGGTGAAAAGCTAAGGGGCTGCGAAAAACGTCCAGTGATTGGCTTCAAAAGTATTGGCTGTCAGATCCCCACAATAGACAGAAGTATACTAAGTAAGGATCAGCAATATCTACTGGATATTTCCATCGCAATAAAGTCGGGAAACAGTAAAGAGGATTTGGCTGTACGAGATCCTGGTTCCTTGTCACACTCGAGGTGGTTGACAACATCAAATCAAACTCTCAGATTGTACTTATGTGAAGAAAGTCCCACACCTGAACTTCAAGAAATAGTTGTATTTATTTAGAAGTCATACATGCCAATGTGGTTTAGTATTAAAACAAGTAAATACTTTACAGAGGTACCAAAACTTGTGTACCAATCCATACAATCTTCAAGGTACCTGCCTGAAGATTTACGTAATATTGTCGACCTTGTGATCGAAAGAAATTGCTTTTTCGCTCATCCAGAACATTTAATGTTAGCCATAACACAAGATAATACAAAACACATAAGAGACATCGGACTTCGACGAATTCTAAAGGCGAGACAGTTAGATCAAAAGAGAAAAACTCTCAGAACATTCATGCCGCCAAAATTAAATTTCAAGGCTCAACACTACTCGGAAATAACTAACTGGATGGACTGTGATTTATCTTCTCCCCCATTATTAAAAGATCAGTCACGATGAGATTAAATCACATATTCAAAGTGACTCAGTTCCAAACTGGGATATAACATTCAAGACATTCCCAGTTCACACACAGGCAGTTGAACGATGTGTGAAACTCGGGACAGAAGCCTCAGGAAAAGTTTCCGGAGCTGAGCCTAGGGATGGTTTAATCAGAACGACTCTGCTGTCAAGATCAACCATGCCTAACTTCGCCCATAAATCAGATTTCAATGTACCTTCAGCTAAGAATGAGTGAAAACGGAGATGTTCAGTTGTTCAACATGAGTTTCTTAGACTTACGACTCTTCACACAAAAACTTTGTTTTTTCAATAGAAAAATATCTTTATAAATATTACTAATGGTCTAAAATAATTTGTTTTTAAACATTTAACCTTGTATTCAATAAAAAAAGCAAAAAAAAAAAAGCATATAACTTGTTAGTATTTTTTTCTCTTTGAACTGTGATCTATCTTTATTTGTAATTTTTTTTCAAAATTTCATTAACTTTGAAGGTAATGTGCGACCGGAAGCTGTTGATGGATTTAAATAATATTTAAACATTATTTTCTGTTGTACTAATACTTAAGAATTTGAGCTATTATATTCAGGAAAAGGCTAAATTAAAAATGTTAAAAATTATCGTCAAAACGTGAATTTTTCCAACTTTCGGCAAACTTCAGAGCACATGCGCGAACGGAAGATATAAACCGATTTGATTTCTTTTTTTACCCCTTTTTAGTCTCCCCAATTCGCAACTTTCCCGCGGTATTACGACTTGAAAAAAAAATTTTGAATTTTTTCGGCCCACCCTACTGTATAATCATTATTTGAGGAGCTTAGTTTCAAAACCCGCCATCTCCAAAAATTGCAAATTCCGAGCCAATGGAGTTTTTGCTAAGTTCAAATCAAAACCCGCCGTTTGCATGCAGTTTAACTTCAATAACCGCCATAACAAACTATTGCGATACGATTTCGATACAAGTGCTGTTTCAAAGCCCGCCATGTTCAATGCGAATGCATTATCAAACCCCGCCACATCCAAAACTTAATTTTGGAGAAAGCTCCTCATTTTTTCTTTTATTTACAGAATATTAGTGGATTTTTAATACAAATAATTCCCAATTGATGATTTTCATGATTTAATATGATTCAATATTAATATCTTTACAATAGCAGATTAGATGATTTTGCCATCGAATTTATTATTAATAATTACAGCCAGACATTTAAAATTGTATTTTGGAATTCCAGTGAACGACGTTAAATTTTGAAACCAAAGTTTAAATTTGTATTCTTCAGTTTTTCTTATTCCATTCTGATTGATCCTCTGGTCTCTCTCTCTCTTTTATCTCCGCTTTCAGAAAATATGGTTTTTTGATAACTTCACATCATCCTCAAACTTAAAGAAGTTAATTTTGAATTTTCAGTATTATCTATAGAACTAAAAATCGAGATTTCCTATTTTATTTTTAATAAAAACCAATAAATCTTCGCTTTTCTTATTCTAATAGTTTTTATTTCTGTTTCTCAGAAATGAATTAGATTTAAATTTTCCCTCAAAAATGGTTTAGCAAAATATTGCTTAAAATAAAAAAAAATGTGCTATTGTATCTTAATTCTTGGGTTTTCAAACTTTATTACAGTTTGTTTTCGCTGCCAATTGGTATAAAAAAATGTAAACAGGATGCTATTCTCAGAAGGCAGAGTAGAAGAACCTGACGTGATATACAAGGAAGCTGACACACCCTATAGGTATCACGGAATTTAATGCCCTTTTGTGAGATGAAAATACATGAAGTATTTCAAAAATATAATTATGTAGCTTTGTGACCAACATTTCACGAATTTCGAGATAGCAGAAATCCAATGAAAACAATGTCAACTAACAGCTTAAATATTAGAAATGCGACTGAATTATTAATTATTATTAAGTTAATGCACAAAAGTCTGATATTAGGGCAAAAACAAGCTCATTCCAACACTGACTCCTCCGATGAAGTTTCACTTATGGACCAAAGAGTGCAGAATCCCTTGTAGATCCCAAAAAGTACATCTGCCTCCTTTCCACATCAAATCCGGTCTGACGAAAAATCTCGTGAAAACATAAGTTTCACTTATGGACCAAAGAGTGCAGAATCCCTTGTAGACCCCAAAAAGTACATCTGCCTCCTTTCCACATCAAATCCGGTCTGACGAAAAATCTCGTGAAAGCTATGGATAAAGAAGAGATGCTTTCAAATATCTTAAACAAAAAATCTCCATCAACTTGCGAATTTAAAATAAAAGAGGGAATATTTGTGGGTCCTTATTTAAGACAAGTCATGGATGATAATGACTTTTGACAACATTCTAAATCAGATAGAAAAAACGGGCTTGGGCTCCTTCAAAATGGTGACTAAAAACTTTCGTAGAAATCATCGGATTCAGAATTATGCAGAGCTGATTGATAACTTCTAAAGAACTAAGATGCATCATGTCACTGATAACAAATTTCCTAATATAACATTTAAAGTTCTTCCTACCTTCCCAAAGCGATGAACACCACGAGAGGTTTCACCAGGAAATCTCTGTAATGGTAATCGAATATTATGAAAAGTGGAAGCCGAGCATGTTCACAGATCTTTATCAAACATCTTAAAATTCCAAGGAAAACTGGTGATTCTCAAGAGGACTTGGTTGTAGAAGAACAATCCGTGTCGGGGAGAATAATTCCACCCTTCTGTGAGTTTGGATAAGTTTTTCTTTTTTAAAATTAAAATTATCATTCTGACTTTAAAATCAACGAATCCATTTCTTTTTTATTTTTGTTTTGCAAATAATCATTAAAGTATCAGCTGCGATTCTCAAGTCCAATTGAAGTTAACAATAATCACCCTTTTTTTTAATTCTTTAAAACATCACTTATCATTTACGAATTTCAAATTGTAATTTCATTGGATTAACGGTGTAAAGAAAAGAAATGGATTGGTTTAATATTCTCTTTAGTTTCACTGGTAAATAATTAACGAACTCTGCATCATTTCTGGAGCATTCAATGAAATTCCTTCCTTTTTACAGAGTGGCCCAAAAGTAGGTTTACAGTTAATTTTTCGTAAATTTTTCGTAAAGCAGACCTTTTATTTTTAAAATTTTGTCATTCCCTAGGTGATAGCAAACAATGTGAATGAAGAACAAAGGAAATCGATATTGGAGCAGTATTGAAAGTCTGAAAATGCCGAGAAAGTACGTACAGTATGGCAAGAAGCTTTTCACACATATCCACCGTCATGCCAAACAATTTATCGCGTAAGGAAGAAATTTGATGAAACTGGTTCAGTGAGTAATGCACCGAAATCTGGACGTCCCAAGACTTCTGTTACAGATGAAAATGAGATGTTAGTGGCTATAATATTTGTGAAGTCCAAAGAAATCCACTCGTCGTGCGTCTGCAGAACTATCCATACCAAGAACATCATTGCAACGCTTAATGCATAAATTGAAATTAAAACCTTACCGACCACGACTATAAACCAATTAAACGTAGTATGTTGCAATAAATACTGAATTCAATTTCAGTGTTTGTGTAATATAGTATATGCAGCATATTTTGTAAAAGCTCATTAAAATATACTTTTATATCATTCATGAAATGTCAATATGTACAATTTGAATTTATTTCAGAATGCCTGTATTACTTTATCAGTAGAATAGAATTTTTTGCTTATTCTTTTAGTATACATACAGAAAATAGTAAATATTTACCAAATAGTTAAAATCATGGAATTTTTCTCTTATGATCGGGGAATTTTAAAAGAAATTGTTCGTGAAATCAGGGAAAAATCAGGGAATTTTTTTATTCAGATTTTGTAGACACCCTGATCATTGAAGAACTCAAGGATATGTGATCAGACTGTAAAAACATTCAGAGTAATACATTTAGAAAATGACAAAAGAAAGACCACAATGAAACAGAAGAAAACATGGAAGAAAAAAATGTTGCTTTTGTTCATCAATTCTGAAGAACGAAAGCGAAAAATGTTAAATTTTCTGATCATCTTTCTAGTCATCTGTGGTCAGTTTATTGTAAATATCGATATAGTTAGGTGGAATATTTCTTTGTGATAGTTCTTAAAAAAATACGTGAAGAAAAGAGAACATGATGGAAAATATCAAAAATAAAAGAAGAAAAAAAACCTATCAATGTTAACCTTTACAACACCTTTACAACAGTCAAAACATCATTTGAAAAGCATTTGATCAGTAAAGCAAAGATTAAAATAAAGAGTGGTTCAGACTCACAGATCTAATGGGAAGTCCAGGATAAGCATGTGAAGAACAAGAATCAGAACTTGAGCGACAAGTCTTTTCAAAATACATGATTGAAATGCCAAAAAGAAAGGTACCAAACAAGTGCATGTGTAAGAGTTGTTAAAAATCTCAGCAGTAAAAGATGAGAAAAGAAAGGATTATTTTGAAGGAAAACAATCTATTAGGTCTAGAAGAAAGGAAGAAAAAAAAACCCCGACGTACTATCAACTGCACTTCAATGGCGGAGTAGAAATCAGTTGATAAAAATAGTTCACTCCTTTGTTTTACTAGGAATAGGGGAGACCGGGGCAGAGCGGTCCACTTTTTTTTGTGGAATTTTTTTCTTTTTTTTGTTAAGAGATTTTCCATTGCATTTATTTTTGTCAGAATCGGGAACTATTCAAGAATGTAAATACTTGATTTCATTTCATTATATTCATAAATAAAATTGGTATTAATTTGCAAAGCAAAAATGGTAGAGTGGTCCAACCTGCCCCGACCACGGGGCAGGCTGGACCACCCCATGGGGCACGTTGATCCGGGTAAGAATAACAACATTTAAAGTAAGATTTTTATTGAATATAAAATAATATGCCATTTAGGATATCATGAAATAAAATTTAACTTAACATAGACTACCTAAGGTATTATATATTCAAGTGAAAATTTAAAATAATCATTAAGCAGTTGAAAGTCGTAAATGAATAACATCAAATAGGTTTACATTGAATTAATTAATCCCTTTCACTAGAGAAATCTTCTTTGCAGTTGAGGCATTCGTAAAATAAACCCCGAATATCATTGGCTACGCAGGAACTATGGGCCCATCTCTTGCACTGCATACATTGAATCCACTCCTTCCATGGTTTGCTTTTTTTAAAGTTCTTCAAACAGGAGAGCCACACAGCATCTTCATCATCACTAATCATCTGTAATTGTTTCCTCTTTATCCCTTTGCTTCTATTTGTTTTTTTTGTTTATGTTGCTTTTAGAGTTTGTTGGCCGAGTCATGTTTTTCGTTGCTACTATTTCTTTTCTTTCTTTAGATTTTCGTTGCTCTTCTAGCAGAGCTTTTTTTACTGGCGTATCCGTCAGTATTGCCGTTGACCTTTTTTTGTTCTCTATTAAGATTATTAAGATTATATTGTTACTTATGCCATTTTTTTAATGCTTTCTAATGTAACAAAGTGTGTATAGAATTTATATTTAATTTAGAGTTTCACTTACTGAAAAATATGTTAGTTCACTTAGGGATGTAATTGTGTGTGTTTTAGAATACGCTCCCTCTCCTGAAATGTTTAGACTGATTGGGTGTACTTTTTGCCCGTGTGTTTGAGATTCATCAACTGATCTGATTTTTCCCGCCAGAGTGTACTTAACTTTTCTCCTTTTGTTCCCATGGGAAAACGAAACAGATAAAACCACGTGATCACTCAATCAACGCACAACTGTTTTTTCGAAGTTTTTCTTTTTCTTTCGCGCATATTGTTTTCTAAATAAGCTCAAACCATTAAAATAATATTTAACCATGAAATATCACAATAATAATATACAAGACTTTACCAAATACATAATTACAACAATACAATTATTAAAAATCAAAATATATTCCCTCAGAGACCAAGATTTTAATCGTGTCATGTTGTCAATTCCACAACGTGACAGTTTGCATAGTATTTAATTAGAATTTAATAACAGTTAAATGTGTAAATTGACTATTTTCGAAGATTAAGATGACTTCGCACGAAGTCTTCCCCTATTACGGTACTTGCAGAGAGGAATTACTAAAGGGGTAATATCCTTTAATAATATAGGCTACACACAATATATATAATAACCTACGTAAAAAAATATAGAAAAAAATATAATATGTAATAATATAATACAATATAATATAATAGGCCTAATAAATATATAATATAGAAAAAAAATATAATGTATAGTGCCAAAATATTTTATTGTAAAAACTGCGGGGCAGAGTGGACCACTGGTCCAATGTGCCCCGTATCGTTCGGTCCACTCTGCCCCATCGCCTTTTTGGAGTTTCCTTCAGTTGTAACTATCGACTACTTTAAGTATTCAATTCATACTACAGCTTAAAATGATCTTTAGATTACCGCCTTCAATTTGAATATTACGGTTATGTTATTCAATGCATCGCTGAACGGCAATATTAAAGTAAAAACAACATTAAACATTTACTTAGCCTAGACAAAAACAAAACAATCGATTACCTCACTGTCACCAATAAGCCGAATTCACTGATGCTTTTGTGGTAGCAGCGCCACAATAGCACCAACCTTCTTTCCGATTTTTGGCGCATTCTAGCATCTACACGAATTACTAAAGTCAACGGTCCACTCTACCCCTAGGTCCACTTGGCCCCGGTCTCCCCTATTGTGAAATATATTAAAAATTCCGATAGATTGAAAGTAGTACGAAGTGAGTTTAAAACTGCTCTGATAAATTTGCAATAAATTTAAAAACGTTCGATTCATTGAAAAATAATGGTTTCTTTTCTAATTCACTTCTCATTATTTTTTTAAAGTTGTGAAATCTTCCATTTATTTTTAACCTACTTTTCATTTCAGTAGTTCTGCCTCTACTCTACCAAAGAGACGTGTCCTTCTAATAACTTTTAAAACGATGGATAGATCTTCAAACTTAGTATGCATATTTCTGGAAAAGAGAATCAACTTTTCTGTTTGAAACGTTTCCCTTAATGAGTGAAGATGATTAAAAATATCCTTAGAAATGTATTAGAAGCGAAATAATGAAGCATTTTAATCATTTAGTAATCCACTAATTGCGCAATTAAACTTTAGACAACCAAGGAATCAGGATTTAATTTTTTTTTTCAGAAATGGAGCATCTCCACTGTCTCTACTCACAAGACATTTGTTTGTTTTTTTTTTATTTTTAAATTCTAAGAAAAACCAAGCCTTAAGGAAAGTCAAAGGAACTTACAATAAGATCTTACAAACACTAAACAATTTCCATTTCCTAAAAAAATTAATTAAATCCACGACATTATTCCCAAGGAATAGATTCAATGAATTAATTAACTTGTATTCCGAGATATCGACAGAAATGATTGTTTCAGTTAAAATCCACTTCTATGGGAATTATTTTAACTTCACGTGTTACTTTCCAGCAAGGATCTAAACCAGGGGTGCACAACCCTCGGGCCGGTAGCGTCAAACTTAAAATTAAATTTCAGCCTTTCCATTGCTGCTAATAGATACATTGAAAACTGGCATAACTTGCAACAGCAACTGTCTGAGACTTTAATATTAGAATGTTGGTATAAAACACAACTAGCGCATTGTTTGATAATTTGAAGTTTATGTAAATTACAAATATTAAGATTATTACGAATGGCACTGTCAAATCATTAATTAGTAAGACATTTATGTAAATTACACATATTAATAATTATTATTATTATAAATGACATTATGAAATCATTAATTTGTAAAATTAAATAAAGAGTTGGGGGATAGGACGCTCCATCAGAACTTTTATAGAAATATTGGCTCTCCTAAGATTGTGAACCCTCGGTCTAAACGGAAAAAAATCCACCCCAACGTCATTTCCATCGTCTCTTGTTTCTAAAATCAAGTTTCAAGAAGATAAAAAAAAAAACCGTTTCAAAAGAAGGAATTCAATTCGGTTCCAATGGTTTTGTAATAATTTAACAGAATACATCGGAATCGCACTGGTGCCTCAAGGAATAAATTACACAATGAATATGGGTAGAATTGTTTTATTTTCCAAATCACGATCTTTTCAGTTCAAGTCACGTTGGAATAATTCATTGAAGGGCTTCAATATCCGGAAGTGAGAATTTTGTTTGCCTGGATTTGGATTTAGACAGCGATGGGTCAGCTATGAAAAGCAAATAAATAAATAAAAATTAGAATTTAACTATTTAAACAACAATTAAATATAGTGCCTTGTAATCTAAAAAGAAAAACTGTTGAAAATACTTTCGAAGAAAACGGATGTCTTATGTTAATTTCCTCTGTGATCCAAATAGACGCTTCTGTTCAGCTAAAATGGTACAAGAAGAAATTAAAGGAAATTTCATATTTAGGTGGGTTTTTTTTCTACGTTAATAATTTCATGAAAATATTCTTTCTGCTGAAGTAAAATGAACAAAAAAAATTAATTACTTGATTGTACGAAAGAAGTTTTAATAGCAGTCAGGTTATTGAAGAGTTCTTGAATGAAGTGGGGGATTTTCCTTCCTAATGAAAAAGAGATGGATCGTTTCATCCAATCAAATAACTCAGGAACGGACAAATTCGGAGCTGTTTGACTTTGAATCATTGCAAAGTTAACATCAATTACCATTTCTATAAATTTGTCTTTGGCTTTTCCTCCTTTATTTATTTTCCACTTTTATAATTGATTTTCTACAACTCATTTTTCAGGATCGGGGGGGGGAGGAGGTTAACCTCCAAACACCCCTCGGTGCACCTATGCATATGAAAGTCTCTTCATGACTATATACAGTCGAACCTCCATATATCGAAGTAGCAAATTGCCGGAAAAAAAATTCGATATATAGAAATTTCGATATATAGAATTTTATCATAATTACTCGTAAAACATTAAAATTAAAGCTTAATTTTCATATACGAAACTCAATTTCTAATTTATATGCGAAACACATTAAATGAAAGTTAAGATGGGTAATTAAAAAATGAATTAATATGAAAGATTTATTGAATACTACATACCTTTAAAAAAAACAATAATCCAGACAGTGGTTACAATGATCACAATTACATTTTTGTTAGAAAAACTTCGAATATCTTGCTGAACAGCCAGTTTTGCGGAAAGTTCATCAAAGAAATGTTAGCTTTTATTCAGTCCACTAAAAACTTCATCAGGGACATTTTCCGCGAATTGAAGTCCACGACGTATTGTTTCAAACGCTTCTCGCATTTCTTTCTTCGATGGCTTGGAAATGTTTTCAGATTCATTTACGTCTTCTGGTTCTTCGTTTTCTTTTTCAGTTTCATGAAACGAACTCAGTATGTCTTTGTCTGTAGGATAATCAGCAACGGCATTCCGATTTTTTTATAATAGTCGACACTGTGCTTGCTGGAATACCAAATTTAGCTTAAATGTCTTATTTGCCCATTCCGCTATCTACATTCATCAGCAATTCAGCTTTATCCACACTTATATCCCAATAAGTCTTGAAAAATTTTTTCGATATATAGAGATTTTTTCGATATATAGAGATTTTTTCGATATATAGAAACAGTTTTTCTATGTAATGAACATGGAGATTTGCTAAGAGTTCGATATATAGAAAATTTCGATATAGAGAAGTTCGATATATGGAGGTTCGACTGTATATATAAGCTTATTCGCTGAAACGATACATTGAATTATTAGTTTAAAACTGAACGCAGATTTTTATCTATTTTAGACATTTCAAAACACTCAGAAGTGAACAAAAGTATTTTGATTTCAATGCATTGTTTAGAATTTAACTTAAATTGTTTATGTTTCAAAGTTAAGAAGAATTTTAATCCAGATGGTAGCATTTAGTTTATTGTAGAAGAACTTTTAAGTTAGATCTACATAAGTCCAACGAAATCCTTTTATTCCATCCATTCGGCTGTTTCTTACACTTAGGGAGAAGTTTACTTTGACGTCATCCCAATAATATGTCTTGTAAAAGGAAAGTTTGTTTTCATTCATTTAAAAAAAATTAGCATTGTGGATGGAAATAATTGTGCGAGGTTTTTTTTTTTAAATCTAGACCCATTCTTTTGTTGTAAATATTGTAAAATTACAGATTTTGAGTTCCGTATTTCTTATGAGTAGATGCAACAAATTATTTTTATCAATATCTAAAGAAAGGATATTCTTCATACATTTAAATAAAGCTATATGATCGTCTTCATTAATAAATATCGATTATATTGAAAAAGATTTATTTTTGAAGAAAGATTGGGTTTCGAATCTGATATTTGTTCATCTTATAAGAATGAAATGATTATATCTATTTAATCACTAAACTTCATTCAAAGTCACTTACCCAAAGCTTGGTTCTCATTTGAGCACTGAAAAAGGCTGATTCATGAGGATCTTTTGTCCCAGTTACTTTAATAACGTTATGTTGTTCGTGTGTCTAAAAAAATAGAATCAAAATCGTATTATTTGTTTCATAAAATAGAAAGGAGGAAGTATTACATTTTCAGACAATATTCAAGTGTGTAAAGCCTTGTCTCTTTCAAAATGTTCTTGTCTCCTTGAATAATTTGATAGCTCTATTACTTTGAGAAATTTAAGGACCAATTTTTTTTTTTAATTACATACAACGTAGTAGTAGCCATATGAGACACACCTAAAATAATATAAGATTGGATGACGGATTGAATTCCTTCTCTAAGTGATTCGTTCCATATTTTGGTTGGATACCTCTTCCGGAGAAAATGAAAAATTTATTAATAACAGTTACAGATATCAGGGAATCCAACAAGAATATTTTTTAAATATAAGAGGATGAGTGAGAACATTTTAGTATTACTACTAACAAGCCTTGGATGGCTTGTTTGTAATTTGTAATCGCACAGAAACGGCTACTCATCCATCCATGTTCCATTGAAATAAGTCCTTCCATCCATCCTTGCAGTTAGAGCCCTCATCTAAATAGTCTTGATCGCAACTCCACTTGCTCTCGTTAATTATATAATTAAAGAGGTTTAATTATAGGAATATTATAAAATCCTCATTAATTATAAACTATAATAAGCCATTTTGTGGCGACTCGATTGTCCTTTGGTTATTTAAGGTATGGCATTTATCTGTCAAATAATAACTTCAATTTTTAATAAAATCAATAATTTTTCTGTTCCTGTAAATCGACGTTTCCTTCTCCTTTGAATTTGAACAGTAATCGGTCATTGCTTCATGCGTCTTTGGAATAATTCCATTTTTATCAGAGAATTCTACGATAGTGACTCACAAGTGAAAAAAGAATGTTATACCTTATTACATCGTAAGGAAGTTGGTTAGTTTCTGTTCGTATGATTGGAATAATTATCAAAAAAACGTATTCTTACCTGATGTCCCGCTGGTACCACAGGTTTACTTAGTTCTGCATTCTTGAATATGGAAAGGTATTTCATTGTGGCCACTTTCTTTTCATACCATTCGAAGAATTCTGAAAAAAAAAAAAACAAATTATTCCTCTTGTGTGACTGCTTCTTTCCAACCTAACACTTTTTCTTGAATTATCCACATTAACACCAATACACATAATCATAATTTTTACGCATTTGAAATACAGCACCGACCGGTTTCGCCAGCGAGAATTCTTACCGTTTGGCATTACAGTAAGTACAGGTAAAATTCCACGATGTCTTTTTCAAACATAAATGTCCGAAGACCGCCGTAATCACATGACCTCGATTCAGGACGTAGACAAGGCCCATTCCATTAAGATCCGGGTTGATGAGAGTAGGTCCATTCCATTCTGTCCTTGGGTTGATGAGACTACTTCAATACTGCCCCGTCTGAACACAGGCTATACCAGTATCCAAGAGACTTCTTATTTCCATTTCAAAACGTTTCACTTGTTTAGACCCTTCCAACGTGTCCATGGAAACTGGCATCTGGAAAGGAAAGCAAGAAAAAATACCAATAATGCAAAGCATTAAATCTCCTTGATTCCGTAATGCACAACTGTTTGCGCAGATAAAAGTTTCATTATTATGCATTGGAATTCATGACTAGAAGCATTGATTCTTTCACTTTACATGCAAAACCACTTTTTTTCCTAGCTAGAATTGTTAATGTCAATATTGTGACCCGTTTCATTACAATGGGCTGCTGTGAGATAATTGGCAATCTTCTTGCTCAATGCGTGATCACGCTTCTTTAGGATCCTCTGGGTCTCCTCAATATACAGTCTACGTAGTCATGTCCCATGCATTGTAACCTCATTGCGTTCCATAAAATCTTCATCCCTAACATTAAAATTACAAATCACGCTTCAGACAGTGTTGGCTGCTATCCGAATATCCAGCTTACTTAATAGTTTGCTCAGTATGGAACTGACACATAACCATATACATGTCCCTTTTTTTTCACGGAATGCTTTGCACGATCATTATTATTGTATAATTCATGAAGGATTCTTTTCACCTGCCATTCAATAGGAGAACCACTGGTCAACAACGTACTAGCAATCTCTTGTTCACTTTCAAACAACCTATCGTCAGAACACAATCTGAAACCTCTCTTGACTTCCTACGAACAACATTAACCTTGTATATTTTTTGATCTATATGAACTATAATGCATCTTGCGCAGGATGACTTCCTATCAACTATAGTCCCGTTGTTTCTAAACATCCAAGAATGCAATACTATTGCATTCATATTTCTCAATATCAAACTGAATGTCGTTGACAACCATATTAAACATGTCGAAACACACCCAACTGAAAATTGCCCTTCAGCAGATCATCAACATAACGGAAATAACAAGGTACATCACCGTTACAAAGTAACCCCAACGCCTTTTCTTCTACATAAATCATAAAGAATTCTGCTATGATCGCTGAGCTGGGCAGCCCAACAAAAACTCCGATGATCTGTTTAAAACCCATCAGTAAAACTGGAAAATTTGAAGTTCCATCAAAAAACGAATCAATTGAAAAATGAGTTCGTTGCTATTTTCCACCTGTGAATCAGTGCTTCTAGTCTTGAATTCCAATGCATAACAATGAAACTTTTATTTGTGCAAACAGTTGTGCATTACGGAATCAAGGAGATGCTTTGCATTATTGTTTTTTTCTTGCTTTCCTTTACAGATACTAGTTTTCAATGGACACGTTGGAAGGGTCTAAACAAGTGAAACGTTTTGAAATGGAAATAAGAGGTCTCTTGGATACTGGTGTAGCCTGTGTTCAGACGGGGCAGTATTGAAGTAGGCTCATCAACTCAGGGACAGAATGGAATGGACCTTCTCTCATTAACCGGATCTTAATGGAATGGGCCTTGTCTACGTCACGGATCGAGGTCATGTTATTACGGCGGCCTTTGGACGTTTATATTTGAAAAAGACAATCTGGAATTTTACCTGTAGTTACTGTAATGCCAAACGGTAAGAATTGGTGAAACCAATTTATTTTAAATTGTATAAAGTTTTAGCGGCCCCTAGGTTACAGCTTGCCTGTAAAACATAGGGGACCGCTCTTGCTTTTATGCTTGCTGGACGTCACACTCTGTAGTGGCCAAACGGTTAGAGATATTAGAATGAAAGTTTCACCATTGTGTTCAGCATCAAAAGTAGGTGACCACGTCAAAAAAATCAGACCTGTAGGACCACTCCCTGACCGGAAGTTAGGGGGTCAAAAGTGGTCGCGTCCGATAAAATTTTGTTTATAAAATAGTGTATATTATGGGGCCGCTTTGCTTATGAAACCCCATTAAATGTCTAAAAGCATTAATTATCTTGTTTATCATTTGCGTTGGCATTGATGTGGCTGAATTTAAGTGGATTCACGCACGTTAAATTATTTTTTAACATTTTTTTCTTTTTTGTAGTCTTTCTGATAAAAATTTATCTTTGATTTTTATTTCTCTTCTCCCACATTTCGAAGTAACTTAGTTGATGTGCTTCCATTCTTTTTTTTTATTAAATAATTTTAGATCATAAATTGGGAAGAGCTTTTTTAAACTCAGCTTATCAAAATCATAAAATATTATAAGGAAAAATAAAAATAAAACCTCTAATATTTTCTGTGAAAAGTTTCCCAAATTTCTAGCGACATATTTATGAAGCATTTAAAAAAATATTTTATATTTTATTTCTTTTGTTTTTTATTTTTACTTAAACAAGCAGCGAATAGACGGAAGTACACATATCAAATATCTTAGATTCTATTTTTCTTTCCTTTTTTTTTTACTACAATATTTGTCACCACAGTAAAATTGCAAATCAACTTTTGCCCTGGTTAACAAATATTTGTAGTGTAATTTACATGCACTAGAAATAAGGTTAAGTAAATTCAGTATTTTCTACTTTTTACAGCAACTTCATCTATCTCGCATTTGAAACTATTTGTTTCTGATTTTGATTTTAGAGAAAATAGAAAACAAATGCAATAATACCTTAAGTTACAACTTTTACTTCACAGCTATCTTTTTCTTCCATCTCATCTTTTTATTCATAATATGCAATATTTCATTCAGAGGATTTCTGGACTTCCTTTTTGAAACTTAATAATACATAGATTCAAATTTTTAACAATTACAAATATTTCTATGCGACTTTGTTTTAAAACAATTTACAGACATTTTCATGCGGTCTTTGTCTTCAATAATTTATAATAATTTCTTGTGAATTTCGCTTTATTTTTTTTTAATACTTTTTCAAAACTTTCTATTGAATATTTATTCATTTGCAAACCTTTTGCCTTATTTATGCAATTAAAACTGGTTATAATAAGTATCTCTATAATCAGTCTTCTTTCTCTATCTTTTACTTGATAAAGGACTTCGGTTATTGGGTCCGGGCTATGTTTTTCCAAGAGGCAATGATCTGTCCAGTCTGAAATATATCGTTTATTGTTCTTGAATGTTTTTGTGTGTTCCATCACCCTCTCTTTGAGGGTCCTACCCGTGCTTCCGTCAAATGGAAATATTTTTAATTATGAAAAATTTGAATCTATGTATTATTAATTTTCAAAAAGAAGCCTAAGGAAGTCCAGAAATTCTCTGGATGAAATATCGCATTTAATGAATAAAAAGATGAGATAGAAGAAAAAGATAGTTTAAACAAATTACTGAAGTCAGAGATTTAATTCCTTAAATAGTTTTCATAGTCATTATTCACTTTTTATTCAAGTGATAGAATCCTCTATTCTGATTAGTACTTCCATGGGACTGACTGAGCTCTTAATCGAAATAAGAGAGTTCGTTTGTGTCGTTTTCAATCCATGCATTTTCAGTTGCAATCCTCTCCTCATTCTTTATTCGAAATCAATTGGTGAAAATTGGTGTTCATTAAAAAAAATTAGCATTCGAAGAGTCTATGGGAAGTGAATCAAAGTAACTAGTTATATAAATTACCTTTAACTATTTGGCTTCTTAGTTTATAATCGGTTGTATGAAGAATTTCAATGTCCAATTTGATGTCAGTCACTTTATCACCGTAGTTCTTGTAGAGTTTAGCCAAATCATCCTTGTGATCACCCAGTTCTGAGAGATCATCAGTGATTAAAACCTCTTGGCTTTTATTGTGTAATTCCTTTGTGGTTTTTTTGATTCCTTCTAAATTATTTTTAATGGTTTCCATTTCTGTTACAAGACGATTCATTTCTAGTTTTTTACCCAACAACATAGCTGTGAAATATAAAAAAAAGAAACAATTGACTAATAAAAGAAAAATGAAAGAATACTAGTAAATTCTAATGAAATATATATTTGTCAATTCGAAAATATAATGATAGGTATAGAGGAAAAGTATAAAGAGCTTTCTCGTTCTACATCACTATAAGCAATTACAGAAAAATAATAGTATGTGAATAAGATAAATAAAGATCGTTTTACTCTAGTTACTCAAACTTTAATTGTACGTTTCGATTGGAAGCTATAGCTTTAGCTATAGTTTCAAAAGGAAGATTCCTTTTGATTTTGATACATATCGGATTTACTTAAGCCAGGGCCGGACTGGCCATTGCCGGTTAAGTGAAAATGGGGCCAAATGGAAAAATATTAAAATTAAAAAATTAATTGATCCTTATCTCCAACGACAAAACGCTAAGTCTGATACTTTGTTTTGTGGAGTTGTACGTTGACATTCGTTCAGTATTTTACTGTAATTTTCGTGATGTGATTCGTTGCGGGATTCAACCGTAATTTTCTTTCACAGACAAGTTGAATGACAAGTTAAAGTTGTACCACCTTCCGTCTGAGAGCAGGTAATTATTTAATTGAATTCAATAACAATTCTCTAGTATTCTACTTTATATTGGTCGTAAAGTTATAACACTGAATTTATATGACAACTGCATCGGGCAAAATGCTACTAAATTAATAAATTAATAATAGAAATTAGAGATTGTTTTTATTCCGTGACTGAATGAAGCTGATATGAAATGGACAAACCGAAGAAGCAAATTTACAAAACCTGGAACTGAAAAACGTTCGAAAGAAGGAAGCGTGAATTAGAGCAAATCCAAAGCAGAGGAAGCTCCGACCAACAACATCAACAGATAAATATTCCCCATTGTATCTTCAAGCACTGAACAAACGAAAGCCTCAGCTGCATCCTTTTTTTTTTTCATTGTAATAATCTCAGTTCGCAATCTTATCTCCAAATTTCAACAATTATAAAATTTAACCTGAAATCTCTCTTAACTACGATGATATAGAATTGGATCTCGCTGTAGGTTATTCGACAAATTCGCTATTTCAAGAACTGTATCCTGACATTGGTATTGATCCCATTTAAGAGTCAAATGAAGAGAAGTCCACACGTCAGAAATCAGCGGACGAAGTTATCGATCCACAACAAGAAAGCGACGAAATTGAAGCAGTGTGCACTGAACTTTGGAAATTTGATCCGCCCGAATTACTTGCATCAATTACGGAGAAACTTGCATTTATGAAGCACCATCCAGTTCAGTCAAGTGATATCGATACACAACTTCCATTGAGGCAAGCAAAACAAACCCGCTCTACCCGTTGACACTACAGCAGTCTCTCGTAAATGGTTGTCATACTGCCTTGAAACACAGAAAACATATTGCAATATCTGCCTGCTATTTGCTTCAGACAGAGAAAGTCCATTCGTCCATGGAGTTAAAGTTGAGATTAAACATCACTTTGAACAGATTGAAACGCATGAATATTCCGTTTGACAATACTGTGAAAGCCTATCTGCAGAAATATGTTCTAAAATAGTTCTATCTGCAAAAATATGGATATTGAAACTGATCGACAAGGATATAGCACCAAAACGGCGAAGTGACATCGAAAGCAGAAGGCAGGTGATTCACAGGTTAATTGACATAATCCTGTTCATCAGCAGGCAAGGACTATTTTATAGAGGATCCATCGAACTTGCTGTAGATCTCAACAACAGACGCATCAGCCACGGCTTATAGAACCCCGCTTACAGAAATATTCTTTGCACGAGCAAAACGGAACCATTTTATCACCACTTCGTCAATTTTGCTTGTTTCAGTTTAACGAATCTTCAAATTCTTCTTTTGAATTTTCGTTTGAATTCACCATCCACATTTTTCTAATCTCATCTTTGTCCTTCAAAAGTTCACTTATCTGAGTTTTTCCAACTTTAAAACGTTCAGCAAGACAACGCACACTCAGTTTCTGTTTTTCAGCAACTTTCAAGAAAATCAATTTTTTTCTTTCAGTGCCAATCTCTTCCTTTTTGATGCCATTTTAATTCGCACTAAATTTAATCAACACGTTTATAGGATAGCTTTACGAGGTATTGATATTTACAAAGCAACTACAGAGAAAAAAAGGGCCTTAGATTCGTGCATTGATCATTGAACGATACAATGTATCAATGTATGGGACACTGATGTAAATACAACCACGATGTGTTTGTCGAAATGTTAATCAAAAAAAAAATTATAGCTAAAATAGCTATCCGCTATTCAGAGTGTCCGCTATTCGGAGTGGATAACATGGAATGTCCTATTTTAAGGGACTGGGACTCGCAATAATGTCCGCTAATTAGAGGTGTCCGCTATTCGGGGTGTCCGTTAAAGGAGGTAACACTGTAGTATGATTTTGCATCTGATATTATATTTACAGCAAAAACATTGCTCAAAAACTGGTGCAAGTTTGAGAATATCGTGGGTGTCTTCATTTACCGTGATGTATTCAAAGTTTCGACTCCTCCCTCCAAGTATCTTCAAACAAATCTTCAAGTATCTAGCAGCAAACCAAATGATAAAAACACCTTGTATGGGCAATTCCATGCAGAAAGAGACAAGTTTGAAGTTCTGCACAACACAGCCATTGATTTTGTGGCTCATTTGAATGAAAGTTTAGCTGAGAACGAAGTCCACATCGAAATTGAACCTAATTGAAGGGAATGCAAAACAAAGAGCAATTAGCTGTTGATGACAAATTGACACACTATCGAAGAAATTCGAAAGAGATGTTTATTTTGTGATCATTGATACAGCAAACAAAAGAACTTTTTATCTTCAATGACGAACTTATGAAGGACAGTGTACAATTGCACACAAGAATCTTAAGAGTGCCGAATGTCTCGTGAGGATCGTACGCTTCGAAAATTGGCTCAGCTTACGGGAACCAATTAATTTGTTGTTCAGAGAATAGATCCAATTTGCGACTCAATATGAAGACTGTAATGCAGTTCAAAAAACATCAAATTTTTACAGTGTCGGGCAATGTGCTCGCCATCTCGACATGGCGCGCTTATGGCGAGGTTATGGCCTGTGAAATGGTACATGTAAAGCGGCCTTTAAGGATTTCAAGTAAACTTGAATAAAGTACAGTAATATGTGCAGTTGTGATATTAAACAGAAACAAGCCAACGGGTGAAATAAAATTATTTACAATCAAGCAGAACAACGAAAGAAACAGAGAGCAACTGTAGATTAAGAAACAAATTTTAATTATTTTTTTATGAATTAACTGTAATATTTACCTTTATTTCCCATAAATATGTCGTGAAGTTCTTTTCCCTTATATTGCTTAAAGATATCAAATAGTGCATTTCGATATTGTAAAATTCCCTCAGGTCTAAGAACGAAATGAAATAAAAATTCAAGAATTGATTCCTGTTACAATTCAGTGTCACTACATAGCTACGAAACTTGAGACAATTACTAACAAATATGGTGTTACTAGTTTAGATTGAATTTCAAATAAAACCGTGTACAGGATTAGGAGAATGAGAATAGAACCTACAAATAAAGAGTATTTTAATTGCTGTGAATTAAAATGAACAATACCTGAAAACACTTTCGTCCAGTTCTGCTGCGTCCAGAAACTGGAGAGTGGTTAGACTAGAACCTTCTTCTGTATTAGGTGGAACACGAAGGGTAACAGAGACATCGTCACTCAAGTTGTCACTGGAAAAAGAAGCTTTCTTTAAGGCTATTATAGACTCAATAATAAGATATTTTACACGAATGTGCTTTTTTTAAAAGACCGTTATTCAGCTTCCTGTTAATTCATATATGAATCAAATATCTCTTATTAATATCTTAGGCGTACCCAGGATTTTGGAAGGAGTTATGATGATAGTAGAAGTTCACCCAAAAAGAAAAAAGTCGTCCTGGATAGGGCGGGGAGGGGGAGACAAACCAATGAACTTTTTAACCAAAAAAAAAGTTCCAAATCCTTGATTTCTTCCATTTTCGGATGCAATGAGGAAGGGATCTAACCCTCCGCCCTCGTTACGCTAGTATTAAAGTATAGAAATACCAAATATTCTGTAATTTTTGAAGAAAATGTAGAATAAAGCTAGGCGAACATCAGCCAACATTTGTTGTATCGGAGGCGACGAGTTGTTATCAAATCAAATCACTATCCAACGCAGGTCCCTCACATCAAATTCAGGACTCGGATACCAAATGCAGAAATAAAAATTCAATCTGTAACTATCGAAATAAATAGAAAATACAAGCAAAGACAAATTCATCAAACTTTTATATTACTGTTGCCTATTCGATAATGTTCTTACACTGATATCTTTTCTTTATGAATTAAAAATATGAATGGGTGAGTTGAAAAAGGTACATATTCCACAAATGTAAACTTTTGGAAAACTAAAAAAAAAAACTGTTTTTTAAGAAAACTAATTTTTTTACAAAAAAATTTTCTATTATCGATTTATACCTTTAAGTGAAGTGAATTCATTGTGCTTTGTAAATATGTAGATATATAACTTTTTATAGCATAAAACTATGAAAATATTTCTCAGTTTAGTTTGTCAATTTTGTGGAATATGTACCTTTTTCAACTCACTCATTCAAAACGTGTCGTGAATTTAATCGAAGGTGCCAGTTAACTCGACACAAAGTCGCATTAAAAACTTAAAAAGCTTAAAAATATTTTCTTAATGTTATGAAAATATGCAAACAAACATATTATATAACTATCTATATATATATATATAAAAAAGAAGCCGTTTCCTCCAATAGAAGCCTTATTGCACGGATTATAATACACGGATATATTGTAATGCACGGATAATAATAAAAATTATCCGCCTTTAATAAACTTGATCGCCAAGGAATATATAAAAAAACAAGCAATGAATTACAAGGAAAAAAAAAAACATAGCTTAACAAGAAGATAGGGAGTAACCCTAAATTTTTTGGAAATTATCTAGCAAATCCTTCCACTCGAGAACACATCTTAATTTTACTGCCCAGTTATCTAGAAAAAATTATGGATAAAAATAATTCTTAGCTTTCCTAATTCTAATCACAAATCCTAATTATACGGAGCTTAGGATCAATAATAGAAAACGTAATTCAACCTATCTTTTAAAAGCGCTGTAACAACCATGAATCTATGGTAAATTTCTCTAAATAACTGAAATTATGTTTCCAATGTGTGATGTAAATTAACGCAAATTAAATAAATTGATAAAATGTCGAAGATAATAAAAACATCTATTTTCAGGCTCAATTATAGTTCACCTCAGTTTAGCTACGGGGAAAATCAAGCGATTGAAGGCGAAGATTCCATTCTCTCAAGTGTGGAATCTCAAAGAGACATGGCGCAATAATGGGAAAACAGGGGAGATTAATTTTATCAGTGAGCATTAGGTATGTTAAAGATTAGGTGAGAATTAGTGTTTCTCTTAATGTTTATAATTACTTGTTTCAATACAAGATAATTATGTCGCGATCCTTAAACATGTTTTCACACGTTTTCTCTGTAACTGGAATACGTAACTCGTAACTTGAGATTTGAAGCTTTCGTGACATCGACTAATGAAAAATTCTTCTCGAATTATCCACCATAAAATAATAGTTGAAATGTGGAGCTTTCGGATGTGGACGGTATCATAACAGAATGGGAATGAAGATATCGTGTTTACAATTTCAAATTGCAAATCGTCAGATCTTACAGTGCTGTTTGTTTATAATGACCGAGTAATGTGTTCGACACGACGCGCTTTATGTGGTCCGTCGCGCAGTTCGAGGGCGCCAATTTAAGCATTGTTGATTGATAAGTCCATTCTCTCTTGTAGACATATGCAAATGAGTTTGTAAACATGACCTATCTGATGATGGGTGTAACATTCATGTCCGAACACAACTCAGCCACTCTTTAACTGGCTAATTTCCGGAGAAGAATCTTCGATGATATCTCTGCTAACTTTAATCATAGCTTGTTCATTTCAAATAAAATAAAGCTTACTTACATCCCATATATTATTTATGAAATGTTTTTAAATTGCTTAAAGAAATTTCAAACTATTTTTTTTTAAGTTCGTCTCTTTATTTTAGGAGTGCGCAGATTATTGCAATATAAAATATTTAGTTTTTTTTTTATGGTGTTGATTCTATTGATATGGGAAGTTTTTTAAAGAGAAGACTATATACCTTGGTGAATATTTTTCATCTGCAATCAATCGACGCCAAATGGATTCAAGCACGGGAGACATCGCCATTGAACTGGTGGTGGGCAGAATACCAAACCCAAACCCTTTACCATCCAAGGATCCTTGTCTATCTTCAGATCGTGGTGTTATAATGTTGATGTAAGCAGGGCTTGGTTTTGGCTTGTGTAAAACATTAAGTAATTAGCAAGTAGTGAATAACTATTCTATAACAAAAAATGATTTTATAAAAAAAAAGGAAACATACATCAAATTTATATCATTTTTTAATTAAATCAACCATTTTGATTTAATATCTACGATTTGAAATAGAACATATTCTAGAAAACCAGCATTTGTATCGAAAGAAGACATATGAGATGATGGTATATCTTAGATATTAACAATGAGATTGAGAATTAATAATCGCTATTAAAAGTTATCTTACTATCAAAGCCTAATAAAGCCATTATATAGTTCGAATGCTAAAGGAACAAGCATACATTGGTGTATGCATAGGTATACATTGTTACCTATGTCTTCAATTAGATTCAGCAAATTCGCTTACCAACGAGAAACCATTTACTGAACCTTGCAATTATCGTAAAACAGGTTCCAAAATTCCTTTAATTAAAGCTTTCGATTATTTCCTATAAAAGAGTAAATCTTCACAGTCCAATGAATATGTTTTAACCACTCCCGCTATTTTTCAAATCAGGTCCATATATGGGAATATAATACAGGCGTATCCAGAAATATGGAATGTGAGCAGGTTATGTCTTAGCTGTCCAACCAAAAAAAAACCATTGTATCCTGTTTAGTGTGACATACAATCCTGGGACTTCGACTGCAATATAGTTGAAGGCAAATCTAGAAAAATTGTTATTGTGACAGAATGTTATTGAAGTGCTACAATCAACTTGATTACATTACAAGTCTAGTAATGAGGTGACCAATACTTCGACATGACGGTACATGTAGATCAAGATAATAGTATTTTAGTTATGTGGGCCATTATGGAAGTCATAGCAATTATTTTTTATCTGCGAAACATGCGGCAACACTGCAATTGTAGAATACACGTTTGAAAGCCTATTTGATGTTCTTCTGATTGGCACCACTGATGCGGTCTTGGTCAGTAGAGAAACGTCATGGAGGCAAGTGAAAAATACGTATTTGGAAATCATCGTTTAATAAGGCAATGCAGGGTAGCCAAGGAAGAAAAAGGAACACAGGAATGCTCAATACACATTGCTAACACCCCCTCAAAGTAATCTCCAAGATTGTCCACCGTACGTTGCCAGCCGTACGTTGGGAACTTACTACTGTAAGTGATCAAAATACGAAAATGTATATCGCTGTAACAAAATGAACAATCAAGATTCAAGAAATAAGTAACGATAATAAATTCAGCACAAAAGAATAATTTGCAGAAACTAATTCGCCTCAGGGGAACAAGTTCATATGCGGAAGATTTTATGATAGAACATCCGATTTTGCATTTTTCGCATTTTATTTTTAAATGATTTTGTTAAAGGACAGGAGAGCCACAATACTATATTGGGGCCTCTTGTTGCCCATCTGCATTTAGTGAAAGCCTGTTTTAATTAATATATGATAAGTGATATATTATCGTTTTCTCCAATTTCATCTTTACTTCATTGTATTACATGAAGATAGAAACGAATGTTCTTTCTGAATTTAAAAAAAAAAAAAAATAACCTGGATGGGGTCCCCGGTGTGACGTTTCTCTTGCACCGCCGCACTGGTTTTTAGCTCTGACTATCAGGTAGGATTGTAAGATCGGCCCTCAGGACACCGACAGTTTTCCTAAATGCCATCCGAGGAGAGCTTATGTCATCTCCGCAATCTATTTTCATTATTAGCAATTTCTTCTCTTTCTACTTATTCTCTAGCTGACCCAGAAAATTTTACTCCAGCCAATCCCCTTGTAACTCCAATTCATATTCAACCAGAATGATACTTCCTATTTGCCTATGCCATTTTACGATCTATCCCTAATAAATTAGGAGGAGTAATTGCCCTACTAATATCTATTTTAATTCTTATGATACTTCCATTTTCACAAACAACTAAATTTAAAACTGTTCTTCATTACCCTCTTGCTCAAATTTTATTTTGAAGTCTTACCTCAACTCTTCTAATTCTCACATGAATCGGAGCCCGAGCAGTAGAACAACCTTACGAGATAGTGGGCCAAAGTTTTACTGTCATATACTTTCTTTGATATATTTTTATTCCTTTATCTCTAAAAAAATTATTAATATCAAGAAGGAATATTCTTGTAAATAGAGCTTAAATCTACAGCATCCTCTGCCGCCTTGATAACTGTATTGAACATCTTTAAATCCTAAATTTAACGCATAATCTCTGCCAAGTTAAAATATTTATCCTTATAAACCCTTTAATTTATTTCTTTTTATAATGGATAATCCAAAAATTTTGATCCTTTCGTACTAAAAACTCAATATTCCACCAAAGATAGAAGCTGACCTGGCTCACACCGGTTTGAACTCAGATCATGTAGAATTTTAATCGTCGAACAGTCCACCACTCTTAGTCTCTGCTCCAAGAAGGTATTCTAATCCAACATCGAGGTCCCATCCCTTATTGTCGATATGAACTCTTAAAAAAAGATTACGCTGTTATCCCTACTATAATTTAACCAATTAATCAAAAATTTTAGATCTTAATTAGTTTTTAACTCACGTCCCAACCTGTTGTGTCACCATGAATCATTGCCAGAAGGCTGGCAGAGGCTGGATTGGATGCCAGCATCCGTTACGAAAACTACCACTGACCCGCAAAATCGTCATTATCGCCTGCAGTGTTGTCACGCCAGAGCAGGTGGATCTTACGATCCTGCCTGATAGTAAAATCCGGCGGTGCAAGAGAGACGTCGCACTGGGGACCTCATCCAGGTTTCTTTTCTTTTCTTTTAATTCAGAAAGAACACTCGTTTCTATTTTTGTAATACAGTGAAATAAAGATGAATTGGAGAAAAGATGAATTGTAAGTGATGATAATACGTCACTTACCACATATTAATTAAAACAGGCTTTGACTAATCGCACATGTGCAGCAGGAGGTCCCAAGATAGAATTGCTGCTTTCCTGGCAAATAAAATGCGAAATATGCAAAATCGAAAATTCTGTCATAGAATCTTCCAGATATGAACTTGTTCCCCTGAGGTGAATTAGATTTTGCAATCATTCTGTTGTGCTGAATTTACTATCGTTACTTTTTATCTTGAATCTTGATTGTTCATTTGTTCCTTTTTTAGTAACAGCGATATACATTTTCGTATTTTGATCACTTACAGTAGTTAGATACTGTTAAATGAACATTCATTAGTTGTTTTGGATGTAAAATGCATACTTTTTTCAATAAATATTAGCCACAACATGTTGGATTTCCGAATTTTAGTCTGCTTTCTTAACCTAAACAGGGATTTTAAAAGCATCGTTTTGCATAATTATAATATAGTCCTCACAGCGAAAAAACTACTATGGCAGGGGAGGTCTTAAAATCATGACTCGTATCTGGGCTTCTTGTTACGGCACTGCTGGCGGAGGTTACTTTCGGCTGACCACTGCCCTCCAAGTGGCAGGGCAAGTGGCCCGACCCAAGTGGCAGGGCAGATAGGCGATAAGTCCAATCTGACTCTCTCAATATATATTCTCTGTCAAAATAACTAAGGTGTTGATACGATTGTCGGGTGGTGTGTCGGGGCATCCTCAGCAATTAAGAACGGCATCTAACCGTGAAAACGTTCGGAAATGTCGCAGCAAGCAAGAAACGCTACTTATAAGCAATTCAGAATGCGAGATTTAAATGCGCCGTGGCGCCACACACTACATTCATTGGCTGCCCTTTTTTTTTTACAATTTACCTGTCTACCCATGAGATATTTGTATATCACGTTTCGCAGTTGTTCGACAATATTCTGTGGTGCGTCGTTTTTTATCACAGTGTGTATATTTAAGATAATAATAAAAAAAAAAAAAAAACTCCACAAACTTTGGTTTAGTGAGGAATATATTTAAAATACAACACAACGTTTCGACAATTATAGTTCCAATTGCTATTTTCAAGATAGAAATAAGTTATAAATAGCAACTGGAACTGTAATTAGGAAACATTGTGTTGTATTTTAAATATATTTCTTACTAAATCCAAGGTTGTGTGATTATTTTTTTTTTATTATCTGAATGGATTTTTACATCTCACATGTTAAATTTATTAGATTATATTTAAGTATTTAAATCCTAATTTTAATGCTAGATTTGAATCAGCAATTTTCTTAGATGTTTCCGTAGTTAATTACAGTATTAAATACATTAAATATAGTTACAACGATAATTACCCAGGATTTTGAAAACATTTGATATATGTACATGTATTTTGTTATTATTGAAACAAATACAAATTAACAATTTAAAAACTTCATTTATGAATAAATATTATTAGGTACATGTATTTCTTAATTTTTATTTAAATTTTTGTAACAAAATGTGCGTGTAACAATAAAAGAACGTGTGTGATATTATATCTGTTTAGATGTTTAAGAAGCGCAAGTGTGTCTTACTTAGGTTGAACCATCCCTGCCTTGTTTATTAGGGAGATGACGAAACAAAAATTATTTTCTAAATTTGTTAAAGTTAAATTATCTTGAATTATCTTGAATGATGAGAAAATAACAAATAACTTAATGATAAACGTGTTTTGCTCAGACTATTATAAAGAAACAGAAACGAATTACACTGTTAAATTATAATAAAACTAAAAAAAAATAAAAATCTTAAAACTAAGGAAAGTTAGCAAAGTTGTAAAATTATTAATTACTGCATCAAAAAGCGGTAATACTTTGAGCTTTTTTAATTCGCTGACTTCCAAGGAAGCGAAGTCCATTTCCTTTGTGCTGAGGGCATTTCTCAGTGAATACTGTCGATCGAAATCACTGAAACCAAAGAAAGAGGAAAACACTGCAGTTAGAGAACCTTAATTGTATTTTCTTTTCCTTTTTATTGAAGGGTTCTGTGAATTTTTTTAATCCCAAAATATTTGAAAAGGCTATTTTAAGGAAATAAATATTCTTAATAAAAAAAATAATTAATTAACCATAGTTAATCTTGGAATCTGTCATTTTATGTCATATACAGACAATAAAAAAAAAAAAAAGAAAACTTTAATTGAATATCACCTGTACCAGAAAGAAGTCTTTCTGTTAGAGAAAAACAAGAGGCATTTTAAACTCTGCTGAAAGGTAGATTCTCGAACTTTCTACTATTCAAAAATATCTTCTTGAATACCAGTTTTATAAACGAAAGAGAATCACTTATCACAGTTTTTTATATTTTCTTTGAACTTATTATTTCTATATTTAGCTTTTTTCAGTTTGCCCGTTGCTGTTTTACACATTGTTGTAATTCTTGTTGGTTAGTGCTTTATTGAACACTTTCTTCATTTCTATTGTCACTATTTCTTAGCGCCATTAAACCAGCCTAAGGCCTTTTTTTTTGGTTTGCTTTCGTTCTATTTTTCCTTAAGTACTTATGAATTAAGATTCCTATCATAAGATAAATAACTGTTTAAATTTTTGTAAAGTTATTTTTAAAAGCTGGAAAGATATTTTCAAAACCAGAAGAAGCTGATGGAGAATTGTCCCCACTGCTTGTGCACAGCCTTAAGTATTTCAAAATTAAAAAGTAGCCTCCTTGTTGCTGACAGACCTCGTGCATCAAAGTTCCAGGACAGTGGGGATTTATTCTCCACCAGCTAAATATAAGATAACCATTCTTTTTCTTACTGTACTATATTTCGAAGCATTTTAAAAGCCGCCTGAATTTCATGTGATGATGTCACCTAAAATAAAATAGATGAAAAAAAGAATTAAAATATAACAGAAAAAAGTAATAAGAATATAATGAAAGTTTACATTTAAGAGAATTTCCAGGATTTTTAAACTGAGCTTTCAAGTCATTGTTAATGATTTAAATATACATAAAATATCAGTAATGCAAATAAGTTTTACCGGTAAATCTTGAGTTTGGTTATTGAGGAAACTAACGACGTGTGCGTGGAGGTGCTTCAATTCACCATCTGTAAGTTCATTATAATTCGTGATTTTGTTGTTATTCTATGAAATAAAACAGAAAAAGAAAAATATTATTTTCAGAGATACTTTTCTGTAAAAAATAGTTTGGGGGAAAAGAAAAGGGTTTTTTTAAATAAAAGTTTTGTTTCTAATAATACAATATGTCTTCTTTAAAGTTTCGATAAGTAAGTTAAAAAATGATCAAAACTGCTGATGAAGACATTGCGACGCTACTTCATTGATTTTCATCGCAGAAAAAAAAAAGAAAACATCTTTTTACTGAAGAGTCTAGAAAGAAAATAAGTAAATTAAAAATAAACAGACTAATGTTGACATCGGACTAAGTTCGAACAAAGTTCTTTAGTTCATGATCGATACCAGAGAATAATTCCCTCTTGTGAAATAATAATAATCAAACGCAATAAAAACCTAGTTCCTTACAGTGTAGATATTCATTAGTATTCAATAATAATAAGCTTTTGAAATAAAGATAATTTTTCGGTAATAAAAGATGAGGAATAATGAGAGTTAATTTTATTTTCAATTTTTATGTTATTTTAATTCTTAATTTGCAATTTTTCAACATACATTCGTGGTTCATTTTGCTTTAATAACGATTTTGATAATATTTTATCTATTTCAAAGTTTTTGAGGAAGTTCTTAAGACTTATTACATAACAGGAAAAATATACATACTCTTTTTCTTCTCAAATTTGTTACAATTTCTGTGTATATTAATGTTGCCATCTGAGATGTTCCTTATTTTCGTGGTTTCGTATATTATGCATTCAAATTTTCCTTTATTAGTCTATTATTAATTGTTTTTGAGTTTCTGCTTAGTTTCACCGGGAATAAGAACAGACATGTTGTAGGAGTCTTCCGATAGAGGGTGTGTCACGGAGCTTCACTGACGTCATGTATCCCGCATGCGCAATATCAACTTATGCTCTTTTCTGATCTAATTCTTGTATAAATTCACCTTGGCTTTTGTATTCCCTTACTTGAAAGGCTATCTCTCGATGGCGAAACGTTGTAACCATTAGCTTTGTATAAATATGCTAATTAATTTTAGCAGGTGTATGGCTCTATTTTTGTTACTAAAGTTATGCAGTATACACGTAAATTCTTAGTTGATATAATGAGAGTAACTCCGGGATGGCCGCGCGGTTGGCGTTGTTGCTAAGACATCGGCCTCTCACCTCTGAGTCCCGAGTTCGGTTCTCATGTGAGTTTCGTGATGGTGGACGATCCGCGCTGGGCAGGTTTTCTCGGGGTTCTCCCGTTTCCCCTACACTTCTCCCACCATACTTTCTGAGTCTTTCTCTCCATCTGTCCATATTTCGTCTGAGAAATCGCTATTCGTTTAGCGAAAACTATATTTCAATATATGTTTTCGTGGAATCTAAATTTATTATTAAGCGATGTAGGAGAGAATCGAAATAAAAATATTTGGGCGACTTTATTTCAATGGATTTTGTAAATAGTCTGCTCAAGACAAATTAGAAATTCAGCTCTGACTATTATCATATTGTGAATTTTCAGTTTAAAAAGGTAATTTCTTATTGTTTTTTTTGTAAGGTTCTTACTAAAAGCACATAGGAATTTGAAGTTGTATGCATTTTGAATACCGCACTGAGTATTACAAAAGACCTCAGGTTCTTCATTCCTGAGTTGAACAATAAAGAAAATAACTCTTGAAATATAAAACTTCATCATTTCACTACTCTTGAAAGTTCTGTTTCAGTATTTTAACCTTTCACTAAGTAGCCGATGGCCTCCAAATACCAAACCCTAATCAGATCTAGATAATAAGGCTAATAATTCCACTCTTAGAGATCGCCCTGTTATAGATCTCTATAGAGATCGTTATAGAGATCGGTTAATTATTTTATCCCAAGTATTTCAATAATGGATACAAACATATCTCGAAAAAAAAAAAAAAAACACTTTAAAATTTATTCTAGAATGCGGACGACGTGAATTTACGTCCGGACAGGTGATTATGTAAGACTCCAGTCCGTGTACACATACTTTTCTGAATTTCAAATGATGTTGTTGTTAACTTCCGTCAAGTCGTCTGCGGCTCCTGGTGACTCCATGAACAAACTTTCTCCAAATTGATCTTTCTTTAACAGCATTCCGAAGTTCTTGCAGAGAAAATCCAGTGGCTTCCTTTATACCATCCATCCATCTAGTTCTTGATCTTCCCTTCCTCCTTTTCCCATCTACTTTTGCAAGCATTAGTGACTTTTCCAACGAATTGTCAGCTCTGATCACGGTCCAAGGGATTGGGCCGACCAGTCCCTTGCAGGACGAAACGGCCATCCCCAATTCCCTCCCATAATTAATCCAGAATGGCAAATTTTCTTTATTCTTGGTGCTACTTTTGTTTACTTTCTTGTTTTTCTAATGAAATTTCAGCATAAATTTACGTTTTTTTTGATAGAATAGCTTTTGTTTGAGAATCTGGGCCTCAAGGACTGCCAAGAGCAGTCAGGCTTTACCTCATCCAAAACTGATTCGTTGGTCCTCATTGCTGTCTATGGGATTCTCAACAGTCTCCTCCAAATCAAGAGCTCAAAAGCGTCTATATTTCTTCTTTTCTCAGAGTCCAGCTTTCACAACCGTATATTGCAACAGGGAAGACCATAGCTTTTATTATTCTTATTTTGGTCCCCCTTGCAATGTATCCACCTTTCATAATCTTGTTAAGGGCCAACATAGTCAACATAAGTCTTCTCCTAACATCTCCTTCGCATGTGCCATCCTTGTCTATTCTAAACCCCAAAAAGATAAAACTTTCAATATCTTCCACTATATTGCCATCAATTTCTAAATTATTGCTATTTCCATTTGTCATTATCTTAGTTTTTGACATATTTAGCTTTAAGCCTGCTTTTAGGCTTTCTTCTTTTATCTTCTTCAAAAGTATTTTCAGTTCCTCCTAACTTTCCGCCAGTAGTGTTGTGTCATTGGCATATCTCAAGTTGTTTATTTTGAGGCCTCCCATTCTAACTCCAGCCTCGTGTTCTTCCAAACCTGACTTTCTCATAATGAACTTGCTGTACTTGTTGAATAAATAAGGAGAAAGGATACATCCCTGCCTCACACCTTTGCCGATCTCGAACCAATCTGTATCTCCAAATGCAGTTCTTACTGTTGCCTCTTGTTCCGTGTAGACACATTTGATGAGGAGAATGAGGTGTTCCGGGATTCCCATTGTTCTTAATCCATTCCATAATCTAGCATGATCCACGCAATCAAATGCTTTGCTGAAGTCAATAAAACACATATGTACTTCTTTCTGAAATTCTCTTGTTTTTACCATAATCCAGCGCAAATTAGCAATCTGATCCCGTGTCCCTCTGCTTTTTTTGAATCCTGCTTGTTCCTCTGGCATTTCTCTTTCCATGTAGGGTTCCAGTCTTCTTTGTATGACCTTGAGTAACACTTTACTAGCATGAGGTATCGGAGCAATTGTGCGATTGTTTGCACATTCTCTTAAATCCCCTTTCTTCGGTATAGGGATGTAAATTGATCTTTTCCATTCTCTAGGCCATGTAGTCTTCTTCCACACCTGTTGACATAGAGCTGTCATAACCCTGATGGCATCAAATGACAAGAACACAAAAAACAAATAAACAAACAATTGTATTTGCATGATTATTATACTTTCCCTTTAGTGTGAAGAAATGATAAACAAAAACAAACAAATAACTCCATTAAGGTAACTTGTGTCTTAAAGATAATAATATCTAGAACGGTACTTCTCCATTGGTTACTTACTGCTCTGTCCATAGCAACTAATTCCCTCCTTAAGGTCTTAATATCTGTCTGAAGCTTCTTTATAAGCATCTGAAATTTAAAACATCAAAATAATTAAAAAAATATCTCTTATGTTCAGCTATTTATGAGTATTGTTGTTCTGTGAAAGGCAATTACATTTGGATTTCTTTCCACTCCATCTGTTTCCTTGCAACGACTTAACTTTCCTTGCTTTTGATTGTGGTTATTCTTATAGTTAATTATATTCGTTTCGTGAGAAAATAACTAATTTGTGTAAACAAACAAAATAAATCCCAATCTTATAACAGTATGTATCTTATATTAAACCATTCTGAATGTTTTGTTTGTACAGTCGGACCTCTATTTAACGAACCTCTATTTTGCGACTTTCTCTATTTTGCGAACTTTTCTTTGGAACCAAGAACATTTTGCAAATTTCTTCGTAAAATAACCTCCAAATAGCGAAGTGTATTTTTTATTTAACGAACTTTTTCGTGGTATCGATTTTTTTTTTCCTCCTTGAAATATTTTTACGTTTTCTAGATTGTTAAACTTGATCAGTTGTGCTGGTAATTTCGGTTGTTGTAGCTCGAAAATGTCAAAGCGAATGTGCTTGAGCATCCAAGAAAAAAAATTCTTGATGAGGTGGATAAAAGCGTGAAGAAAAAGGATATTGCTTTAAATTTGGTATTCCTCCAAACAACTTATCAACCATAATAAAAAATCATGATAAGATAGTACAAACTTTTGATTCATTGAGTTCATGATCCAAACGTTTAAAAACATGTGTCTATGAAGTTGTGGATTTGAAGAAAATACGCCTGAAGAGGTTTTTGGTTCATTGCAAAGATGCGAAACATACTATGAGCGAAAACACTTTTTCAAAAAAAAAAAAAGACTCAGACAAAATTAATAGACTTTATTAGTAAAATTTAAATACGATATGGTAATCAATGCTTTATGTCATTAAAATTATTACTTTTTTTAATAATATTTATTGTTTATGTATTTTAAATCTGTTTTATATAGTTTAAAGTAATTTTAAAAGATGAATCTCTATTTAACGAATTTTCCATATAACGAACTTTTTTTCGTGATTTAGCGACTGCGTTCAATAGAGGTCCGACTGTATTTTTATCATTCAATCTATTGATCTTTATTTTTAATTACATAATGAAATTTAGAATTAGTTTTCTGCCAACCATAGCGCAGGAAACTTTACAACAACTCAAAGTTCGGAGGCGAAAGGGTTTGTTGCTTATCATTTTAAGTAACTCGTCTGCGGGAAAAAGAAAACGAAACAATCTGTAGAATATAATCCTTCACAAATTGATAATTTAAAAAAAAAAAAACAAACAAACAAACACTGAAATAATAACAAATATAATAAATGCTGCCGAAAAGACACTCAGTTCTTTCAAACTTAACTAGGCTATAAAACATGTGACTTTGCAACCAGATATACAGCAGTGATTATAATACTTCACCATTCATCTACACATTGCAAAAACATACAGTGAAGTCTCACTTATACGAATATGAGGGGGAACCAAAAATTATTCGTGTAAGTGAATATTTCGTATAAGTGAATTACATATAGGACTGTCGGGGTTTCGCCGGGGAATGAGAAATTCTTCGTATAACTGAATGCTTCGTTTAAGTGAGACTTCACTGTAATTGGAAAATATTATTACAAGTGATTCCTATATATATAGTGACAAATCTGTGAGTATCATTTATATAAAGACGTATATAAATGTCAGTATACAGGGTGATTCAGAAATACTTTTACATACTTTGGGGGCGGATTCCTAACTAAAACAAGAACAAATGTCCATATAAACATATGTCCGAAAATCCTACGGTTTTCAGTTATTAATGAAAGTTTACGGTCAATGCGTTTCAAGATACAACTTACGTTTGCTGTTGCACTGATTGTCTCCTAGATAGCGCTGTGGGTTGCCAAGGAGATTTGTTTCCAAGTGTCATTGGTGAACATTTGTGTAGTAGTGAGTTAGTCTGTCTTCAATGTGTCAGTGGTGTAGTAGTGCATTAACTGAAACGTGTTCCGTTGAACCGTGGCAGGATATCTATTTCGTGAGCAGGCAGATATAATTTTTATGTAAAGTCGCGCGAATGGTAACGGACACCGACCTTAGAGCGCCTTAAATGCACTCATTGTCAAGTAAACCATAACGGGATTTATAACTGCGCTAGCGCCATCTGTCGACTCGTTTGGGAATGTTTTAAATGCACTCATTGTCCACCAAACTATAGCGCGAATTTTAAAAGTGTTTGGTGAATCTATCGACAGTTTGGGGAAGTTTTTCATTAAGATTCCGTCTAGATGTACAATCATATCTCACGGGAACTACTTGATCGACCGGGATGAAAAGTAGCCTATATCCTACTCTGTGTCATAGACTTCCTGCATGCAACATTAATTCAGATCCGTTGCACGATTTGGCATGATTGAATGACAACAAACTTATGGAGTTTCCCTTTTATAATATTAGTTAGGATTCTGCCATTTATCTGAAAGTAGGTTTCCTTTAATCGAAGTGAGAGTCACTCATCACAACGATAATTTGCATTTAACTTTATTAAAACTACATGCAATATTTATTTATTTATTTATTTATTTATTTATTTATTTATTTAAATACTAAGAAATTACAGTCCTGCTAGGTTCTACTTCGAGAGCCTGTGTGCAGGTGCTGAAGTTAGATATAATTAAATTACATTAAATTAACATGAAATAGTTATAATAGATCAAAATAATAACTATAAAACAAATTTAGAATAATAATGTTATCCATTCTATAATACAACAGAATTAGAAATTAATAATACTCAAAAAATAGCATGGGAGTATGGAAACAAATAAAATAATTATAAAAGAACAAGCAAATATAATGATTTCAAAATTAATGAAATAAATGACAACGATTAGAAATTAATGTCAACGAGAAATCAAACTAGAATATGAAATTAACGTTTGACATACTTGTTATTACTTTCTCATTCCTAAGATTTATTATCACGCCACTACTTTAACTGCTATAACAATATTACAGAACAACATTGAACGGCTTTATTTCAATTTTAAGAAATTATTTCTTTCACATAATATTCATTGATTTTCCCTTTATGTTCTCCTCATCGCCTGCTAATAGAGAAGATAGAAGAGAGGAGGAAAATCCAGGAAGGAAGACTGTTAATGATTTCCTTACAGTGAGAAGAAAATTTCAGCAAATGGATATAAGTATGCTGCTCACAAAATTTAGGGGATATTGCGAAATGATTATAATTCACACAAAAAACACAGACATTTTGAGTTTATTTATTAAAGAACATCATCAGAGAAGCAAATGACACGAAAATGGAAGTTGTCTGAATACGCAAATGAGATGAGAATTCATTTATCGGGATTGACCAACAGGTGACACATGGACGGAGGTTAACATTCGCATGTTAAACGTGAAAAATTTGTCGCACATTGACTGTTCAGTAGGGTGTATGGTCACATGAGACTGCTACAACAAACTGACAGCGATGAGGCATGGAGAGGATTAAATTGTCTAGCAGTTCCTCTGGGATTCATGGCCATTCGCGCACCAGACCAACTTCCAGCTGAGGAAGGGTTATGGAAGGTGATTGGTGACTGGCAACACGTCTTCCTAGTGCATCCCAAGCGTGTTCGATGGGATTCAGGTCTAAAGAACCTGAAGGTCAGTCAATGCGCTCGATTCCAGCTCTTGCAGCATGTTGTTGTCGAGATGCCCACGGTGGGGGCATGCATTATCGTCCATAAAAAGAAAGTTGGCTCCAACTGCTACAGCGTAAGGTATCACTACAGGCTGTAAAATTTCATCCCGATATCGTACAGCATACCTGTTCCATTCTAACAACATGGAGGTCTGTACGACCACCAATGCTGATGCCTGCCCACACCGTGATTCCGCCTCCACCAAAGGAATGTCTTTCTTCCACGAAATGGGGATTCGCCCATGTTCCACGTTGACGCCAGATCAGGGCACGATGATTGTCAGGCTGCAGGCTGAATCTTAACTCGTCACTGAAGAGAACCGTGCACCACTCTTCACGGGTCCAAGGTAGATCTATTTAGTCCACCTTCCCTGGGTTCTGCGGTGTTCAGCAGTTAAGGGAATGCATTGGTAGCCGGACATACAGTCCACCGTGACGGAGTCGATTTCGCACAGACTGAGTACACATCCGTCGTCCAGTAGCAGCGATAAACTGTCCCCGCAGCTCAGTCGCATTGCTTCGCCGGTTCCTTCGTGCTCTTATCGTCAAGTAACGATCATGTCTTGCAGTGGAGACACGTGGACGGCACTGGTCTTCTTAGTACTCTCTGAAGCCAGAGTCTGCTAATCACGCTTTGGGAGGTTCCAACCGCTGCTGCCACTGTCATCTGGGTTTGGCCAACTTCAAGACCCCCTATGACTCTCCATGCTTAAGATTCGGGTAAATCACGTTGCAGGGACATTTTCAGCTGATACTCAACGATGATGTCATTTGTTGTTGATCCAGGAAAGTGGAGATAACCCAGCAGCTCCAGCCTCTTTATACAGGGTTGTGGGTATACATGCAAATTAACGTTTTGCATCACATTTGCATTTTCAGACAACTTCCATTTTCGTGTCATTTGCTTCTCTGATGATGTTCCTTAATAAATAAACTCGAATGCCTCTGTTTTTTTGGGTAAATTATATTCGTTTTGCAATATCCCATAAATTTTGTGAGCAGTGTACATGATATTATCGATGTTAGTGTGAGCGCAGTTACTGAAAATGGAAAGTTTCTGGGATTGAATCCACATAATGAAAATGAAAGAGACAGAGGTCATAAGACGATTCCCGAAGTAGGACACGAAAACCAAAGTCTCTTTTACGTTATGAAAGTCCCATAATATCTGCATGTTCAATATAACTACATCTTACGATATACGTTAATATCTTTCTTTTATATATTTTATAACAACATAGTTAATACTTATTTTTCAATAACTAATCATACCTGGTTATCATATTTCAGTATTAACTCAGGAAGAAAAGACCATCTGGCCATTCTCTGTCCGAACATAATACACTGTGCCTGAAATCAATCAGAAAATAGAAAGTGTTCATAATTATAGTTCACATTTCGAAAGGGTGTAAATGGAGAACCTCTCAGCGGAACGACTTCGTATTTCACATAAGAACTGTCCGTGTCGATGGAATTTTGTTTGGCGGAAAAAAAAAAGAAAAATACTTCATAAGGCGACCTCTAGATATATGGCGCTGCAATATTGTAGTGGATAATGCAAATGACAAATGCACATGCCATGACACGTGATTGAGAACTGTTATAAAAAGCATACAGGTGAGGAATGCGTGAACTTTATTGTATAGTGACAATGTTACCAAAGGATCGCGCACTTCTTGTGAAATTTTTTTATCAAAATAACAGCTGTGCCTTAACAGCATTTCAAAGTTTAAGACTAAAAAACTGTCCCTATGACCGCAAATGGTATCCATTAAATGATATCCAGGATTTTGAAGAGAGAGGTTCCTTACAGGTGAAGCCTGGCTAAGGACAGAAAACCGTCGATCAGCAGACAGTGGAGGATATAGCCATATCGGTGGAGGAAGAAAGGATGGCAAATGTCGTGGGAAGCAGAAGTGCATGGATTGTTGCACGTTCATTAGACAACCCGTAAGCACTGTTCACAAAGTTCTACGACAAATTTTACGCTGGTACCCTACAACATCTGTAATATTCAGCAATTACTGACTCCCGACAGAGGTGCACGTGAAACAATTGCTCTGCAGTTTCTTGCTCGAACTGAACTGGAAGCCGACTGGCCATGGAAGATTTTGTGGACTGACAAAGCTCACTTCCCTCTGCATGGTAATGTGAATCACAACTGCAGAATTTGGGCATCCTGCTAATCCACTCTTGCGACAGTTGCCACTTCCAAATTCATCGCGGTTGTTGCAGCTCGGCAACAAAGGTTTCACATCCAAATTCATCGCGGTTGTTTCAGCTCGGCAACAAAGGTTTCACATCCAAATTCATCGCGGATCTTTCTTTTTCGAAGACCTCGGTCCTGAGGTTCCTTCACCTGCAGTTACTTGCCAGCGTTATGCATCTCTGTTAACCAATCAAGTGATTCTCACACTTCAAAAGCGTCAATGTCTGGATGCAACGGATTTCATGCAGGATGGTGCCCCACCTCAAATAGCGGTTGCTACGGGCTACTTTTACCGACGCCAGAATCATCAACCGCCAGTTTGGTACAATATGTTAAATACGATCGCCGGATCTCAACCCCTGCGACTTTTGGTTGTAGGGTTATCCCAAGACCTTGTCTATCTGAACGCCCAGCCTACTTAGGGGGCCTGAATACCAACATTACACGCCACATTCACAACATTACGAGTGACTCTCTTAAATGCTGTGGTTGAGCATGCGATGTTGCTATTTCAATAAGTTGCTAATACCGTGGAAGTGGTGTCATACCATATCAAAGATGTC
This sequence comes from Thereuonema tuberculata, assembly GCA_023159025.1. NCBI lineage: Eukaryota > Metazoa > Arthropoda > Chilopoda > Scutigeromorpha > Scutigeridae > Thereuonema > Thereuonema tuberculata. Next base: position 79,822,559 of record JAFIDM010000001.1, on the reverse strand, counting down.
CTTGTGTAACAGAATCATGCGTACCTACTACAGTAGGGCAGCGCCATATATCGCTCTAGGGAATATCTTCGGGAGTTTTTTTTTTTTTGCACCAAACAAAATTTCATTGCCACTGACATATTCATGTGAAATATGAAGTTTTTCCGCTTATTGGTTCTCCAGTTACAAACTTTCGAAATATGAACTTTAATAATGAATATCTTGTGTATTTCAAGATTAGAAAACTCTAAAGGAAAATAATTTATTACTCTTTAATTAAGGACGTAATTTAACTCGATGTATTCGACAAATTTTAACTTTTCAAATGGGTTACTCAGTGTAAAAAAAATAAATAAATTTAGTATTTGTGATGAAGAAACTTCTTACTGATTTATCTTCGTTGCTGGAATAATTCTGTATTTACACAAAAAGATTCTAAAAACCAAATAAACTGACTCTATATATCATTAGCATAAAGTGAGAGAAAAACATGAATATAGTAGTACGTCAATCTGCTGAATATTGTTGATATAATCAAATAATTAAGAAATACTCAAGTTTGTGAAAAATGCAACACCAGCAGGAAAACATGCAAATGAAGTGAAACTTACAGGAAATGTAAAGCCGGATATGATATGCAAATGATTAAAATTTGGGAATGATTGCGCATGCCAAGATTCAGCAGCGTCCTCTGTTTTATAAGTACAGGACTGTCGTGGATCCAGACAAGTAGTTTTTCATTGTCAGTGAGCTCTACACGTGCCTCTGCCTCGTCGACGTCAAAGGGTGTCTTATGAGCAAGCTACGGAGTTTGAACGGGGCGAAATGATCGGCTTGCGTAAAGGAGGATTTTCATATCGAGAAATTGCTGCTCGTACGGGGCATAATGCCACGACAGCGTTGCGAGTGTGGAAGCAGTGGATTAACAAGAACAGTACGAGTCGAAAATCCGGAAGTGGTGCACAAAATATGACGACTACACGGGATGATAGACACCTCATCCGCATGGCAGTGACGGTCCGTTCAGTTTCATCTCGAGTGTTAGCACAAAGTTAGAACACTGCAACAGGTTTGATGTTGTTAGGTTCCACGGTTCGACGGCGTCTGCTGTGCAGAGGACTGCGTGCATGCATTCCTTTACGGAGGATTCCCTTGGGCCTGAACCATCGACGTCTCAAGCTACAATGGGCTCACGAACCCACCCACTTGCAAGCAGATTGGCATCATGTCGTTCAGACTGCAATGTCCAGCCCAAACTGCACGAACGATAGGCGTGATAGTTTGAGGAACAATTGGTTATCATAGGCAATCTCGGCTGCTACGAATTGTGAGCAACCTGAACAGCAACTGATACACCAGGGAAGTTGTGGAGGCTGAATTCGTACCCTTCCTTCAGCACACAATCTGGAGCCATATTCCAACAAGAAATGTCCAGGCCGTCTTCGCAGCAAGGCAGATATCCCTTCTTCCCTGGCCTGCACATTAGCCCGATATGTCACCTATTGAACGTGTCTGGGATATGGTCACTCGGCAGCTAGCCCGTCATTGTCATCCAGCAGCCAATACCGATGAACTATGGACTCGGATAGAAGCAGCCTGGCATGTGATACCCCAGGAACAATATCGAATCCAAACCCTGTTTGATTCGATGCCACGGCGCGGCGTATAGCAGCTCTTAATGCAGCTCGTGGAGGCTTTATACCATACTGATTTTTTGCAAGTACTGTGGTTGCATTGCGCTGAACTAATCGTTTGTTTGTATCACTATTATAAATTTCCTTCCATTCTGATGGTTCCTTCATGGTGTAGCAATTTTCACAAACATGAGTGTATATTCAGGATTGTTTTAGGATCGTCACGCTTTGAAGGTTGAGTCACTCTAAAACACGTTTTTCTGAATTCTCCACTGACTCAAAGATAAACCGTTGCTTGAAATAACTTTCTGTTTTAATTATTTACATTAGAAATTGTGAGTTAAAATTATTGAAGAGCACGTTTAATATTTCCAATGATCAGAGAAAGTTAAAAAAGCTTCTTTTCTTGTGATTTTGTAGAAATTCATTTTAACTTCACTTACATCACTTAAGCCTAATCTGGTCAAGGTTTTTCATAACTTTATTTAATCCAAAAATATGTAATGGTTCGCAGTGCAAATACTGAAGATCATAATCCAAGAAAGACAAGGTAGGGGTTGAATTCAGTCCTTACGACTTTTAAGCCGTTGAGCGAAAATGTTTTTAGTTAATAAGGCTTGTGGTACATTTCTGCAAGCCGTGAGAGAAGTAAATAATGTTTTGACTCTTTCTCTTCCTTCAGTAGACTCATTTAACCTTGAATTTACCAGGTGTCCAAGAAAGAACGGGAGGTGTCTGAAGCGCCATAAGTTGCTAAATATTTTGGATCTCAAATTTTGGATTGTAGACTTATGGGTCATAGGGAGTGCAATCAAGAGAAAAAAAAGTTCCTAGTTCACAGTCATCACCAGGGGACATGTGGCGCTGCTGTCGCCTAAGCAAATGGAGCTCTCCTTGAAAAAGAGTAGCATACGTGCACTAGTCTTCAACAAGAGCGTAGCAATGCCGTTAACACTTGTGTCGCTTTACTCGGAAGCTTTATTATCAGTTGCATTCGAATGCCACTAGCGCATTACGGGAATACAGGCGTATCAAAGGCATCAGAAGGGTTCGAGGACTACTATCGATACCAAATTTACGATGTATGGTTCGCAAATTTGAGACAACGGAAAAGCTGACAGTAGCATTGGGCAGAGACCGAAGACGAATATCAAAAGAAACTGTTGATGAAGTTGCATAGCCCTAACGGATCAAACCGCTGCGAACCAATTTGGATGCAGCAGTGGTAGAGTCGTCTCACGACAGTTAGTTACCAGTTATTCGTAATGTTCTTCATCTTTATCCCTACAAGATCCGTAGCACATCAACTTTTACCCGCAGACTATTGTAACCGTCAAACGTTTGCACTGGAATTTCTTGCACGTTGTCACTTAGACGATCAGTGGCCTTGGAATATTCTGTGATCTGATGAAGTACATTTCACCCTTAATGGTGCTGTTAATTTGCACAACTTCCGCATCTGGGGATCAGAACCGCCAGTGGAACACCGCGATGAATCATTACATTCATCAAAAGTTAGTGTGGTGGGGTTTCACTGCTACCCTCTTTGTTGATCTATATTTTTTCGAACTGGAACGTGCACACGGTCTACAAACATGCACCGCTACAGGAGTTCACTACGCATCTTTATTGCGAAACCAAGTATTTCTATTCTTGCAGCAGCATGGTGCTCTAAACACAGTAGTCTTCCAGCAAGATGGAGGTATACCGCACACATCACATATTACTAGGAATGCGATTGCAGAGTGCATCCCTAATGATCGTGTAATAAGCAAGCGTTATCTTTATACGTGGCCTCCAGAATCCCCTAACATCAATCCTTGTGACTTTTGGCTCTGAGGTTATCTCAAGAATATTGGCTTTCTAGGTACGGTGCACACGCCACAGGACTTGAAAAACACCATAAGACGTGAATGTGGGCGTCTGTATGATGAATTGTTCCGACTTCTTATATAGAGCAGGGTATGCATCGAATCCAAATGGTCTATTTGAACATCTTCTGTGACCAACCATTCTGTTTGGTAGAAAGAAGATACTGCATAACCGACCACATGCCCCCTGGTGGTCACTAAGTGAACTAGAAATTTTTTCTCATGATTGCACTCTCCATGACCCATAAGCCTACAATACAAAGTTTCAGACTGATGTTCATTTATCAACTTACGATGCTTCAAACACCTCACTTTATTTCTTGGACACCTGGTATTGAGTCTTGTGAATCCCATCCTCCCTCCCTTTGTTTTATTTATTTATTTATTTTTTCTTCTTGGCATTCATTGATGTTTCTGTCTAATTCTGTTTCAAAGGATATACAATGACTGAATTAAACTTTTTTTTTTCTTTCTGATGATGAGATGAGGAGGGAGTTAGAGCAACAGGAAGAAAGATGTAACCTTATCTAATAAATTTTGTAATGAAGGGGATGATGAAAGCTTATTGAATGACGATTGCGAAGATGATGATTTTGAAGTTTCCGAAGATGAAGATGTTGGTCCCCACGAAGTCCCTGAGGAGAGAAATTTCCTATTAGGAAAAGATTTAGAAACCTTTGATTCTAAAAATTCCAAAACAGTGGCAGAAAATTGGTTCCCACCTTCTGGACATAAAGGAGAGGTCAGAAGAAGGGTCAAAGATATTCACGATAAGGATCCTACATAGAGGTGAAAATTCTATGTAGGTCGATTTGTCAAAGATTCTCATCTGAATTTCGAGAATGTGTTATCCCTCAATTTATTGCCCAACTATATTTCGATGTACAATGAGTAGAAATAGTTTAAAGTTTCTTTTGGATTTGATACCAAGTCAACTAGTGAAGAAAGAAAAACAAATGGATAAGTTTGCGGCATTTCGGGAATTCACAAAATATGATATCATTACAAATAAAATATTTTTTTAAATGTTCAAATGTGTTTATTTTTATTCTTTAGCCCTCAACAGAATTTTATCCGCCAGAAAAACCATGAAACACCTTTGGGTTGAATACGATTCCCTTGTCCCGTGTGTTCCAAGGATTTACCTTGTCTCTCTTGGATTAAGTGGAATAATTGTAATAGGTTTTTAAATATACAGCTGAAGACTTACCGTGCCTGCTATATACTCTACTTCTCCTCGTATGTGAATGAAAAGTATTACGCTGCATTTGCTATCTAGTACGTTGCTTAGAATTTGAGTGAGAGCACAGCGACGGAATGCCGCCTTCCTGGCGCCTTCATTTAAATACTTATACTGTACTACAACATACTCTAGATAAGCAATAGATTTGCGCACACTGATCTCGTGCTGAGTGAGGAGGTCCTTCGGTCCTTTCTTAAATTCAGAAAGAAAAAAAAAAAGATTCAGATTCAAACAAACCATCAATTTATAATATTTTACAATTGAGCACAAAACGAGCTAAATAATTTGAATAGAACAAAACGGGTTTTACATTCTAGGAACTACAGTAGAAAATTTTAAATACAGAGAGATACTCTACAGCATTGCCTTAGGATTTGACTCGATTCGTTGATTATTCGTTTAGAGTAAAAAAGAACTTGGGTATTGAGATTCACTCAATTCTTAACATTCGCGATTTGGATGCAAAATATTTATATCAAAACTTCAGAGGACTGTGGAAACCAAAAGAAGAATTGTGGAAGATTTCCCCTTCAATCTAGAGTTGTAGCAGGAAGTTTAGGCTCATTTATTTTTCCGTTATTTTTAAATTTGATCCTATAAAGCGAGTTTAAAGCTCTCTTTCTACAAGGCCGTTGAGAATAAAATTCGAGAGATGGTCATTAGATGTAACAAAGATACAGAATATCTCCCATGATACAGAAAGTACAAGTAGGACTCAGTTTAGCCCACTTCCTCTTTGCGCCTCTCATAGATCACGATTGGAGAGGGTGATGGCAGACCAATAAAGATGGTTCCGACATTGTATTAAACTTACATTGTAATAAAAGCTTTAATACTAAATTATTAAACAGTGGCCTAATATTTAAATAATTAAACAAAAAAACGGAATATAAAATGCGACGAGCATTGAGTCTGAGCTTTCAACGGAAGATTTAGAAAAGCAAACTGGACAACTGTCCAAAAACGACACAGTGGAAAGTGAAGCTGATTGCTCTGGTGAAATCAATGCTATTGCTTTTATTAATAACGGATGTGAGATCTTCTGTAGCAACTGCCAGTAGACCACAACCATTAAGACAGTTCTATCGTCATATTATAACTTAATATCAGAAAAGCCAAACAGACATCTATTCTAATCGTTTTAAAACAGTAAATTTTCTTTCTTTTTCTTATACATTATACAATTTTCAATACATAAATGTCATAAAATAAAACTTTTTTTGTGTTGATTACTGAAAATCTTGGAATGAAATCTAATGTATTTACTTTTGTTTCCATTATGTTTTTGCTTCATTTTACGCAGGAAATCTCAGGAATCCCGGCGTAAGCAGAGTCTGCCTATCAACTTATATAATTGGCTAAGTTCGTCTGTCTGTCTGTCCGTAACTCGATATAATTAAGCTATTAAGATAGATCCAAGATTCTCGATGGTACCATTGAATCAAGGGTACTCAAATTGGATGAAATATTAGTTCATTTTGTCATTCCATGTTGTTTCCATGAAATTTTATCATTGGAATCTGACCTAGACAACTGAAAACATACGTTCAAAACCAAATAATTTTGTTACCACTGCACCGATTTTAATGAAATTTGGCATACTTACTCAGTTTTTTACGCTGATTTTGAAACTCAAAACCATTTTTGTCGTAGAAGCTTCGTTCACAAGTTAGCGCAGTATTTAGATTATACAAAGTTGAGTTGTTATGAGTCCTTTCGGCGTTATGAGTCAAAAATAATAATTATTCTTTAGATAAATTAAACTTTAGATATGGTTGGTATTTCGTTTTTCTTTTTGGGTGGAAAATGATCCTTTAGATTAAACTCTCAGAACCTGTATTACAGGTATACAGGTAAGAAGTACACCTAAATAAGTCTGATAAACATTAAAAAAAAAAAAAAAAAAATTCAAATCAAATCATCACTCGAATCAAATATATATATACATATAAATTGGCTAAGTTCGTCTGTCTGTCTGTAACTCGATATAATTAAGCTATTAAGATAGATCCAACGGTTCTCAATGGTACCATTGAATCAAGGGTACACAAATTGGATGAAAATATTAGTTCATTGTGTCATTCCATGTTGTTTCCATGAAAATTTATTCTTGGGAACTGACCTCGACAACTGAAATTCTAACAAAACATACGTTCAAAACCAAATAATTTTGTTATCACTGCATCCATTTTAATGAAATTTGGCATACTTACTCAGTTGTTTACGCTGATTTCGAAACTCAAACCATTTTTACCGTAGAAGCTTCGTTCACAAGTTAGCACAGTATTTAGATTACATTTACTTTATATTTGATAGTTGATAATAAAATGATTTTTCAGATTTTTTTTATGCATGTCGTCCGACAGGCTTTGCTGCTAGTATAATAATAATAATCTACAGAACAATAATGGCTTGTAGTTCTTTATGCACTTCCCTACTATTCGAGAGAGTAATCTGTATAGAAGATGCGAAGTCTGTCGATTAGCGTCGCTTTCCCCACACCTAATCGCTGTATCTATTTTTTAAGTTTTTGATATTTATATATTTGATCTATTTTATGTTTAAAACATCTTTGGATCTGACCAATGTAACCACAGTCACAAAAACGGAGAATTTGAGGAATGTGACACCAAAGACTATTTTTTTGAGTTGTAAAGGACAGTTTTAGCATTTTGAGATGTTAAATAAAAACTAACAGCTGTTCTTTTTTGGCATTTCATAATTTATTGATTATAACAAGTGAAAATATGCAAACCTATTTTTGAATAATCTTTGTAAGAGGAGGAGTATTTTTTTTTTTTTTTTTTTTTTTGAGATCCGTTCTACATAATGAGTTTAAAACCATTCATCTTGGTTATTAAATGAACTTGTAATCAATCATTACAGCGGCTTTTCTCATATGAATTTCACACAGTCATACATTTCTTTCAGTATGGAGATCAAAAATTACATTTTGTTTATCTTTCTTGTGCGTCCTCCTCGCCAAAGATTCTAATTCTCTTCAGACTTCCGTAATTTACAATCGGACTTGTAAAACATTTGTTTCTGTTGCCATCGCCCTGCTTAGAAATTCTCTTGTTCATTGTTTCTTCACTAAAGACTGAACAAAAAAACCTCTACTACTCATTCCATAGCCAAGGCCAGTCGCATTGCGACAACTCCTTCCTTTACACAAGTAAACTATTCACTTGTAAGTTTTCTAAAGGACAGTTCGAAATATTTTCTGTCAATTTTTTTCCTTGTTAAAATTCATAAATTCCTTAAATTTTCTTACTTTTCTTCAGATTCAATCCTTCAATTTGCCATTGACTCAATTCTCTTCTCGTATGGTTTTCATGTACATCGATTCAAAAGATGATTTCAATCTACTAAAATACTCATTAAAAAAAAGGATAAATCCACTGCGCTTGGAATTTGAACTTTTTAGGGTTCACATCCAGTCCAATAGAAAGACTCTAAAATATGGTTTCGTCTTAGATTTATCAAATAATAGAAAATAAAATAATGATTATAAGCTACCATTAAATATTAGAATCAAAAAAGAAATAAAGAAATTAGTTTTTAACTATTGAAACATTATAGATTCTTAATAAGGTACTAATTAAGATTGAACGAAAATCAAGTATGGAGTGATCACTATAATCACTTCGGCAAAGTAGAGCAACTTACAGGACAGATGGCTGCTAATAAGACAAAATCCATTCTTCCCGATACGTATCTTCCATCTGAATCGACCAGAGATCGAGTCTGTAAAGATACTGAAAAGTCTTGATTCAAGAAAAGAAGGAAAAAACAATCTTTTACTAAATTTATTTTTCGAACAAACAAAAAAAAAAAACTTTTACATTGTTTTATTTTCTTTTAGTAAATTAACAGAAATTTTGAAAAACCTTTATTTTCTAATTCAAATCTTTCTTATTTGAAAGTAACTAAATATCAATGGGGAAAAAATCCCATTAACAGTTGAATAGCAACTGTTTTATGAGTAGCATTGCGGAAAGAAATCAGTTTGAAAATGGAACTTTCTAATAAAGCAGTGCTTCTCAATCTCATCAATTAATTCTCATTATTTCCATTACAGCCGTTATTTACTGTTTTTATTAGATTAAAAAAATAAGGCATTTGTGAGCTCTATTCCTATTTTGATGTCAGTTGGACCAGGTCAATTTACCTACAGTAGCAACAATCAAATGTAGTCCTAATGTGATTGTGGGCGAAGTTACTGCAAACGAGACTCTGGGGTATTTCGCACATCGTTAAAAGAGATAGACGAGGCCTTTCGCATCCTATTGTTCAGGAATCATCTTCAGATCTGAGAGATAGAGTTGGGAGGGCAACTAAATAGATAGTTAAAAGGCGGACGAGAGAGAGAATTCTAATTTGGAGCGTTATTATTATCACAGAAATGTCTCCGCATTGTATTAGATTATCTGGGGGCACGGCAGTGCCCCCGCCAAGACGAGCCGAAGGCAGGAAAGGAACTACGTACCTTTTCTGGAAGAGTTTCGTCGTATTTTCGAACCCTCATAGCTTCGGCCTGGATAATACTAGAGAGCTCAAATTTTCAGGATAAGATGCAGTTAGCAGACTAATGAAATACGCTAAGTTTCATTTATTTAGCTTTTATACTCTGGATTTTATTAATACCTAAAATACGTCGATTCCGTCACTGACTAACTGACTCATGATCATCAAAACCTCTAGGGTACTTCCTGAAGTCCTAGAAAGCTGAAATTTGGTATGCAGGCTAGGATTAGCTCACAAACAACAAAAAAAATTAAGAAATCCGTAACTTTCATCCTCCAACCCCTCATAAAGGGGGGGTCTGGTTATGTATTATCGAACCCTCATAGCTTCGGCCTGGATAATACTAGAGAGCTCAAATTTTCAGGATAAGATGCAGTTACCATACTAATGAAATACGCTAAGTTTCATTTATCTAGCTTTTATACTTTGGATTTTATTAAGATCTGAAATACGTCGCACCCTCAATGCTTCGGCCTAAATAATACTGTGTAATAATGTGATTTCTTACAAAAGTGCAAACAGCTTGTATATACAAGTTGACCAATAGAAAAACAGAAAAGTAGGGTATTGAAAAAAAAATCCATTTTCTAAATAATCTTAAAACTAAATGTAGTTGTAATACATAATCCCACCCAAAACATTTCATGTAAAATAAGTTGCCAAGACTCACGTGCTCATAACGCTTTCACTGTTAAAAAGTTATCAGATCTCATCCTACAAAAAGAAATGAAATCCCACCCAAAACATTTCATGTAAAATAAGTTGCCAAGACTCACACGCTCATAATGCTTTCACTGTTAAAAAGATATGAGATCTCATGTAGAGTCAAGCCCCTAACTCTACAAGCCCTATAT
>JAFIDM010000001.1:79796062-79812441 GCA_023159025.1 Thereuonema tuberculata | reverse complement strand
TGTGAGTCTTGGCAACTTATTTTACATGAAATGTTTTGGGTGGGATTATTATCACAGAAATGTCTCCGCATTGTATTAGAACTGTTCACAGGTATTCATAGGAAAAAAAGAACATTTGCTAAATCTTTAAGCTTCCCACACAAGTGGTTTGACCTTGCACGTTTATATAAATTTTCTCGGAATTCTACATCTGCTGCCTAGGGCCTCGCACAACCTAAAACTTCCCCTGCTCTATCCACCGTCTCTAATTAATCATTTCGAAAAAGAAGCTCCACAGAAATGTCTCCAAATTGAATTCATTCCATTTTTTCTGGAATACTTCCTAAAAGTTTGGCATTTTCTCTTCTATCTGCCCATTTCTATTCCACTAAAAGCCTAATTACCTCCACGTAAATTGTGAAAACGAAATGAGAGTTGGCATGAGATCCACGTTTCTTCTTGTGAAGATCTTTGTGGGTTTCTGACTGAAAAAAAAAATAATAATTAACAATTCAATTTAGGAAACAAATTAGAAATGTATATTTCAAAAAAAATATGAGATCTAAATTGTGTTCTTAAAATCGGTATAAATCATATTCTTCCAAAATAATCTAATCTGGTAGATTTTAAACTTATAAGTATTCACTCAATTGATAATCCCAATCAAAATCCTATCACTCTTACAAACAGTACCATAATTTTTAACCAAAACGGCAAAACAATTACACTATAATCTCCAAATACTAGTCAGGATAAAATTCTTCCTATAAAAATTCCTCCTAATATTAAGTTTATTATAAGTAATCCTATCAATATATTTACATCTCCTAATCCATGATTACCCTTAAAGGGTTATTTTGCCTCTTCAAAAAAAAAATGTTTTTAATTTTTGCTTTTCGAATATAAATTTAATATAAACAGATTTATATAATTAAATATTTTATCGATTAGTAGAAACAGAGAAATACTTCAGAATATTTTATCTTTGCTATTTTATCTTTGCTTATTTCTTAGGAGATATAATGATCTTTTTAAAAAAGAAATGGGTCAAGTTAATCAGGAATTCAAGTTACTTTGACCCATGCCTCTTTTCTTGTGTTAAATATAGAATTTTGCAGTTTCTCACGAAAGAATCATCTGAGGATGCAAACTACAGGAGTTTATTTCGAAGCACGAAAAACGCAAATACACACACACACACACACCAAACAACCAAACTAAAAAAACTCGTGCGCAAAGCACCTTTTTAAAACCCGAAACCAGAAATGTTTAAAATACAGAAGAGCACACTTTATAATTTAACATTCAAAATGTTCAATATCCCTTCTCAAAGCGTTCGCTTCTTCCTATGCAACTTCGGAGTTACTTGTATCCGGGTGAAAAAAAAAAAATTGATTCGCCCATCATGATTTATGATGATCCAGAATCGACTACACAGGTTCATTTGTCGAAACTGGATGGCATAACACTTCACTCTTGAAATCCGATTGCCCGTCGCCTCCAACGGCTTCATCAGGAGATCGGCTACCATCTCTGCAGTCGGACAGTACCGGAACTACAAGATGCCCCTTCTACTTGAGGTGAAACCTCATCTCGATGTGTTGATCTGACCTCCGGTCTTCTCATTGTCGAGGAGTTTCAGACAGCTCAGATTGATCTCTAGCATCTTGATCGGATCATCGAAGGTATGATTCAGGTCTTGTAAAATACGACGCAGCCATATTACTTCCTTACGTGTTTCCGAAAGTGAAATGTACTCGGCCTCTGTCGAGGAGAGTGCAACACATTCTTGTATCCTGCTGCTCCAGCTAATGGTGCTCCCATGGAATTTGAACACATATCCGCTGGTTGACTTCCGGTTCGTCCTGTTCCCAGCCCAGTCTGCATCGACATAGCCCACAAGATGTGACTTGTTGTCCATCTTCGGATCTTTGGGTTCCCATCACGATACCCATCTTGGTCGTTCCTTTGAGCTAGCGCAGGACTCGCTTCACCTCTGTCCAGTCAGCTTCTGTCGGCTGGCTGTTCTTCCTGCACAGTATCGAGGTACTTGCAGCGATGTTTGGACGAGTTTGGACAGAGATGTACAGTAGCCCTCCTGTTGCCTGTCTTTATCGCTGTGAATCTTCCATCCTAATGTCCATCTCGTTCCTTTTTACGCATCGGGGTATATTCGATGTCTTCATATCTTCGAGCCCGAAGTGCTTCAAGAACTTTCGGATTTGTTACCAGATATGCATGGAAATCCCCATCCTCTCTCCGGCCAAACTAGATTCCGAGGTTACCCAAGGATCCGATGTGGAACTTCAATCATAACGTCTCGATGACTCCGTCGATAAAACTTCTGTCTTCGCAAGCCATGACGACGTCATCAACAAACACGGATACGTAGACAATTTACCTGTCATCGCCTTGGAGTACAGGCACTGCCTCTTTTGAATCCGTCTTTCATAAGCGTTTCGTTCAAAGCTCGATTCCAAACTCTGGCCGACTATTTTAGTCGGTACAAGCTTCGAATGAGACTGCATAAGTGGTCTTCCTTTTCTTCAACAACGTAGCCGTTCGGCTGGCGCATATAAACTTCAAGTTTACCGTGTAGGAAAGCTGTTTTAATATAGTATGCTTCACGAGCAACTTCTTTTATCCTGCAATAAAGGAGTGCACGAAGTGTCTACCGGAGCGAAGACCTTGTAGTCCTCTCCATATCGCTGCGAGAATCTTTAGGCTACAAGTCGGGCTTCATATCCGGTGGCGTCATATTTCAGCTTGAAGACCTACTTATTTCTGATAACTTTTCGCCCGCTGGGAAATATCGTCAGTTCCCAAGTTCCATTTTAATTCAGGGACTGCATTTTCTCGTCCATGGCTTTGATCCAGTCGTCCCGATCTGGTCTTCTGAGTGCTTCTCGTCTTGACATTGGTTCATCATCAACCGATACGGCTGCCATATTAGCCACCTCAATTAATCATTTCGGTGGTTTTAACTTATTCGTTCGTTGCGACCTTCAGAGTTCCTACTGTGGCTCATCTTCCGGCTCCAGTTGCTCGAATAGTTTGGGTATGACCGCTCCCTCAACCTGACGCTTGTATTCATTTTCAAATGATCCGGCGATGACTTTGCAGTTGCTCCTTTCATCGTCGGATTTGTCATCCCCTTCAACGATCTGCGCTGGTATTGGCTTCTGAACAATAGACGTTGGCACATCTTGCTTAAATTTCGTCTCTTGAGGTTCCATATGAGAAAGTGTACTCCGGTGCAGACTAATTTTCTCGATGAATCCCATGTCTCGAGTCACGTGGATCTTAGTCATCGACTTCTCGTACGACTTCAAGTCAGATTCGTAGCCGATGAGAGTATATGGCTTAGCTTTCTCATCCAGCTTCTGTCGGAGTTCCTTCGGGATGAGAGCGTATGGGGTACATCCGATAACTCTTGTGTAGCTCCAGTCTGGTTTCTTTCCAGTCCACAAATCGTAAGGCGTCTTCTCTACTGCTTGTGTCGGTAATCGATTCTGCAGTGTTAACTGCCTCCGCCCAGTAACGATCACGCACGCCTGCCTCAAACAACAGATATCTGGCCATTAATGTGAGAGTCGGGTTCTTCCTTTCGGCCACTCCGTTCTGCTGGGGGTTGAAAGGAGTTGTCGTTTGGGGCTTGATATCTTCTTCCTTTAAATGTTTGCGGAGCTTGTATCCGATATACGCAATATATTCACCTTTCAGGAAACTTGTTTTTAGCAACGACGACGTACTCACGGATCAGAGTTGAAACGTTACTTTTCTTTTTCAAGAAGTCAACTTCCGTGTATCAGCTGTAGTCATTGTGAGGATGTGCCTATTTCCGACGATCGAGGTGGTCGGCATTGGTCCGCAAGCGTCGGAGTGAATCAAGTTCAACACTTCGTCCGTTTTGCTCAACGACTTCTTTGGAAATGGGAAGCTCGCCATTTTCCCTTTGATACAGCTATCACACTTCACTGAGTGTCCACAGTCCTTGATCTGGACTCCAGCTGCCAAGTCGCCGTTTGCAAGATCACAAAGTCCAAGTCTACAGTGCTGTACGTGAATGCGTTCAGATCCACAATGTTTCGTAAACTTCGCGTGATGTTCGTAGTTGAGTAGAAAGAGATTTCTCTCCAGGTCGCAACGGTCGTCCCGTCCATCTGAATAATGCATCTGGATTCCTCGAAAGAGAAAGATCTGGACTCCTCGTACCCGATATCAGTGATCCTGCTGACGGATAGCAAACTGCACTCCAAATCCCATACGAATAACACGTAGTTCATCGGAATGTCTCCGATGTAGCCGTTATCGTCCTTACAAGTCAATTTAGCACACCCAATGCCTTGTACTCAAACAACGACCGTCCGCTATCTGTACATTCGGACGATGTTCAGTTTATTGAAAAAGCTTCGACCACTAGTCATGTATGGCGTAGCACCGAAGTCCACGCACCATGCGTCACCGAACGCTCTTTGTTTCGTTTCACGAAAAGAATAATTTGTACAGTGTTCCTCCGTCATTATAGCCTTCACAACATTAGCACTAATGCATTTACTATCCGACGCACTATTTGAAACATTTTTCGACGCAAATTTTGACACACTCGCATTGTTTACCATATGGACATTGCCGCGACTGCTATTGGACCCTTCTTTAGTTTTGGTCAGTCTCTTTTCAAGTGTCCGACTTCATTACATTCAAAACACTTGATCTTTCCTTTGAACAATGACTTGCCTTTGGTTGGGAGCTAAGTCACCTGGCACGGCCGTCGTCTCAGCTGCGCTGTTCCGTCGCCGATGAAGCTCACTGAGGAATCACCCTAGTACGAGTGCCGGCGTCAATTCCGCCCTTGGTCTACATTCTAAAGCAGTGATAAGTGTACAATAAGTATCCGGCAGGCTAACAAACAGACACAATTTGTTTATATGTAATTTTCTCAGCAAGTCCACCCAACTTTTGAATGATGTCATCTAATTCACGCAAGTGTGTAGCCATATCACCGCTATCTCGGAACCGGAGGGTATACAGTTTCTTCAACAGAAAAATCTCCTTCGTGAGAGTCGGCCTTTCATGATAAAATCATGGCAGAACTACTTTGCTTTGCAGTCAGTAACTCACGAATCGTGGAATTCAGATTCGTCTCCACTAACGCCTACACAATCTGCACGTCTTCTTAACTTACTGCTGGATGACCAGGCCGAGGCATGTCTGACACATTTTCGCGCCCTAAGGCTTTTTTCCACCTAGCTACAGATGCACCGCAAGCCTCGTGCAGTCCTTGGTGAGACAGTCGTGCTGTGCTAGTCTAGCACATTCCATTTTTACCCAGCTCCTCTGCTCCTGCTTTGAAAACATAGCGACTGTATTCCGCGACCGCTCGTTCACAACTGCTCTGTTCTTGTTGTCACTGCGCACGGGCATGAAGGGGAAAGGGTGAGTTCCTTTGCTCGGAGGGACGGTACCCAAGTAGCTAACCTTTGGCATAAACGGCATTGCCTGACTCCGATGCACGGCGTCGCTATAGCATAGTTGCCTCTACTAAAAAATCAGCCCTCGTAAAAGGCTTTTATTAACTGTAATGTTTTGCTGGACCGATTTTTCACACAATTTGTATTTGTACATTTCACAAACTTTAAAGTTTTTGTTAAAAATTTAATAATTTCTGTTTCAAAACTTTTTTTTTTTAACATAAACAAAAATTAGTCTTATGAATATTATAACTAAGGTCAATGGAATATTTTCTTTAGATAATCCTTTTCTTCATTTGGCAAATCCTATTCTTCAGTTGAATATGAAGGGAAAAAAAAAGTCATTGAAGAAATCCAAAGAAATATTTTGGATTGCTTCAATGGATAAACATTGGAAATGTTTCTAAGTTTTAAAAGAATCAAAAGTTCTTCAAAAAGATCTCAATCATTAAGGTACAAAAAATGTTCAATTTTGTCGTTTGTAATACAAACTTCGTCTTCGTTTAAGACAAGTTCTACAAAAAATTATATCTTTGATTTTTATCGTTCTTACAACAGAAAAGTACTGTTTCTCTGTTAAGTTTCAAAATTATTACTAAATCCTGATTTACTCTTATCTTTTTTTTAATTTCATTTTTAACTGGAGTGAAAGAGGTTTCTTTTGCTTCATTTTATCCTAAATTAAAAAAAAAAAAAATAATCAATCGTTCACAAAATATTTTTTTCTTCTGTGTAATTTAAGGTTTTCTTGATTAATATTCGTGTTTTATAATGTTCAATGTTAGTATTTCTATTAACAAGACTGGGTAAACATTAGGGCTGGACATGAATGGTAAATTATTAAGTATTTCGGAACTAGCCTCTTCACTGGATGAAAATTCACACATCAGAGGATTTAACCAATTTCTTCCTCTTTCTATTTCCAATAGATAGATAGATTTAGGTTTTGAAATTTCAGAGATCATGTCTTCCTTTTCAATTGTTATCGTGAGATGAGAAGGGCTGACCCTAATGACACAGGATCACTGATAGCGAGCCCACGATCTAGGAGCCGAGACGGGATTTAACAATTTATAATTTTTTTTTTTGCTTGCAGTTACAGTAGAAGTAGAGATAAAACTTATTGTAAATAAATTATCATTATTGTCTAGCCCTACGAGATTATATATTTGTAATTATTGTACTCATGTTCATGTGTCAGAAATATGTATTACAATCGCCTTCCATTTATAACAATACATAGAAACGACCTTCCAAAGCAGCCCATCACCATCTGATGTTTCAAAACCTATCGCATTATCTACCACTCTGGTCTAACCTAGTACTAGAAGTCGTTAGATAACCTGATACTGACAAGTGTCCGTCAACAAAGCTGATATTGGAACCCGAACTGTACGTGTGTGTGTGTGTGGTGGGACGTAGAGGGATTATATTGCGATCAAATGAATAAATTCTATTTTCTAAATGCTGACTTAATGTTTCATGGCATCAGTGTTTATGGTAACACTTTCCCAAAAATCAAGCAGAAATATATCCCTCATTTTCCTTTAGGGATGCATATCTTTCAGTTTCTAAATTAATGATTAATATGATTTGTCGTAAATATTGTTTTATAACTATAAGATAAAAAAAAAAATGCCCAAAGATAAATAGTGATGCAACAATTGGTTTTTAAAATTTACAAGAAAACAGAAATTTGGAGAAATACTGAGTTTAAACGGGAAACTAAATTTCGGACCAATGAAAAAGGAAGTCTAAAGAAAATTAATGTATTTTATTATATCATACATTTAGTTGCCTATTTAATAGATAGTCTTCTTACCAGGAACAGAAGGCATAAAGCATCTTCTTCAGTTGAAGCCACGGGATTGGCCAGTCCCGGTATAAACACGCCTTTATCCGATGACGTTACTTTAAGATTGGGAGGACAGTTGGTTCGACCCACCGGATAAAGCAGATCATATACCTTGTTATTGTGTATCTCCAGTGAGGTAATTCTGAAGCAATAAGTTAAATTATTAATACAGATAAATTTTACAGGCTCTTCCCAGATTGAAATGTACAAATTGATAATTTTGAGATTTTTTTATTTTGTTTTGAGTCAAATAATGTCCTTCCAATAATACATTTTTTTTTTTTTTCGAAATCACAGTTTTGATTGTTCATATTGCAGACAGATCACCACTAAATACTTTTACTTCCTCTAGAAAAGAATTAGGCATGATTGCTTGCATAAATCTCTTAAAAATCAATAAAAAGCAGGTAATTATAAACTGGGCGCCACTGAATTTTTCAGATTATCGAGAATGAAAAGAAAAAAAAGTTTTTCTTTTCTTTCATTTTACATGTATTCTTTCAAGCGACTACTAAGTTGTTAGGATATAAACACTTGTTTACTTATTTGGACCTAACTACTTACGAAACAGAACTATTAGATAAAGAAATATGGTCGCCTTAAGAAAAAAATTCCCCTACATCCAAAATAGCAGCACCTACCCTGTTCTATTCGAGAAAAATGTGCAGATGTGGACGCAGCCCAAACATTCATTTTCTGGGGAAAATATTCCATATCTGAATTCCCCAAACACAACAACAGAACGAATAGAACGAGTCAAGCTGAATTCCATAGATGTAAATGCACAAAACAGAACGAGCTGAATAGCTTTCCACGCTAAAGTGGCTTACTCTCTTGAAGATTAGCTATTAGGTGTGGAAGGGAATTCGCTGCATTTGACTTGTTCAGCGAACATGTAGTGGGACAAGAAGAGATATTTACTGTTTAAAGGTTAAAATAACACAACCATAAATGAAAAATAATTAATTATAAAAAAATAAATAATTTTTATAAAATAATGAAAAATAATACTATAACAAAAATAAAGTTTTGTGTGTTATGAAAATACAATAATGAAAATTTATAAAAAAATAAAATAAAAAAAAATCCTTTTTTTATTTGCAATCAATAATAGTCCTTTTAAGTCTTGCAAGTTCTAAATATTCTCACTTCTTAAATTTAAATAAATAATAAATCATTGTTATTATTATTGTTTGTTTTATATTCCTTTAAAATATTGTAAATATTTAAAATACTGTAAACATGTGTAGTATTGTTCCTTTCATTAATTCTAAAAAACGTATTATATCATTATTTTAAAAAGAATGAATTTTTACAGTATTAATAAGCAATAAAAAATTTATAACCAGTTAGAAAAAAATGAAAATGCCAAATGTTAGATAGCAAGTTTAAAAATGTCATCTTCATTGATCAGAGAATTCTCCTTCAAAAATTTAGTAAGTCAACTTTTTCTTTAATTATTTATTGCTATTTATTTTTGCATAATTGAAGTGTATTTATTGTTTATAATTTTGTAAGCGTTACCTGTCACCGTTTCACTTTTTAAATTAACTTTTAAATATTTTTAACATGTTTTTATTAGCTCGCTTTCGTTTTTCTAGCTAGGTACAAATTTTGCAATTGATTTTAAACTAACTTCCCGATGAGCGAGAGACTTGAAACTTTACTACACATAGCCCAGAACTGGATGACAATGCAGGAATAACTCACTTTCTTGTCGGCACGGCGCTCACTTGCCGACGCGGGCTGTCAGTGTTTTTGCAAATGTCCGCCTGTCGCTCGAACTGTCGCGATGACAGGTCGGTGTGTTTTTGCAAATAGCCGCATGGCGCTGGACCTTTTGCGATGACCCAGGTCGCTGTGGCAGAGCGCTGCAATTAAATCTCAAATTTACCACATGCAGTTCAAACGTGTTTCAAGCAGCAAGTAATTGGTAAGAAGCTATTAATGCTATACAAAAAAGGAGTAATAGCAATGCTGAATTTGATATATCCAATAGCGAAAGCCCTTGAAAATAAATTTTACATTTTGGTTTGCAATACCTTTCGCAATAATATTAGCTTGCCCTTCAATCAACTAATAATGAACAGTAATAAAAGGATGTACCAGAACTGCTATTTTAAGAGATTCTGGTCAGTCTGAAGGCTAATGGTATTGTTAAGGCAGTTCCTCTTTTCATCTTTTTTACAGTTAAATAATTTTGGATTAGGCAAGCAGAGTTCATTTTGAAAATTTTCTTTAACATCCTCATTGTTGTAATAGCTTCTTGCAGTCAATTTAATAACAGACTATAACATGTCTCTGTTATAATCTCATCAAAATGTTTCAAATCGATTGAAAAATTTCATTCACACAACACTAAAAAGCAGAAAATAATTATTTAAAAAAAAAAGTTTTTTAATATACCACATTTAAGACGGACTAAAGAGTAAAAAATAATTGTGATTGTAAATTTTTAATAGCTCTGAAAAAACTTGTAAGATTTAAAACGAAAAACGTGGGGCGCAAGATAATATACACTCCATCCACACTATCCCAATTATCTATTGCATGCGCCCCACGTTTTTCGTTTTAAATCTTACAAGTATTTTCATAGCTATTAAAAATTTACAATCACAGTTATTTTTTACTTTTTTAGTCCGTCTTAAAAACATGATATATTAAAAAAATATTAATTTAAAAATAATTATTTTTTATTGTTTTATTATTTTTCATTTTTTCAAATTGCTTCTTTTTTTTTTCTGTTGGGTGCCGTACACTTTATATACAATTCATATGCTGTTTTCTGTAATCTTTCTAATTTTTTAGTTTTTCATCATTGCATTTGTTATTATGTATCATGTATTGAATATATTATAAATTATATTTTACTTGGTATTTATTTTTATTCCCTGTTTTTGGTGTACAAATTACTAAGAATGCATCTGCTGTCACTGTCCAATCCCGGAGGAGATTTTTCAGGAATAAATTCTACTCGTTCTATTCGTTGCATTTGACTTGCTCGTTCTGTTCGAAGAAAATGTTCAGATATGGATGCGTCCTAGAAATGAAAGAGCATTGTACGTAATAAAGAAGTGAAGTATCTTGTGGAACCTAAACGGCTGGTGAAGATCTGTCTAATGCTGAATTAACTTCAATATCGTGGCATCAGCCCATATTAATCTAGTGCAGCGTTTCCCAACCGGTGGGTCGCGACTTGATCCTAAAACTATCAGAAACCATCAGAAAAGTTCAGAAAAATCGAAAATCGATCATATCTAACGAAGGGATACGATACAAATGTGGAGGTATTCCGATAAGGAAAGGTGGGTCGCCAGCTGAAAAAGGTTGGGAACCGCTGATCTAGTGTATTAAATGTAGGCCTACTATTTATAAAATCTTCGCAATGTGATGGAATAGCATTTTTTTCCACCAAATTTTATTTTAGTTGTTGTATCTAAAATCTTCTAAAAATTAAGTTTCATCATTCAATCCACAACCACTGCATCTGAAGAGCTCCAATCTTTCATTCTGAAAATTGAAACTGAAGTTGTTTCTACAACATGAAGAAAAAGAAGAAGGCCAGATTTGAAGTCACTAACTAAGAAGCTTCCTCATGATAAGTCAATTACATATTAATTAAAGGATTGCTTCTAATTATTATCAGGTAGACCTACAGAGGTGTTTTATCATTCTTGAATTTAGTTTTGATATTGAAGAGTTTATTTCCTTTTTTATTTAGTTTTGATCTTAACCATGTTTTGAATGGTCATTTTCTTTCTCTTTTATTTGTAAAGACTTTGCTTTTCAGAGACGGTCTTATTTATTCCTTATTTAATTCTTTAAAATAACATTCACATCTTCTAAAATATTTTTTTCCACTTGTCTTTCATATAACTTATTATTAAATTACTTCTCAATACTTTTATTGGAAATTTTATTTAAAATTTTATCGAGATTTCTCTAAAATTCTCGTGCAGGCAAAATCAATTCTTAAGAAAAAATATTTAGGCAACAGCAAAAGTTTTCGAAAGAGAAGCAATCGAACTACGATCTCTAGTTGGAGTGCTTTTAAAAAAAAAAATCATTGCAATAAGTTGTAGTTCTTGGAATTTAATCACACTGCACTCAACAAACAACAACAAACTCCAACATCATACAACAAACTTCGCTAACTTCCGAGCTTCACAGGACAAGTGTCTCCTTAAAGTCCAGTGAGAAAAATCGAATTTGGTCATATGATATTGGACCAATAGATTAAGATCTTAGAAATGTCATTGACGTTCTATCTATCTAATTCCATGGCTCCTCTTGTTATATGTAGCCTATTTCTTTAACCCATTGTTCCTTCATGTAAGAGAACAGTAAAATATTTGACCACATGCTTAGATGCAATATATAAAGATCCTATCCATTAAGACCTACCAAGATAATACTTATTAGCTAATCCTAAATATTAACGTGAAGAACGAAATCACATGATTAAACAATCTTATTTAGCGTGAAATCTCCTCCCTAAGTGACCAATAAATTTTCTAGTTTATAAGTGACACTTACCTAACAGTTGTTGTATGATCTACAGCAATTTTGGCTAATAAAGTAAAAAGGTGGCAGATGGCCCTTGGAATAAGCCCTCGCGTTTCGTACAAATTATGAGAGCCAGTCAGTGTATAAGACTTTCCAGAACCAATCATTCCATAGCAGAGGAAACATACTGAAATAGAATCAACAGAAGATATTTGGAGAACTAACAAAAAATATTTGTTAAATTATATTATTAAATTCTATGTATTATTACTTGATACAATATTGTTTGTGAAAATTCCGAAACCATGAAAGAGTGATGATAAACTTACAGGATATGCACATCAGATTGTAACACGCAAATGATTACAATGCCAGTGAAAATGCACATGCGGTTTCGGAGCAGCGTCCACTGAACTTTCTGGTCTTGGATTATAAATAAGTGACTCAAACGAGATGTTGCAATCAGTGAAGAACTGACATTGGGTCGAAAGGGTCTCACTCTTGTGTCTCACTCTGTCCCCATCACCAAAGAAGGTCGCATTAGGAATATCTGATGAGCAAGGAAGGATTGCTGGGATTGGGAGACGTTGGATTTTCTTATCAAGAAATTGTCACTCGTACAGGACGAAACGCCAGTACAGTGATGCGAACGTAGCGTCAATGGACAGATGAGACTCGCACAAGAAATGCGGGAACTCTACCGCAAAATCGCACGACTGCACGAAATAACAGATACCTCTATCGCATGGCAGTGACCTTTTGAACAGCGACATCTACGGTCTTCGCACAGCAGTGGAGCAGTGTCACAGATCAAGCTTTATCCTCGATGTCGCTCGCAGTCCATTGTTGCGAATTCCTTGGACCCTCAGTCACAGACGCCTCAGGCATTAATGGGGTCTCGAACACAGACAATGGCGTTCTGAATGGCAACAAGTGTTTTCTGACGAGTCATGATTCGCATACGTGTTCAAAGACATCGTTGTGAATGTCAGCAGCATGAATTTTTGGAGTGTTATACCGACCCAACGCCAAGTGTAATGGTTTAGGGGCGCCATTGGGTTCAGTTTGCGATCTCGCCTGATACGAATTCAGGGAATCTTCAATAGACAGCTACACATCTTGTATGTGTTAGAAGCAGATGTGATACCGTTCTTTCAGAGTTGTCCTGGCGCTACATTCCAGCAGGACAATGCTCGCCCACATATGGGCCAGAATTTTCAAGACCTCTTCCATGCACGGTAGATATCGCTTCGCCCGATATGTCTCCTATGGAACATGTTTGGGATACGGTAGGTAAGCAATTGTCCAGTCTAGCACCTCCGCCATCCACCACAAACGAACTCGGGACTCGCATAGAAGCAGCCTGCGATTCCTCAGGACGATATCAAAACCTCTACCATTCAATACAATGCAATATAGAATACATTATTGCTGTTCGAGATTGCTTCACACGATAATGAATTTTTAAAGCGACAAATGCAATCGGTTCTGCAAATGTAATCGGTTATCTACTACAACATGAGTAATCTGTGACTTAAAATTTCATTTGATTAGCGCAATTCTTTCTTGATGTTGCAATTTTCACAAAAAATTGTATAGTATTAATAACAAAACCATTTTTTTTCTAATCTGAATTACCCCTTCTTTTTTTTAAGGAATTTCTCCATCTACTTCTGTATAGAAAGAAGCAGCAACTCATACAGATACTGTACAGTGATTCAAGTCTCATTAGGAAGCGTAATTATCAATCAAGATTTCGGTTATTGAAAGTCTTCACTAATAGAAATACGACTTTGAATCACATTTCATGAGATGTAATAGAAAGTATTTTTTTTTTTTTTGTTAATCAAGTAATGAGATGAAGCAATATACAGCAAGTAGTAAATAATTGTAATTAGCAATGGCGATACATTAAAAAAATTGTAATTCTTTGCATGTATCTCATAAAATTTCATAATCGAATCATTATGATTTCACGTTAATTTTAAAATTAAAATTAGAAATTAACACATTAAAAATATTATAGTCACGTGACGTTTCGTGACTTCCTCAGACGTTACTCTGAGTTTTTTTTTTTTTTTTGTCTTTATTTAAATACTCTTTAATAACTTGGTTGGATAATCCGCTGTTTATAGATGGGGTGGTCAGAATACACGATGATTCTTTTAAGGTAAGGGCGAATATATTATTTGCTTTATTTTATATTTTTAAAATCAGGCTCATGATTAAAAATCCCTTTATGTTTATATATTAATGATTTGTCTATGTACTTCTGTTTATAGTTAAAACATTTATTGATATCGTTTTTTGAGAATTTTTGGGTAGTTTAGCCAATGTTACTATTTTTACAATTTTTGCATGGGATTTGATTTATTCCGGCTTTCCATTATTTCTCATTTTATTTTTTGTTTATTTTTTGAGAAGTTAATTTCTCTATTATATTTATTACCAATTTTATATTATGTTGTTTAATACATTTTTTATATTATTATTAATTTCTTTTATGTAAGGAATTATTGCATAGTTATTATCTTCTTTTTTTAATTATGTTCTTTAATTATGTTCTTTTTAATTATGTTTTGTGGTTTAATATTTTGCCTTATAATAACATCTTTTTATTGTTTTATGTCGTATCCATTTTGTAGAAAAAGGGCAAATATCATGTTGGAACCCTAAAATGTCAGTTTGGAGTGAACGAATTCAAAAACTGTTTTTGAGTGTCGGGTGTAATTTTTATTATTCAAAATAGGCTCCATCTGCATCTGTACAATCTTGCCAACGCTGTCGTAAGAATTTTTTCTTTCTTGCACATATCCGTGGTTTGGACATCCTTCGATGTCCTTTTTGAGATCACAATCTTGGAGGTATCTTGTGCCCTTCACAAAGTTGTCCACATATCAGAATAGATGAAAATCTGTTGGTAAAAGATCCGATGAATGAGGCAAATGAAGCAAAATCTCATATCCAAGTTCGTGAAATTTCCTGCCGGTGTGTTCTGCCATATACTGTCTTGCATTATCGTGAAGCAAAATGGGACCTTCTGATTCACCAGTGTTGGCTGTATCTTTCCTAGCTTCTGGTAATTTCAGTCAATTCTGACAGTTATATACAGCTCTGCTGAATGGTTTATCCCAGAAAGTTGCAAAGGATAATTCCAGCCACGGACCACCAAAGCAGACAAAAGAATTTTTTAAGGGTGAAGAGGCAGTTTAGAATTGCTGCCTTTGGCTCGTTCTTATCCAGCCAAGATGATGAGAGCTTCCTATTGTCGTATATTATCCACTTTTCGTAGCAGGTTAGAATTCAGTCCAAGAAAGGCTCTTTTTCTTCGCGAAGATGTAGTGAAGAACAAATTGTGTAGCGTGTCGCTTTATTTCCTTCTGTGAGTTCATGGGGTATCCACTTGTACATCTTCCGTACTTTGTCAAGTTCTTCCAGGCGGCGTAAAATTGTTAGATACCCATAGCGATGCCCCTAGTTTCTCAGCCTTCTCCCGTGAATTTTGATATGGTTCAGACTCGATCAGTCCTTTCACCTTCACGGGTGAGACCACTTTTTCATGGTGTCCGGTGGGAGCATTCTTTACATTGTAGCCTACTTTCCATCACGGAATTTTTGGAACCAACGCTGCACTGTCCTTTCTCTTATATGGTCTTCACCGCAAACACTACATATGTTTCCCCATCGCTTCAGCTGCTGATAAGCCTCGTAAGAACCCAAAAAGCTTCACTTGTCGAATATCCAACGTCTCCGTATTTTGATTCAACTCACAAAACAGGGCACAGAATACAGAAAAAAACCTCATGACCAGTCGATACAAAATGCAGTAGGCATCCCTCAACCGACATAACTATACACCTAAATCATGCTTTAATTATTTCTCTAAAGTGGTGATATTTGCAGGTCAATCAAACCGACATTTTTGGGTTTCCAACTGATAGATATTTTATTTCTTTATGTCTTCCCTCTTTTGCAGTACATAATTTCTTTGTTCTTAGTAGTAATATCTAATTTTATGTGTTTTGGAATATTAGATTTTATATTTTTACTATCAGTTTCTTTTCTAAATATTTCTATTTGTATTTTAATATTGTCTTATTTTACAATCCAAATACAGAATATTAATTTCTACTTCAAACTTAATATTTGGATTTAGCTCATTGATTTTTTAAACATATTCTTTTTTTTTTCTCTTTTGATGATCATAAATATATCATCGCAACATATCATCTAGTATATGTGAGTATATTATTATTTTGTTTTTTGATGAAATCATTTCCAGAAATCTCAAAGTATAATCAGCCAGGATGCCGATCCTATAAATATATCTTTATTCATTCTATATATATATATATATATATATATATATATACAGGGTGTTTCAAAAATACACGGCATAATTTCAGGTATGTATTTCCCACATGTAGACAATCAAAATAGTTCATTACAACATATGTCCGGAAATGCTTCATTTCCGAGTTATGGCCTTCACAACATTGAAAATCACCGGAACGTTTTTCGTATTTACAGATGAAGCACAGTTCACACGAGATGGCATAACAAATTTC
>JAFIDM010000001.1:79727693-79786062 GCA_023159025.1 Thereuonema tuberculata | reverse complement strand
CCCCCCCATGGGCGGCCCTGGTGCTATATATTTATGTAAGTTATCGTATGGAGATCCATGGGACTCCTTTAACTGGGGGAAACCTGTTTTAAATATGGCTTTCTATATATTTAACATTTGTTTTTGTGGCCCACAGTGAAGTTTTATTTTCAAAAAGAAAAATATTTTTAAATAGCTTCGTTTTTGTTATTTCTACTAATGTATATCTTTTTGACTTTTTATATTTTAATTTTAACTAAAAATCTACCTGTGTATCCATCATTTGAAAATTTTAAAACTTCAATTAACTATCCAGATTTATTTATTGTTTTACTGGCATGGTATCCGATATTTTTTAGTAGCTGATATATCAGTAACATTTATATATATTAAACTTTTATTTATTTTGCGACAAAAAAAAATTAATTTCATTTTTCGAAATCCTTACTAAAAATGATAAAAGTATGTTGTTTTACCTTAATATAACTCTTCCGAATAAATATTCGGCGAGAACAATTACTGTAATACCGTATGCTGCATAATGTGTGATTTACATTGGGGAAGGAACGAGAAAAACACGAAAAAAGTAAAAAAAAAAAAACCGTCACAAGTCAAACGGAAAAGAATTTAATTCTATAGGCTGTCATTAGATCCGGTGGCGTCCTTATTTCCATGGTAACGACATTAATGCGCATGTGTTGAATTATTCCTTTACTTCCGGTAAATCATGGCAGTACTTCAGCTGTGGCTTCGTCCAGCCCTGTTAAGTGATAGGTTCGCATTAGGGAAATGTGATCCTTAGAGTGGTCATCCTTGGCTATCTCGTTGCAAATATGGAAGCAGACGAGAGCAAGTAAGTGCGATTCCAACTAAATAACAAAGAATATACCCTTTGATTTGTCTGTCTCTGTTATTATCGTATAATAGGCTTAGTAAGTTGCCCCAAAATCGTATTATTCATCTACCTGTTTCTCTTCGTGGAGAAAGAGAATGTAAATCAAAGCAAAATAAAGCAACGATGGCCTTTTTTACGCATTTAAAGGACTGTTCGATTTCCCATTGATTCAGTCTGATAAAAAAAAAGATGGTTTCTCAGCACCGTATGGCATTAAGTGGCCTTTGGTTAAGGGTCGAAGTCACAGATACCTTATGAAGTATGACGTTATAAACCAGGAACCCGAAACCTTGCATTCCGTTTTCACTTACTGTTAATCTCTTCATGCACCTGCTTCTGTGTCATATCATTTGATGGCATTTCCATTCAGGTTTCTCCTAGATCTCCATCAACTCCGAAAGTCTTCGTAACAAGGATCAATAGCATAAATGTCGTTAAACTCATCTCCATGTTTTTGAATGATTTACGAACATTCTAAGTTTTAAAACCCACGCAATGTTTTTTGCTTAATGATTAGGCTGCCAAAATATTTACTCACATTGTAAGCATTGACTTCGATGTTTTCAAAATTAAAGAAAACACTTTCAAAGATGTTACATCCTTATCTACATCAAGATTAATACTTTCTGACTGTGTGTGAAACTTTTGTTACATTGTAGTAAATAGGTGATTATTTCCTAGACTTACCACGTTCTTAACGAAAAGCCATCAGGAATTAATCAAATGCGAAGGTTCTGTCTGTCTGGTCTGAAATGACTAACCGGAAGAAACACCCAAATCTTAGCCACAGTCTTGACATTAACATCCAGTATACCAAAGCATTGGGCCACTAACATTACTATTTTGTTTTTATTTTTATTAATTGAGAAGCTACTATTTGATTTATATTTCAAGCCAGATTTGTTAAAAGAATTCAACTAGAATAAAGAAAATTAAACTTATTTAGATATTTTAAATATTTCAACGTAAACAAGAACACCAAACATTAACTTCACCAATATTTCGATTCTTTTCCCAAGAATCTTTCTCAAGGTGTACAAAATAGAAAGAAAAGAAAACTATCTTTCTCCTTCTAAACGTGAAAATAAATATCAAATACAACTTAAAATAACAAATCAACATACATGCTCTAAACATGAAAAAATAACAATTTAAACAAACATAAATATCAAATACAATAAAAATAAACATACACGCTCTAAACGTGAAAAGATAACAATTAAAACAAACAAAACAAAATAAACTACAATTCAAGCAAAACAAACCTACACAAAGTTTAATTTCTCTTTTAATTTGCTCTTATTGCCCATAAATTTCTTAAACATTCCAAAAGAAATTTCACTTACTTTCAATGAATTTTCTTTATTAAAGTTCAAAATCTACCGAAGTCATTATATAAAGATACAATTGAAAATTTGATTGTAACAAAGTTTTTAAAAAAAAATCATTTAAGCTTTTTATTCAAAGTACAGGTAGGCTAAATAATTAGAATTTATTTACTTCTTTTTAATTGGTTTGACAATTTGTTAAATGTATTTTTGATTAATTTGTATAATTGTAATCTTAGAATACCATCGCAGCATCTTTGAGAAATTATCCATTAAAATAATAAAAAATGGAGGTTAATGTAATTTTACTTGAAGAAATCTTAAGGTTCATTTAAGGAGAGGTTTTATAAGGCATACAAGAACAATCTAGATGCTTTGTTTTAATTCCTTTTCATCTTACAAATCAAGAAATGTTGAATTGGTGTTTTATTTTACAATCACTTACTTTTTTTTTTTTCATTTTTTTATTTTATTTCATTTCACAGCAGTAAACTTTTAATTATTTTGTTTTTCAGAGACCAAGAAGATTTTGAAAATGTAGCACACGTATGGCAAGGATATGGTGAAAGTTTATTAATTCATCCCTTGGCTCAGATTAGGAAAGTGAAGAACTTAGCATTTGGGCAGAATCATCTGCTAATTCTTACAGAGAATGGTGAAGTTTTCAGCAAAGGAAGCAACTCACATGGTAAATTGAAAATTTATGAATTGAAGACGTATTAGAAGTTTCGATAATTTAATTTTGGTTAATATAAATGAATATTGTAAATATTCAATAATATACAATATGAATATTGTAATGTAAATGAATAAGCTTTTATATATTCATTTCATTAATTGAATAACTTAAAAAGATAAAGAAGGGAAAAAAACTCCTTATTTTTTAATTTTTTTTCAAAAGAAAAAAAAGTTTGGTAAAAAAAAAATAAAGAAGCATGTATAACACATTAGAATTTTTTTTTTTATTCCTAATTATTCTTCTAATTGGAAGTAGTCTTCAACAGTCGTAATAACAGCCTTTCTGACATATTTAATTTTAATGCTTTTGCTAGTATAGTAGACTCTCCAGTATCCAGGGTAGTAGAGAAAAATAAAATCTGAAAATAATTACAAACAAAAGAAAACTATCTTATCTAACGATCCTTTTATTTAAAATACGACAGCAAAGAAGTTTGCTTTTTCCTTCTGCTCACTTTTTGGGAGACGCTGCTACCCAGATTTTGCAACATTAGCTTCTCAGCAAGGTACTATCAAGAGTAACTACATAATACACTGCTCACAAAATTTAGGGAATATTGCAAAATGAATATAATACACCCAAAAAACAGAGGCATTTGAGTTTGTTTCTCTGATGATATTCTTTAATAAATAAACGACATGAAAATGGAAGTTGTTTGAATATGCAAATTTGATGCAAAACATTAATTTGCATGTTTGCCATCAATCCTGAATAAAAAGGCTGGTGCTGTTGGGTTATCTCCACTTTCCTGGATCAACAAGAAGTGGCAGAATTGTTGAGTGTCACAACAATGAAAATGCCCCTGCAATGTGATTTACCCGAATCTGAAGAATGGAGAGTCATAGGGTGTCTTGAAGCTGGCCAAATAAAGATGACAGTGGCAGCACCTCCCAAAGCATGATTAGCAAACTCTGGAATCAGTTCAGTTCAGAGACTGGCTCAGTATGAAGAAGACAGGGCAGGGCCGCCCAAGTGCCACCACTGCAAGAGATGATCGCTACTTGACGCTAATAGCACGAAGGAACCAGCGAAGCAATGCAATGGAGCTGCGGGGACAGTTTCTTGCTGCTAGTGGACGACGGGTGTGTACTCAGACTGTGCGAAATCGACTCTGGCATGGTGGACTTTATGCCCGGCGACCTATGGTAAGCATTCCGTTAACTGCTAAAAATCGTAGAACCTGCAGAAGGTGTGCTGAAATGCATCTTCCTTGGGCCCAGGAAGAGTGGTCTACGGTTCTCTTCAGTGATGAGTTAAGATTCAGTCTCCATCCTGACAATCGCCGTGCCCTGATCTGATGTGAACGTGGAACACGGGATAATCCCCGTTTTGTGCAAGAAATACATTCCTTTGGTGGAGGTGAAATCATGGTATGGGCAGGCATCAGCATTGGTGGTCGTACCAACCTCCATGTTGTTAAAAATGGAACGGTGAATGCTGTAAGATATCGGGATGAAACTCTACAGCCTATATTGATTGGCACCCTATGCTGGAGCAGGTGGGGCTGACTTTCTTTTTATGGACGATAATGCACACCCCCACTGTGCACATCTCGTCAACAACATGCTGCAAGAGGCTGGAATCGAGTGCAAGGACTGGCCTTCACATTCTCCAGACCTGAATCCCATCGAACACGCTTGGAATGCTCCAGGAAGACGTGTTGCCAGTCACCAATCACCTCCCATAACACTTCCTCAGCTGGCAGTTGCCCTGGTGCGCGAGTGGCCACGAATCCCACAGGATCTGCTGAACAATTTGATCCTCTCCAGCAGTGCTGTCAGTGTGTTGTAGGAGACTCCGGTGATCATGCACCCTACTGAACAGTCAATGTGCGACACATTTTCCCCGTCCATGTGTCACATCCTGCTCAATCCCTATAAATGGATTCTGCACCTCATTTGCATATTCAGACAACTTCCATTTTCGTGTCATTTGCCTGTCTTATGTTCTTTAATAAATAAACTCAAATGCCTGTTTTTTGGCTGTATTATATTCATTTCACAATATCCCTGAAATTTTGCGAGCAATATATTATGTTGGTGAATGAAAAACTATTTTTACATTTTACATTTACTTAATATTTCAAAGTAGTATTAAAAAATTTTGGAATTTTTATTGCCCTGGTTAATGTCACCCGGATATGAGAATCTACTGTATATAGAACAAAATAAAACTGTTTAATTATGCCACTGATGTAGTCAAATGAGCAGATAACTAATAAAAAAATTGATTTCAATGCTATTTCTTTAAAAAAAAAAAAAAAGCAGCATCACGTAGTTTATTAAATAACGTTTCACTAATTTGGATGATCTCTGATCTTATACTGTATTTTGAATGTGCATTTTAAGAAGTTTGTCAAAATAGGAAAAAAGAAAAAAAAATAGTTGATTTGATGTGAATGACTTATATTTAATTATTATATTAAAGGAAACTTACAACAATTTATATTTAAAATTGTTATATTTGCTTGTTGTTGCTTTATTGGTTACTATAATTCCTATAATCTGATTGAATATGGATACTAATCAAACAATATTACTTTAATATTTAAAATAATAAATAAGCTTACTTCTTAAATGTAGAAAGAATAAGCTTAATAAATTACTTTCGGCTATTTCTTTTCATAAATGTTCTAATTACAAATTTTTAAGTGATGTGCAATAAAGATTGTGATAGATCTGTATTTTCTTAAAAATTTGTTCTCAGTTTTGAATGTTGTTGTATTTTTGCAGATAACTTTTTTTATGACTTCAAATGCTGATAAAAAAAATAAAAAAAACGCAATTATTTTGTTGACTAGTGATATTCTTCAGTGTTTTGAATGTATTTCCATAACAGAGAGATGGCCTAAACTTATAAATCCTTAATGAAATGACCTATCATCATTACTTTAGATAAATTGTTACTTCAAATAGCCATTTTATTTTATTGTTGGCAATTCTTATTATTAAAATTTCAGTTGTTCGAAGTCTTCCCAGGAACAGTTCAGAAACAGTTAAATTATAGATAATCTCTTTATTAACTCCAAATAAACACCAATGGCAATATTTCATGGGCCTCACCGACTCAATTTCTCAAGCCTTTTCTTTTACGTGGGAATAGAGAATACCTCCCTCTTTCCCAAAAATAAAATAAAAATAGGTACCAGGTATTCTCTATTCCCACGATGTAAAAGAAAAGGCTTGAGAAAATGGGCCGGAGAGACCCATGAAATATTGCCATTGGTGTTTATTTGGAGTTAATAAAGAGATTATTTATAATGTTGATTTGGAAGAATTTGTTCTTTATTGATATATGAAGTTAAATTATAGCCTTGCACTTCATAGTCTTTCTAAAATAGTAGGTCAGTGATTTTATCTCTGGCTATGTTTAGCAATGTTCCTGATTTACACTCTTGAATAATATTGACATTTAATATTTCACAAAGTGACAAACATCTATCATATCAACTTCCATTTCAAGTTAACCTTGAAAAGTCAGAAATTCCTAAATCAAGTTTCAAAGAAAGATGAGTTCTCTTCCAGAAAACAGTTATTATATTAACTGCTTAGACAAATATCATCTCATTTTATTGATATGTTATTTCATTATTAATGATTCATATATTTCTTCATTAATTCTTTTTTTTTTATTATTCTTTAGGTCAACTTGGAAATGGAACTGTTATTGATTCCTTAGAAAGACTGGTTAAAATCCACTTTCCATACAGAGAGCATATCGTTAGCATAGCTTGTGGAGCCAGGCATTCAGGACTTATCACCAGTGACGGCAATGTATTTATGTGGGGTGATAATGCCAACAGTCAGTGTGCCGCTGATGATGATGTTTTATTAAGTCCGAGTCTTGTAGATATAATTCAACCATATGAAGATGGATTTGCACAGGTGTTTTGTACTGTTCGTGTTCTCCAGCTTGCTTGTGGGGATACACACACCCTTGCCTTATCTAAAGATCTAGAAATATGGGCATGGGGATCTGGAAAAGCATTGGGACTGCTTAGTATATCCCACTCCTATCGTCCTCAAAGGATTGAGTTTATGAGAGGACGTTATGTCATTTCAGTTTCTTGTGGAAGTAACCATTCCTTGGCATTAGTTTCTTCATCTGTTGTGAATATCAATAATACTTTCTCAAAGTCCAGTAAACAAAATACTACATCAGAAACGGATATCAAAAATAAGCTTATTAAAGATGTGCAAAATGCAAATAGTCCCATTTGCCCCCTTGGACTTCCAATTGAAAACTCTCTCATTCTCACTGTGCAGAGTGGGAGTCTCTCTTTGCTCAAGCAACTTCAAAAAATGCGCCACTTAGAATACAGGAAATCTGACTATGAATCAGTTGAAGTAAGGGACAGGCGATTCTCTGAAGGTAACACCCCATTAGATACCCCTGTAGATGAACTATCTTTGATTTCAAGTTTTATTCAGAGGAAAGGAAAGTTTCTTCCTCACAATAATGAAAAAATAAATGAAAATGATGAGAAGCAAGCACAGGAATTAGAGTTAAATAATAAAGAAGCAGATGAAAGCGAGGTAAAAGGTAATGATATTGTTGAAAACAAGCAAGAGGATGAGAATTCATGGGAAGTTATTGAAACTAAAAATGAGGATTTGACCGAGGAATCATTTAAATCATTACCAAAAAACCAAGTTACATCATCCCTCAAGGCTAAGCTACTGAGAAGCATGTCAGAAACTGCTGTAGGAAATAGAATTTTAAATGCATCAAAGACATTAGATCTTACAACAAAAGAGGCTGATAAGGTCTCCTCACAAGAATTTGAAGACAACAAGGGTGATAACAACTCTTCTGATGAAGCTAATTCTCAAAATTTGCCAACTGATGAGGATGAAGTAAGATCTCCTGAATTCCGAAGGCAGAAATCTAGTCCCTCATTCATCGACTCACAGTCTGCGAAAGAGTTCCTTGCTCAGAGACTTTCAAGTATCGCAAGTGCCATGTCGCCAAGCGCTCTCGCCAACTCTAAGGATTCTGTCTTTGTGTATGAGTCAGCCACGGAGGCTATCCGTCAGAATGTGAGTGCACTGACCAACATGGTAATGACTGGAGTCGTGTCTGGGGTCGTCTCAGGCGTTCGCAACACCGTTGATCGTTTTAGTTTTGTCTCCAAGCATCTGAATCGTGACTACGATGTTATTGTTCTAAACCAACAAGAGGGGGATCTCATGATCACTAGTGAAGAAAATCTCCGGCAATACCTGGAGGAGGAGGAAGATGAAGCTGGTGCTTCATCTCTTAATACAGTAGAGTCTGGATTAGATGCTTTGACTCACTGTACTGTGCCGCTGACGCCTGGAGATTCAAGAAAAGGTTCTGTTTATCGTGCTCAGTCTCTCAATGTAGGTGGGAAGAGGAAGATGTCAAAATCAGAAAGAGTTCACAGCTGTGATGTTGCCTCCCTTCAAGACAATTCTCGAATTCACAATCCAGAATTTTCAAAGTGTTTGGAATCGAGAGAATTATCAGATGAAGAAAAATCAATTTTAGAAACTGAAGTTTGGAGTTGGGGATGTGGCCGTCAAGGGCAACTAGGACAGGGAGATGCAATGGACAGGTGAGCCTAATATTATACTAATTCCTTGTTTAATAAAAAAGTGAAAAAAAAGCATGATTCCTTAGGATTTTGATTTATACTACAAAAAAGTCATCTAACATAGCCTCTGAAATCTTATATGCAGAGCCAGAGAGAATTGATCTTTCAAGAGTCCTGGATCTGATATACCGTATTTACTCGCATAATTTCCCCTTTTTTTTCATCAATATTTTGACCAAAAAAAGGGGGGTGGGGAAATTACGCGATGTTTTTCAATTTGAGGGAAAAAAATATGGTGAAAGTGTAAGGAAAACCATGTTAAATATTGATTTTTAAAGCAAGAAATGTAATTAACAACAATTTTATTAACACGCAACATTTAAAATATAAAAAATCACATCTCAACATTTGTTTTTTCTTCAAAGTACAGTTAAGCAGTAGGCATGCACGGAAGTGTGTGTGCGACTGTGACGTAATTTCGTAACTCGTGCAGCACAGCCCGCCATCTTTATAGCTGCTCACTGCATGACATCAGCATCAGCTGCCTGCTAATAGAGAACTTAACTTTATTCGCGAACTTCACGTTTTCACAAAACACTCGAAATTGTTGTACTGATTCAGAAGGAGTCTGCTCTTGTACTGATCGGGGTGGGGATGGAATCTTCCCCTAAAGTAGCGTGGGATAGAGAAATGCGATAGTAACGGTACATTGTCGCGTCGTCGTGAGTTGACCGCCAGTCAAGGTCATGTTGGAAACGCGTTGAAGTAGAGGTGGGGAAATTATGCGATAAAAATAAAAATTGAATTTTGTAATCCACAAATACTGGGGTGGGGAAAATATGCGATGGGGGAAATTATGCGCGTAAATACGATAATTAGTTCCAGTCCTTGCTTTGCCACCACATTTTATTCAAATTCTATTAATATGATGTGATTCTGCTTTCCAGAGATTAAGATGTAAATTAATTTCAGTGAAATGTGGGATGGTCTTTTAGGAAATTATGTTTTGCTGGAACATTACCTAGAAATTAACTAATTAAAAGAACAGACATTTCACTCAAGCTGTTAAATTTAACAATATTAATATTTAGTTATTTGTTCTATTAGACTTTTCATTATTATCCTTGAAAAAGCTTTCCTTCACTTCTAATTGCCAGTATGAATCATAATTGTTTCTAAGAGCAACTACTGATTGATTCAATAATTCCTTTCTAGCTGGTTTAGAGACCAGCAAGAAAGTCTTTGTAATTGTCCATGAATGACAAGGTTCTGAAGTCGTGCTGTTATTATAAGCAGTAATTCATTTGTTGTAACCTTGTTAGAAAATTCTGTGACTCTTTATCTGACTTATTATTGCCAGAATTCAGTGTTTATCCTATTACAGAACCTTTCTTATGGCATCATTTATCATAAATATCAGATACATAGTAATACAATACGTTGCATTTAAATACTGCATTATTGGACTGACTTAATGACCTTCATCTTGGTTGCTGCTTAGCGAACCCAACACTCAGTTAGTTGTTAGGATATAATTTTGAAACTTTTTTCACCATATTGATAAACATACTGAAATAAATATAGATGTGACAATAATGCTGTCAAGTTTTACATTGATTCACAGAGAGTTTTGTCGCCATTTAAAATGAGTAATACAAATTCTAAAGATGGTACTTCTTTACAATGAGATAGTGCGATAATCCTGTCTGGGTTTGATGGCAGTTCAATCGGATTCATCCTTTTAAAAGTTATTTTGATAAGAAAACAACTCTGATGTAGTTACTGTGCATCTGGTATCTTGGTCTTCCATCAGTACATACTTTCAATCACTGAATTCAGAGCTTTCACATAAGTTTGTGACTAGATGCTTTCCTGTGCTAAAACAGCTTTTTGTCATATCTTTATTAAAATGTCATTTCTGTTTTCCTTTTCCTATTACTTTCTTTTTTGAATCTGTTTAACACCAGCCTTCTTCAGAATTTATATAGTTATTATTTGCAGAAATGAAACATCTTTCATACTATAATTGAAGCAGTAATGATCACCCAGCTAAAGTTGGTATCAAAAGAAGATGATGCAGTTCAGTGGCATATTTATGTAGCCTGATTACAGTGTCATCAGGTTGAGTGGTTAATTAAATGTTTTATAAGTACGTTTGTCATGTGTAGACTTACTATAGTACCAAAATAAATTACAAACACATTATAATTTGTTAATAACACTTTAAATATTTAAAAATGATTACAAATAATAAAATTACAACAGTAAAAAAATTTGCAACCTGTGCCTGCAACTGGAATCGAACCGGGATCACTGGATTACGTTCACTCACCTTAGACCAGTGAGCCACTTCTTACATTTATTGTAGCTCTTGTTTTTTATTTATGTTTAATTTCAAACCTTTGGTTAGCTGTCACGCTTGACCAGTGACCAGTATATTGTGCAATGGCAGGTCATGTTCTAAGTACCTGTCAAATATGAATGAAATAGTTAGTTGAAATTACTAAAAAATTGCCCAATTAAAATGTTTTTTTTGTTATTTTGTCCAAATATTTTTAATCACCCTATTGTTATTTTCCTTTTATTGTTGATCTTATAATATACATAATCATTATTCATTAATATTTTTGAACCCTGATTACTTTTTTACTGTTAATTTCAGATTACAGCCATGTTGTATCAAAATCCTCAAAGGACAGGGAATAATCAAACTTGTTGCTGGTGTTTCCCATTCTATAGCATTGTGTGCAAGTGGTCAGATTTATGTTTGGGGTAATAACTCTCATGGACAGCTTGGAAATGGGGAAATCTCTAATCCTGAATATACTCCAAAAACAGCTAAGGTGCATGTTTAACCAATTCTAATTTGCAATAGCCAATCATCATCTATCAAAATAAACCTTTTACTAAATTTCATTAATAGAATTAAAAGATTTTTTTCCTTCAAGTAGATTGAATCCAGTGCCTTAGTTTGGGATATTGCTGCTGGAGCAAAACACACCCTTTTTCTTGCAGATCGAGGTGTTCAGACAGAAATCTATTACTGTGGCAAACAAGAAGGGTAATTAATTATTTGTTTTATAGTTATTTTCTTCATTTAATAAGAAGCTATTATAAAAAAAGATACTAACAATGAAAAATAATTGAATTTCACTTTTTTTTTTCTTTTTCTATTTAAGTATTGAAAATGTTTGATTTGTTTACAGTTTTTAGTTATTAATTCAAGTGAATTTATAAGCTTTTTTTTGTACTTTCATTGTGATTATTATTACTCTTTTAAGTTATGCTCAACCAAACATTTGTCACAGTTTGAAAAAATAAAAACTTGCAAACCTCTTTAGTATTTAGAAGATATCACAGCAAACTTCAGAAAGCTTATTTTATCTTTTAATAATGCTCTTGTTTTGGCCTTCCTTTTGAACTAAAATGTAAAAAGTAATCTGATAATCCACTGGTATCGGCACTGAACTGTGGGCTGGAGAAGCAGGGTTCAATCCTGTGACAGAGACCTGAGGTTTTTCCCAGGTTTTTTCTTCTCCTGATGAGCCCTAGGGTTCCCCCAACCCTCTGTAAAATGGGAACCTGGTTTCTTTCTCAAGAGTAAAAGCAGATAAGCTTTGGGTTGATCACCCAATCTCGACTTGTCGAGATGGTCATTTTGAAATGTTGGATCCTGTACCTTTGGCACCCCATGAGCCATAAAGGAAAATACCTATCTACCATACAAATATTAAACTCATTTTATACCATAAATATTTTCAATTCTCCAGACATTGCACAGATTAAAAATAATATTTTAAATAAATACTGAGATGTTGAACATATTTGATGGAAGAGAATGCCAAAGGTGTTATTATAATCTTCAGAGTTTTGGAATAATTTCAAAATTACCTTTCTCTCATCCATATTTAACCATACAGCTTTAGTAGTTTCCAAGAATAATAACTGCCAAAAAATATTTTACATTTAATCTAATATTTGTAACATTCCTTAATTTGCATTGAAGAGAAAAAAATGGTTAGAACAAAGTTTTAGAAGGCAGTTTAAGTTGAAATGTGCATATCTATCCATCTGTCTGTGATCAAGTAAACTATCTATTAATTGGATGAAATTAAAACTTAGGAATAGGTACATCCTTTTTTAGAAAGCAGACTTATAGGTAAGAACTAACAACTATTACACTAATTTGCTGTTGTTCACAATCAACCAAAAAAACTTTCTTAGAATGCATGAATGTTATGGAATGGAATTTCCTATTGAGTTTGTAGTAAAAGTTCTTAAGGTCAGACTGAAAGTTTTACTGGCATGTTTAGTCTACCCATGCACTTTGAAACAACTAATTTTGATCTGAGTATATGATTTATTCAAAAAAAAATTTATACTCAAAATATACCTTTTTTTTTTTTTATTTCATACCTTTTTAATAAAAATATGCAAAGGGTCATTGATTTTTTTTTAATTATTTATATTTATTGAAATCTATAATTATTGTTGTTGGCCAATCCATATTTGTTCATTGGATAACAAAGCTGTTGCCATAAGCTGCTTTTTGTAGTATATTAAAAAAAATAAGAAACTGCTTAATAGTTTTTTAGTAAGTAGCAAACACAAAGCACTACACAATCTCCCATATCATTGCTTGAATCCTTTCTACTATTTTACTTTTGTTTCATAATTGTGATTGTAATTTATTTTATTAAGGGAATACTAAATTTATTCCATTTGTACTATGTCCTACATTCAAAGTGAACATAGCATTACCTAGATAGCATTGTATAGAAGTCATCTATACAAATTGGGTGCCCGGGTTTATGATGATACCATGCAGGGCATGGTAGGCTATGCAAATTCAAAAGTTTTCATACAATCACAGAAATTTTAGAAGTATAAAATTTTTAATAATAATAATAATAAAAGTTTTAATTTAACAACTTTAATGGTCAAAAATCAATACAATGATAAATATTTTTGTCCAGCCCAGACTAGATTTTGGTGTTTATAACCCTTACTTAATGGCATTCAGAATAAGGACCAAGTACTATGTCTTTAAATACTTCGCATAATGATTTCTTTATTATATACCAATAATAATTTTATATATAATTAGTATTATATTTAATTTATATTAACTATTAAAAAACTTAATGCATTTCCTTTGATGATACTTAAAGTTTTGTTGTACTATTAGTACTGCATTCTCAGTCTCAAGGATATCTTAGCAGTTATTGTAACACAAATAGAACCTGTAGAAATTCTGCGGCTGGAAATATAGTTCTCCTAATCATAATTAAGCGACAATTCAGATTAAATAAGGATTTAATCTTATTTTAAGTGAAAAAAATTACCTAATTACTTCGATGCGAATGGATTTACCACTTCTAGTTGTAGGAGGATGCAATAACAGGAATCCAGGAGGCATCAGTTTTTTTTATGAATTTTTTTATTAAAATTACTTTTAAGAAAAGTCAACATGCTCATTCACGCCTCCACATCAGGACCTTTAGTTTGATACCAAGTTACCCCATTTGTATCTCATGTGAAAGGTTCCCAAGAGAAAGGGCTTACAGACTTTTCCTTTCACATGCATGTATAGATTACTTGCATGCATTTCTTGGTATGCATTAAAACTTTTGCTTTCTTGTATAATTTTATTTTGAAACTCTAAAGTTTTTCTTTTGATTAATGTTATTGCTTCTATTCTTTGTAATTTAAAATTTAAAAAAATAAAAAAATAAATAAATACGCTTTTAATTTTTCAGAAAATTTATAAACTTAATGATGGCATTCTTCTGTTCACTAGGAGACTAAATGTACTAATTGGGGATGAACTCAGTTTGTTTATCAGTTGTCACTCCCATAAATTTGAAAATTATTGTGAAATACGTACACAGTGGTCACATTACGTTTTTCATCCTACTAGTAAATTGGCAGTCTTTTTTAACAGGCATTTTGTCTGTCATGGCTACAGTTGCTCTTTCTCTATCAGTTTCCATTCAGATTCTAATCTTACCATGAAATGAAGCAAATTATTAGCAGCCCCTTCCCAGAAGCACCACTTGTTCTTATTTTTAGTATTTAATGAGATGGGATGATGAGCAGTGCATGTTCATCTTGTTTGCAGATGAAACTTGTGGTCACAGCCTTGTTTCCAGACAAAATAGCCTTTTGTTTGACATGACTTGATGAATAATAAGTATTCAGCAAAAATAACACCTTCTAATTAGGAGAAATGATAATTTGCTATGAAATGAAACTTTTTTCTGTTAGGACAATATTGGAAGCTGAAGCAGACAGGTGAGTAAACAACTAATGCATGACTTTTCTAAGTTTCAGTAACAACTTCTCGAAATTTTGCATTTATTCTACATTACTTTTTTCATTATGAAAGTTGGCATTTACTTCTTATTTATACTATAAATCCTTTTCCTATTTTTAAATATCCACTTAATGCTTGCCAATTAAATGTTAACAATTAACATTAAATGTTTGTTGTTGTTTTTTTTAATTGCAGAATTAGCATTGCTACATTGGATTTATCAAAATAAATAAATAAAAAAAGTGTCCTAATAATCAGTGTTTATAAGGGATAAGTTTTATACATTTAAAAGAAACTATGTTCCTTTTTTTTTGCATGAGCTTGAATAGATAAATTTGAGTCTTGTTAAGATATAATATATTTCTTAACTATTTATATAGCGTAACACCATAAAGAAAATTAATACTTAAAAATTCCATTTTTGTAAAAGTGCATAAAATAAAATTGCCTAGTTTCTTCTTAAATGAAGTGGAACTTTTAATATACTATACAGCAGGGTTACTTGGACCTTGCATGGTTACTTGAACCCAAATTTACATACCCATTATTTAATTTGGAACCAGTTCAAATGCACCTCGCTCTTTATATGCTAATGAAATAAACATTTTATTTACAACAAATAATCAATTGTTGAGTTGTGGTAGTGAATTTAAACATATTTGCAATTTGGGTTCAAGTAACCTTTCAGGGTCGAAGTAGCCATATTTTACAGTATATGTATATATGTGTATATATATAGTGCTTGGATTTGAATTAAGACAAAGTGATTCTGACAGACATTCCACCTCCTTATTTTATTGTTCAAACTTAAATATGTTAAACTGTGTGGAACAAATTTATATAAAAAGCAGGATTGTTTCTTGTTACTGAAATATTCCCTAAACATTAATATTCCCTTTCATTGCTATATTGTTGTTAAGGTATTAATGTTATTTGATGTAGTCCTTAAGCAAAATATAGCAGACTAAGATTGGTTCTACAAATGATGTTTGCCTTATTTCAGCACGACTTCAGTGATCAATTCTGCCAGCACTGAATAAAATTTGAGTTGTTGGTAATTATTGTTGATCATCAGCAGTCCCATGGTTTTTTTATCTGCAATTTCAGGATAAAAAGGATGAAAGCAGTTACATTTAAAAGCATGCTTTAATTGTATAAATAATCCCTGTAAAACATATACACCATTTCTTCTACAGATG
Organism: Thereuonema tuberculata; assembly: GCA_023159025.1. NCBI lineage: Eukaryota > Metazoa > Arthropoda > Chilopoda > Scutigeromorpha > Scutigeridae > Thereuonema > Thereuonema tuberculata. Next base: position 79,770,049 of record JAFIDM010000001.1, on the reverse strand, counting down.
GTGTTGAAAAGGCATGAACAATTGATTATCCAATATCTATTCTTTGACCATACTTTGATTGAGTAAAGATCAGTTCCCTGACTAGAGTCAAGAGTAATCATTCTCAATTTCATGTAAATTTATTGATTTATTTGTATCATTACAAAACTTTTAACTTTGAAAATTTTAAATATTAATAATTGACTGGTTAAAAAAAACCACAGACACACACAGCTTTATTGGGAAATTATGGAAATGACAAATCATTTTTTAAATTATACTTATGTTTTTATATTTTGACAGCAATTCTCCCCTATTATATTTTACTTGCGCCTTTTATATATTCTCCTTTATTTGATTCAGTGACAGAATGTTGTAGTTATTTGTGTCATTTCCACCATTGCTGTCTATTTAAAAATATTCAAAGAGAGCAGAAGCACCTTCATTCCTTTTTTACTTTCATTCATCTTAAACATTTTCTTAGAATTAGGCAACTGTCGAAAGAATATCAGAAATTTTAGGGACTTGTTTAGAATTTTGACATTTAATAGGTTTTTCTGATCAAGTGAATGAAGTTTATTATATTCAATGAAATAATAATTACAATAAGTAATTAAAGATTGTATTCAGTAAAATAATGAAATTAAATGGAGCACATGACCTGAATGTTATTTTTACAAAATCCCAGTAAATCCTAATGTATGAATTTTTGGAAAAGTGTTAGATGAGTTTTTACCAGCAGTATTCCCAATACAATAAAGTCTCTTACTGTAGTAATTAACATATTTTTTTGTAAATCAAACATACCTACTAATTACAAAAGCATTAATCTTTTTTTAGTCCAGTGCCATTGCATGGTGCTATTGGAATAACAAGACCTTCCATTGTATCTGTAACAAGTTCTGTAAGTGAAGATAAATATCAATATCAATGATAATAATTGAGAGATTTAAAAGCAAAGGAATGCATGTGGCAAAAAAAAAAAAAAAAAGGTTTGAAATATAGATCTTTAAAATTAACTAGTCAGCTATAACTTCTAGCTAATTTGGTCAACAAAGAATTGACAAAGTGCAATATGACATACTCATAGTTGCATCGCTTATATTCTTTTATCAAGAAACAATTTTTTGATTTTCTATTTTTATAATTATCTCCATATCCCTTTGCTTCTAACCCTTTCAATTTGATTTTTAAGATTTTTTTTCCAGTTCAGTCCTTAAATAATTCATACAAATGAATATTTTTATTTACCTAGAATCTTCTCATCCACTTTTATGATTTCTTAAATTCATTGTGACATAATTGTAACTGTTTTGTCTGGTAGGTAGTTTTTCTTAATGCTAGTATATTATAAAAACTTGTTTCTCTCTTTTAGATAATTTAAAGCTAATATTAATTGAAACATTTTTCGTTACTTTTGTAAACTCATTACATTTACTATGTTTATGGTTTTTATTTATATTTAGAAGCAAATTGTACGCCAAGTGTTTGCCGGAGGACCTTTTTGTGGTTGTATTTGTGATCATTCATCACCATATCTCATCACTTTGCATGAATTAGCAGCATCAGAACGCTATTTTTACCAGACATTAACTTTGCTGAGAAACACTGTATTTCTACCAATTACTAAGGATGGTAGGATTTTTTCTTATATTTCATTTTATTTATTTGTTGTTCAATTATTTAAGACAAGTAATCTCAGAGATTCACAGTTTCTTTTACACCTGGCATATGCTTTACAAAGAGTCTTAATTAGTCTTAGATTACTTCATATATTAAATACCCATTAAAAGAAAATTTAACTAATCCTTTTTTTTTTCACCTTTCTATTCTAGACCTGTTTTCATTATTTGATCCAATAGTTGGAATCTTTCTCTTAAAATCTGTAGGATCGATAAGCAAATAAAATGCTTATTTTTAATTTAATCTCTTGACTTATTTGTTGCTGATAAAAAAACATATCAATGAAGCAATTTATTTTTTCTTTCTTCCAAAGAAGGAAACCTTGATAATACTGAATATTTTGAACATATGAATACTGAATATCCTCTATTATCAAGTTTTCTATCTACTTCAGAAAGCAAGTGATGGACATTTAGAAGATGTAGGATATATACCCATCATTTACTTCATGAAGTAAGATTTAGTCAAGGTCATTTCTAAAAATCAGCTATTACATGTAATATCAGTAATCTAAAATTAACAACTTAAAGAAACAAGAGAATGCATTAAGATGGATAATTATACAAAATCTAAGAATAAGGAAACTAATAATGAATAATTAATTGATATTTTTTGATTTTGTATTACTATCTACCTTGCATTCTCTTGTGTTTTGTTTTTACTTTTTTTATTTACATTATATTTAACACGTATTTTGAGATTTTAATCAAAGGTTTCACTGGCCTTGATCATCATTATCCTGGGGAAATCCCTGGATAGAAATGTAGAAATCTGACCTACTGTATATGAATTCATAATAGAATTTAATTTCTTGACATAATTATTTCAGTTTGGAATCTATCTGCAGACCCTTCAAAAAAAAAAAATTTTCTTCACTGATTTTCTTAGCAACCTTTAAACTACATTTTATTTGAAATAAAATAAAGGAGGCCGATTCACACATAATTAAAAATTACAATTAAAATTTAATGAGCAGACGTTACATTTTATTTGTTCAAGAGATGTGTACCTCCAAGATGATCTTTAGCTTTATCTAAGCAGTAATTAGAAAAACTTATTTTTCTTATTTTTTTTTTTTTTTTTTTTATTAATGAAAAACAAATTCTGTTAAATATCTGAACATAATGAATTGCAAATATTTTTCAATTCTAAAATTAATCTAAAATGAACTCATATCCTTATATTTTGTTTTAAAGATGTTTCATGTCATATTTAAGAGCTTCACAATCTGTTTTGCTTCAAAACAAGCTTATGTATTTGGAAAAATCCAGCGGCATGCTAAATGTTCCTAATATCGCACGGCACTCAAAACTTTTTTTGTTGCTTTAAAACTATGTATAATAGAATCCCAGGAAAAACACCAGCAAAATTTGCACATAAACAACAGTCTATTTTAAATATTTTTCTCACTGAATTATAGAAATGATGTAAACTATTGATCATTAATTTTAACCATTGCAATTTCTATTACTTACGATTTAGCTGTTCCTCTTTGATTAATAAATAACATTGTTGAAAATATTTAATATCTGTTTTATATTTCCTCTCAATTTCCCATTTTAATAAAAATACTTTTTGTTGCTTTATCTCACGGCATACCCTTTGAGAATTGCTGTTTTAGAATAAAAGACTAAAAATGTCAAAAGGCATCTTGAATAGTGAAAAATTATATTTTATAGAGCATTGAAGACTAATTGAATGTTCTAAAGACTTGTTGCCAGCACCATCTTGTGTTTTCAGTACAAGTCAATTCCTATGAATTTCTAGAAACTTCTATTCCCTTTGTTGATTTAGAGCTGTTATCTGTCAGAAGGATTGTTTCCAAATCAAATATGTCATGACATCAATGCAGTTTAGAAATAAGAAATATATTTTTGAGAGTTCTACTAATTTAAGAAGAAAATAAAAGTTTAATAAAGACTTGATAGTACTGTGTTGCAGATTGAGCCAGCATCACGAACTGTACTCTTTCATTGTCTTGTATACTTTTGAAAATCTTAGGAATCCACCCATTATAGTACTGCATATTCGGCTACGATTTTTATTTTCAAGTGCTTATTATATTTATTTTTATATTTAAATTGTTATTATTGAATAAATTTATTATTATAATATTACTTATATTAATTGAAAGTATATACAGGGTGAATCTAAAATAGGAGACAAACTGCAGGTGCGGGTTCCCATACCAAATGAAGTAAAAAAGTTCAGACGCTCGCAGAACAACACTACACAAGTGCAGCCATGCAAGTGATTTTAGCCTTACCAGTCGATCTACAGACATCGCAATGAAAACATCAAAGATAGTTGTGTGTCGTTGGCAGTTTCGTACGTTTGCATTCTAGAGCAGGTAACTGTAGTGCCCTGTAGGAGCCTACCCATGGCAGGTTATTCATTTCGTGAGCAGGCGGACATGATTTTATGTACAGTCATGCGAATGGAAATGGACACAGGACCGCGAGACTATCAGATGGCATTTCCAGAGCGGCGACAGCCAACCCAAAAAACCTTTGCTGCAGCTTAATGGCAACTTGGGGAGACAGGATCCCTTGTACCACCAACTAAGAATCGACGACGACTGAGAGATGCTTGTACGCCTTACCTGGAAGAATGAGTACTGCAGAGTGTTGATTACGACCCAGGTATCAGCATATGGATCGCGTATGACCACATGGCAAATACTATATGAACAGTTGCTGTATCCGTATCATCTGCACCGTGTGTAAGGTCTGACACCTGGAGATTACCCACCATGGGAAAACTTTTGCCAATGGTACATTGCGCAAACAGCCACTCCATTGTTTATTGCATCAGTCCTCTTTACCGATGAGGCAACATTTGGTAGGGATGGTGTCAGTAATTTTCACAATCAATATTTATGGGCCATTGAAAATCCATTCGATACAATAATGGCTCAACCATCAGCAGCAGTTCCAGATCAATGTGTGGGCTGGTATTGTAGGTGACTGCCTGATCAGATCATTCATTTTACCAGCATGTCTTACCGGCATCATCTACAGGGCATTCATCATAAAGACACTTCAGACCTTCTGAAGAGAATGTGCTCTTGTACGTCAGAGCAACAATGTGGTTTATGCATGATGGTGCCCCCGCACATTTCAGCCACAGTGTTTGCGATACGCTCGCTAATATCTATCACAACCAATGAATAGGTAGGGGTGGACCAATTCATTGGCTTGCACAGTCGCCCGATCTCAATCCGTTGGACTTCTATCTTTGGGAACACCTCAAAGCCATCGGGTGTTGAGGGCTATATTTGACCTTAGGATGTCTATTTCCTGTATTTTAGAGATAACCTCAATGGCATCTTTGGAATCTGATAACCTCTATATGGCTTTAACCTACTTTCAATCTTTCATTGATTCTCCATCTCTGATTATCATTCAGATGGTGTCATGAAGTCTTTGAAATAAGAATTATAAGTAATTGCAATGCATTAAATTACAAACAAAAGAAAGGCAATTAGAGAGTTTCTTTTAAATTATCCTAATTTGAATTTCAATGGTTATTGGCACATTTACATAGAATTTCAATACTGGCGGAATTAGCAACTTTATTTATTTTAATTTTGCCTCAAAAAAAAAATTCTGCTTCATTTTTAAAGAAAAAGACGATTGAAAAGCCTGGAACTTAATGAATCTGTGCACTGCAGTACATTGGATAAAAAGTTATTTCAGTATTAAGTACAGGGTCTTTCAGAAATAATGGTACTACTTGAAAAAGATGTTTGAGAATGGTACAGAGTACTATAAAATAAGAGGCATGGATGGACAGAGGAAGTATTCAAGTTTTATTTGTTACCTTACAGATGTTCAATATGTATCGATACTTATTATAGATGGTGTTGAAGCAGACATGTTGCACTGAGTGCGTATCAGGAACTCGACTATCATTTGGACGTCTGCCAAGTGACCAAAGACAGACATACTGAATATTTGCAAGGTAACAAATAAAACTTGAGTACTTCCTCTGTCTATCCGTACTTCTTATTTTACTATACTCTGCACCATTCTCAAATGACATGCTTATCAAATAGTACCATTATTTCTGAAAGGCCTTGTATATTGTCTAATGTGCATTGTTAAGTTAAAAAAAAACGTGTATATGATATGCTGTATATTATTGCAGCAGATGTTAATACAGTAGATGCCGCTTAATGTGATCACGGCCCGATCCGATTTTGATAACTATAACCGATTGATTATAATAAACGAAAAATATAAATTTAAAAAGGGCAGCATATACTGTAGTAATGGTGAGGAGAGAACGATTTCAGCAGAAAACATTTACTTAACATAATAAAATTACATGCATGAAATGAAAAAGTGTAATTGATAGACAAAAAATAGTAGATACGTTGTCAATCAACAAAGAAATCATCAATTGTTGATTGCCTGGTCTGCTTATGGAGTAAGTCGTTAATAAAACGTTCGTACTCATAATGTTTACGAAACCCATCAGCCTCAGCTTTTCTTTGCACTTCCAGTTGCAAAATTCGAAGCGCATTCCTCATCTCCGCACTCGTTGGAGTCTTCTCTTCCTCGATATCATTTTCGGGTTCATCTTCATGAGAAACAGACGTCGATATTTCGTTCGTGTTTGATACAGCTTCACAAATGTTGTAGTCTGTTAATACAGCCGAAGTTTCTAGGTTCTTGTCGATGTCCATCCAAGCTTTGAAATCTTGAGCAGTCATGTTCCACGAACTTCGCCGGGAATCGCTCATCAAAAATGAACCAATTGGCCAAAAATTTGATAACATTAAGCTATCATTTTTGCGTTAATTCGAATACGTCTGTTCGGGACCGGAGGTTATTGATAATATTAAACAAATGATAACATTAACCGTGATTACATTAAGCGGCGTCTACTGTATTGTGATATCTTTTCAGGCTTGTCAGCAATGAATTTTCCTGAATTTTTACCCCCACCTCCCTTTTGTTTTTGTATTGTTTGAGTCTACTTTCAGTTTTATATCAATTGAATTATCAGCAATATATGTTCTTTCCAATTAGTGAAAATGTTTTAATTATCAAAATATTTTGTTATTTGTCAGTGCCCTTCAGCTTATTATCTAATAAAACCATTTATTATAATCGTTCATTATTCACAATGTGTCACAGTGAACATTTTGTGAAGAAGTTGAAATGAAAAGGTTAAAATGGTTTATCAAGCAAAAGAAAAGTGTCGAATCTAAAATTCAAGAAGCTCAAGAGAAGAAGCAATTAGTATATTTAAGTGTTGAAAAGCCTTCAAATACATTCTCTGATCTGTATTTTGTGAAACCTAATGCTTACAGAAATTTTTTTTATATTAAAAAATTCAAGTTTTGTTTATTGGAATTTTTTTTTCATCCCTAGCTTCTTACACAGTAATTTCATCATCTACTTTTGGACTATCAATACAAGAATTGGAAAAAGCCTTCCAGCAGGTCTGGGAACAAGTTTCATTAAATAATTATTGTTTGGGAATGGCATTACAACAAGATATGCCAGAAGCATCTTTGTTGTTAATTACAGATCGTCTTGGAAACTGGTTGTCATCATTTGAACGATACGCATGTGCATTTTATGATCTCCTATCCATGAATGGATTTGCCTTTTGGATAAAAACTGCCAGGTACTTTTGTAAATTGTATTTTTGTTTTGCCAAGAAATAACATATAGATTTCATATACTTTTTATGCATGAATTAATTTTGAAACAAAATAAAGCTTATGAAATTATTAAAATGAGATTTTATGTACCATTGCAGAATCAAAAAATGGAAAGGAAAAAAAAAACATGAGCCACGATTTCTTAACTTTAATAACAATCTTTAGAAATTTTGAGCTCTACCCTTATTCTGTTTGAGTTACTTCTAAAATTGCTTCTGACAAAAAATTAAAAAAAAAAATATTACTTAAAAAATAAAATAATAGTCTGTAACAAAAGAAATTGTGAGATTCTAAGTAAAAGCTTAGGTTTTCTAGGCGTTTTAAAACTGCCTTTGCTTCCATTTGGTTTCTGGCAAAACTTCTTTGAGGCTTATCACAAGGACATCTCGTTGTTTTAGCTCTCTGTCCTTCACTTTCTGAAACATTCCTCATCAGAAAAGCCACATTTCAATTGAAAGATAAAGATATTAGGTTAGGGAAAATAACTTTGTAGAATTGTCACTCGTCTCTTTTTAACTTCCTAAAAAAAGTTAATAGAAACATCCTCTCTGCTGCAGTTGTGGAACCACAAAATTCTGTAGCATATCGGAATACCAAGCAGCATTGATGGAATAGGTCACTGGTCCACTTCGGTGAGTTTCCTTGTAAAAATCAGGACCAATGATAAATGATGATGTAAAGCCGCACCACACTGTGACTTTTGGCGAGTGGATAGGCATCTGCAGACCCACGTGTGGATTAGTAGCAGCCCAAAAGCTGCAGTTGTATGTGTTAATATCACCGTTCAAATAAAAGGGTGCTTCGTCACTCCATAAAATCTGCACCGTTGAGTATGTGATATCTGTTTGCTGGGATATTGCCTGTGCACTGCTGGTACCCTGTACATTCGTGATCTCCTGTTCCGCAACAGCAGTTGCAACTTCTTCAAAGTGTTGGTGACTGATAGCTTTGCATCCCCGGCCTGGTTGCTCTGCTAGAGTTCCAGTGGTTTCAAAGCGTTCAATCATTTTTCGTAGATTTGTTATACTTATTGGTCCTCTTCGAAGCATCTTCAGCCGCCGAAATTCCCGAAGGGCAGCACTGGCATTCTTGTCCCTCTGATAATACATCTTCACTAACAAAGCACGGTCACGTAAGGTAAGAGCCATCGAAAGGCAGTTCATCGCCGAGTTTTTCTTTTTATCAGGATCGCTTTACACTTAATGCAGTTATGCAAATTAGTGCATTAACAGTGCCACATTTTCCCCTGTAGGTGACTTTTAATACTAATTTTTTTTTTTTTAATCAAAAACACATATTTTTACTCAGTATGTCCACCGAATGTTGTTACGATTCGTCCAATACATTCCTCGCTAGAGGGCTCTGAACATCTCATGTTATTTTATGTCCACCCAGTACATAATAAGGAAAGAATGATTTAATAAACGGTGTTGAAAAAAAAAACAAAAAAAAAACAATTAATTGGGTCCAGAAATGAGCAACCATACAATAATGAAAACTATGTTTTTCACGAAAACTATTCATTTCTGAACCCATTAATTGTTTTTGTTTTTTCCAACAACACTTATTAAATCACTTTTTCCCTATTTTGTATATCTGTGTTTTAATTTATGAATATTTTGAAATATGTTTTATTGCAACCTACTGTGCCAACAAAAATAATACATAATGAAAACTATGTTTATCACGAAAATATTCATTTCCAGGCCCATTTTTATTTGAACTTTTTTTTCTTTCTCTTACTGAGTAGAACCTACCTTCAAAGTTTGTACAGGGGATTTTGAATCATATATAGCCGGACAATGATGTGGGATTTGAAAATGCCAATACAAAAAACACATCATTGTTTTTATGAAGATACAGCCAATCTATCTTCACGTCATCAGCGGCTAAATTGATTGAAATCTTTGCTTTGCAAAACTCGAAGGCCTTGCTTTGAGTTTTGCCTGTTCGATTATATATTATAACAAAGGTTCAGAAGCCTTTGTTATAATTCATAAGCTCTCCAGTCTATTTAGAGAAGCCTTCCAACCAATTAAGCCCTTAAGCTAAGTATCTGCCTTGAGCCCATTTGTTGTTGCCGTGTCCAATGAAGAGGTTTCTCTATATGTCGATATGCCATATGCACAGCCTTGGCAACATCGCTGGCTCTAACAATGAAAAGAAGCTGGCTTGGGTTATGTTCCATCTTGTAAATTCCACGATAATAGCTGGACAAGAGTAAATATGATAGTGTCAGCTAAGTTTCTGGACAATTTCTACAGGTCTCATAACTTCCAGATCCACCACGATGAATTTTCATAGCTTTGTAATGTTCAGTTCTGAGCCTTGCTATGATTGCTGTGTACTGTCTATTTTTATTGATTTCACATATCTGATATTTTTCATTGTGATCTTGAGGTAAGATCCTTTGGCAAGTGTCAGTGGTAGTTAGTCTTGATCAATTTTTCTTGCTTCTTTGGTGAACTGATCTGCCCTCTCATGACTCTCAATATCTATATGCGCATGTATTCACTGTAAGGTGCAGGTCTATCAAAACCTCATGTATATCCTGAGTAAGTTTTGTTTTCCCGTTAGGGATTGCTTCTAAAGCTGACTTTGATGTTAATATTAAAAATATTTTATTAAATACTTTTCTTTTTATTTACTTTAAAAGCAATTCAAATATGATTAAATATTTGCTAAAAAAACAAAGTAAAACGAGCCTAAACTTTTATTGTATATACCGGGTGATTCAGGAGGAGTTACCACCACTTACAAAGCTGATTTATGATGATATTTGGAGCAAACCGCAATCTATTCCTGATATAAACCGCATCCTATTCTCAATATTTACAGAGTTACTTACAATAATGTAAAGGTTATTTGTAAAAGACCTCTTTCTTTAGTTGGAGAGAAACAAATGAGAAATAAAGAATGAACTTTTCAGAATTAACTTTTTCTTTTATTGTCTAGTATGTTGAAGCTCCAAATATGTTGTGAATTGCTTAATTGCATCGTACAGAAAGTTGTATCAAGTTTTAATTACAACATTACATTATTCTGACGCACTTATCAGAACAATTGTTACAAATTACACCAATTCTATCGACTTGAATCTTGTTGTTTGCTTTCTTCAAAGTAATGTGTTTTCATTAAAAGAAAACATTATTTCTGAAATGTTCATTCTTTATTTCTCATTTGTTTTTTACTCCTCCAACTAACAAAAGAGGTCTTTTATAAACAACCTTCACATTATTGTAACTCTGTAAATATTGAGAGTAGGACCCGGGTTTTATGAATTTTTTGCTCAAAATGTCATCATAAATGAGCTCCATAAGTGGCAGTAACTCCTCCTGAATCACCCTGTATACTTTTATACTATCAGCTGTTAATTCAATTCAATTTTTTTTTTTTTTTTGCTTTTTTTACTAGCAATTTCTTCAGCAAAATTCAACCTTTCAAGAAAGAATTAGGGACTGATAAAGGTTTGGAAGATAAATCTTCTGCTGATGCTCTTGTACGGCTTCTGGAAGAACCGATCAGGCGTATGTCAGAATATCAACGAACTCTGGAAATATTGGCTGAACAATTTAAACAGGTTTGCTATATGTGTATATCTTTCAAATTCTTGTCAGTAATTAATAAAGAATAAGACTGAGCCTAGTAGCTCAAGTGAAAGGTGCTTGCTGATGAGGAGCTATATGGGTGAGGAGGGATTTTTCCTTTGGTTATTTCTTCTCCATTTGAATCTTAGAGTTTGCCCAACCCTCTGTCAAATGGTTTATATAAAATGAAATCTTTCTCGATTCCAATATAAAAAAAAAAAAGTCTGATCAAATAACATAAGTTTATATATTTTACATAAAATGTTTAACAATTGTGGGTATTTGCAATTACATGTATTTCATCTAATTTTGATGTAAAATCCTATATAAATTTATGTTCAAATGATTAACAAATGCCCAAATATATATCTATTATATATGTAATAAATGTCTAATACTCATTCATAGTAGTTTCAGTTTGTTGTTAAGATTAATGTAACATTCAAAATTTACTATGTTGATATCTAATAGTCATTCCAAATATCTGTTCTTTTTTACTTAACATCATATTATACACAAATTACATAAAGATCATGATCTAAACCTTATAACACTTGCTTGACAATAACATGCTTAAATGTTCTGAAAATACTGGATAATATACCATCACTTTTCTATTTTATTGATAAGTAAATGTGTCTCTTTCTGTTACTTTGTTAAAATCTGATTCCCGTCACTTGATATATTATAAATGAATTTTGAAGCTTATTTAAAACTAGCCTCCTAAACACCACCAAGTAAACAGTTCTAAAAAAAAAGCTGCTAGCTCACATGAAAGAAATGGATTGTATATTCTAACACAAAAGAGTAGCTCTCATTTGGTTGAGTCTTTACACCTATAGTTAGTTCTGTTATCAGAATAAAGGCAGAGGACCAAACCACTGTGAAACAAAAAACTGGTTAAAAGCAGCCATAAAAATATCTGAAGACAAATCTAAAGCCTTTGTAACTATACACTATTCCTTTTGATTGCAAATGCCACATTTGTATGTGAGAATGATGTTTAAGTGGCCTGCATAGTCAACTGCTACATGCACGAAAGCATTTGCTTGCTGAGTGCAACAAGGTAGATCAACCAAAGAAAGAAATAGATTAATCGGACAGTTTTAAAACAAGCAAGCATCACTCTTAACAGACTAGGCATTGAGCAGAAAAAAAAAATCCAGAATTTCTGTCATAATAACACTAGTATTAATTCAGGTCATGTGAAACAATTTTTGATGTGAAGTAATCTATGTTAACTATATATTCTTTTTGCGAGAGTAATACAAAATGATGACTATTGAAAGGTAACTCGGCATTTGAAACTGGCCTCTAGTACACATTATCCTGACTCTTTTAGAAATGGATAGTTATCTTAGAGAATAGGAAGGTGATTTATTATCTTTTAAGTAGTTTAATGCCCTTACCAAAGTAAACATTTTGAATAGCATGCAATAGATTAACTTCATTGGTATCTAAATATGAAGCTTTGATTTGAGTGCAAGCTGAATTAAATTAGTTAAATTTCATCAGTTGAATTTCATACAGTCAAAGGGATTCCATAGGATTAATACAATAGAAAGTAATCTTAATAAAAATCCTCTCAGAAATCTATTTGAAGATTCATCTGACAGATAGCAGCACCTTTTTTTTATAGCACTAAAAAGGTTCGCATTTAAAAAAAGGAATGTAAATAAATTGACTTTAAGATTGTGGCCAGTATGAAGAATATCAGTTAGGAAAGCTTAGAACAAGTCTTAGAACTGGCATCCAAAACTTGACACATATTGGTTGTTGATTTGTCACACACTTACATTGTGAAAAATGTAATGTGAGAAATCAGCAGTATTAAAGCTGAACAAGTAATAGGCAATCATTCTCTAGATATTCTTTAATTCTATCATAATAGCAAAGCAGAGAAAGTCATTTCATTTAAATTTATGTTCTAAAGTGAGAAATCTGTATTCTCACAAGTAAAGGCATTTCCTAGCTCACTAGGACTTTGCTTAAAAAGTAGAGAGAGACTATGTAGCTTCCTGAAGAATCATGAACTTAGGTAGACTGACAGAGTTTCTTGCAGTCATCTGGACTCAAAATATTTGTAAAGAAATTCTTATGAGTTGCTAAAATTGATGTAGTAACATGTCTTGGTTATCCATGGAGAAAAAGTGCGAAGGTAAGGATTGAGAGAAAATAGATTTTATCTAGCACAAGTACACTGCCCAACACTGTCTCTAAAAGTGAATGGCATAAAATTGACCTTGTTAGCTAGGAACAGATGAATGAATAGCTGAGCTCCGTTCTTCATCTGAATCATCCCAGGTGTTCCAAGTGTTGTTGGAAACAGCCTACAAGTTATCCTAGATTAAATCTTGAGACCAACAGTAGGAAGTTGCGATGTTATAGGGCATTTTAATTTTAAAGAACATTAAATAATGCCAAAATTAAATGTAAGACTAGTAGAGCCACTCGCTGCTCAGATAGATTCTCCTATACCTTTCATGACAGTATTAGTCAAAGAAGTAACAGATAACCACTTCGTACTGTAAACAATTAAATTTATGAAATGATTTTCTGACCAATTGTCAAATAGACATCTGATCTTGCATGCCTGAAATCCATAAATAAACGTGCGGGTTGCACAATAGAATGAACTTAGTGGTGAGTAGATGTAGGGGCAGATGCAAAGTGCACATCACACATGGATACATGTGTCGTGACATCAGCAAAAGGTTTTGTATGTTATTACGAATTTTAGGTAGGTCCAAGTGGCAGCAGGGAGGTCATTGACCTCAGATAGAGTTGATTCAACTTAGTTATTATTTGAATTAGAATTTGATTAGATAAATCATGTGATTTGCTGAAATGCAATAATATATGCTGTTTCATATGGCAATATTGACAAGAGCAGATTAAGTTACAATTTGCAAAGGTATGCCTCCAGCTTAAGCAATTAATACAAAGCAATTTAGAATTTGAAAAATTATATGTAGCGTTGATCTGTATATTTTTGTGAAGTCGAACAATGATAAAAATGATCGTGATCTGATTTGTCATGCATGACAGTTATTGGAAGATGGAAAATCAGTTGTATTTACAAAGATTACAGAGACATGCAAACAAACATTAGATTTACCCATTTATTTGGAAGTAAATGGAGTTGTAATGTACACAAAGGCATGAAATGAATCTTCAGAGGTATGTTCAAGTAGCTTAATGTGGTTCTTTAAATAAGAAAAGAATTCTTCAAAAGTAGGCATTTCTTTATCACTAACCAATACCTGAAACGACTGCAGTTCTTGTGACAACCTTTTTAGAGCAATATTCAGTAGCAGGAAGCCTGAAAAGGTCATTAATCGGTAATTACTTAAGAGTGGATAAAGTGGAAGTGGTATCTATCATTGTGGTATCTATCAGTGGTATCTATCATCAAGTGCCTAATGTCTGAGAAGTAGCATTTATGATGGCTTTCGTGTTATATATTTTATTGACATAGTAGGTATCTAAAAACTTCACATCTTGGTGTTTCTTAACTAAGGAATCCTACATTTATTGATAGGTATCAGTATACAGTTTATCAACAAGATATTGCACTCATTCTGCAAGAGGCTTTTGTGAATTATGATGAATATTTAGTATTTAGACACAATTTATAGACTAGGGATGAAATTTCCATGCTTATTTTGAAACTAGGTATATCATTAGGCAGTAATTTAAAAGGTTTTATTTGACAGCGATGGTTACATTTGTGATAGGTAATACAGAAAGTGGAGAAATTGAGCTGGGACACTGTGTAGAAAACAGAGGTTGTCAAATTCTAACCATTGTTAGAAGTCAGGAGAATTTTTATCTCTTAATTTAATCATCTTAAGCTGATCTAAAATTGCCTTAAAATCTTTTTTAATTTCAACTAAGATCTCAACCGATTAAAAAAAAAAATGCGTGATCGCAGTTTTAACAGTAGAAACATTTGGAGAATTTTAATTAATTGATTGTAGATGGGAGAACATTACTGCAAGGTTTGCTTCCAGAAGTTTTAGTTGTTCTTTAGTCTTTATTAAATAAAAACAAACAACAAAAAATAGTAACAGTATCCACCTTGATGGAGCAACTTTTTGTTAAAGTGGAGAATTACTTGCAAACTCACTAAATCAGATGGCGAAATAAGAACTTTGCAGGGCAAAGTAGGAATGACTTCTACAAGAGTAACACTCTCAGTGGCAAGTAATCTCACTGACCAGTCAACCTCAATCGTTAGGTAAAACGGTACAATTGAATGCACCCATTCAAAGGGTGGAAGTGCATTGGCAGAAATAATGCAACACAGTAACAGAGTTGACAGAAGCTATTATTTCTTAACAATTAATTTGCCCTTTTTTTTTTTTTTTAAACCTTAATCAAGGTTTACAAAAAAAACCAAAAAACTGAAAGGTAACAAAAATTTACTAAGAAATGAACATTCAGTATGTTATGAGTCAAGCTACAGAATTATGTCAAGTGCTCGCTTGATTTAGCAGTAGAAACTAACTTCCTAATAATATATTTTTAATAAAATAAATTACATAATGAAACATTGTTACTTTGTTTATTTAGGGATCAAGATCTTACTTCCGTGAATTGGAAGCATCTAAGCATTGGAGTAAAATGGTCTCTGTGGTCAACTGGGAGAAGGAGAGTGCAGAAGAAACCAAAACATTCTGGGAATCGTGTCCTCAAAAATTAGCAGTAAATGATTTCTTTTTTTTTTTATTTTCCATTTTTTCATTTTAGAATGATAAAAATTGATATATTTTTAATGTAATTGAAAGTTTTATGTAAGAAATTAAGACTATAAGGAAATTAAATAGTATATTTAGTAAAAAAAAAAAGATATGGTTGATTGGCATTAATCATCAGTCTTGGCTAAGGAAGCAAATAACAGCTTATTAATGGTAAGCAAGAAGGTTTAACGTGTGTATTAAAATAAAGAGAAAAATGAAAATAAAATGCACTTTCTGGTAGAAAAAGAATAAACAGGATTAAAATGATGGTAATAAACCGACAGCTTTGGAATACTGAGTGTATTCCATCTTCAGGGACGGCAGAAACATGTAGGACATCACAAAACACTTAGGACAATTTGAGGTGACAACTCTCACTATGTATTCTCACCTCGTGTTATCCTAAGTGTTTTGTGTTGTCCTATATGTTTGTGCTGTCCCTGAAGATGGAATGCTCAGTATTCTGAAACTGCCAGTTAATTTAACATCATTTTAATCCTGTTTATTCTTTTTTATAAGTGTGTTTTATTTCCATTTTTCTCTTTATTTTAATAAAGGTAAGTTGCCTGAATCCAGAATGGGTAAATTTGTGTAAAAATAAGTTCCTGGAAAATTTGCCTAGAATAAGGTTAAAAGGAGAAAATTTCTCATGTAATTTGAATGAATTGAATGCTGTAAATAGTGTGTAGTTACAAGCTTATCAGAAATGCTGCAGATATAACATCAAAACCTCCAAGCTCTTGAAGTTGATGGAAAAACTGCAGAAATATTTACTTCAGCTATAGTATTAACTTTGCACAGTCCTCCTCCTAGAAATTTCACTCCTATTAATTCCTGCATGATTCGACTCCTTTTCTGTGTATTAGATAATATGCTTTGTCTGAAATATTCTGTCTTTCTATACCCTGAACTGAACAATTCATCTATCTATTACATGGTTCTTCCTTTTCTTTTAAAGAAATATTACTACATCAGGCAATTCTCTCTGCAGTTCCTTTCCATATCCGAAATGTCCAGATGACATATTGAGTTAGACAGTTATTAGGAGATTCTGCATTTACTTCTAAAATATAATTTGTAACTTTCATTTTTAATCACTTTGTCCATCTAATAAAGAGCCTGGATAATGGAGCTGTTGGATAAGAGCTATTGAATAATGTTCTACAATGCAACAACTTTCACATTTGTGTTTGCAAATTTAAGTTTATAAAATATTCCCCATTAAGAGTTTTGATGTGAAGGACATTTTGACTTGCCCTTCGCTTCACAATTGCATCTTCAATATTCAAGTTAACAATATTAATTGAAGCCTTCTCTTGTAACCTTATTGTGCCATCTTAATGTTTATGATCAAAATATATTGAATCATTGATAGTTTTTTGTTTTTTTTTGTATAACTATTGAATCATTTTTTTTTAATTATTTTTTTTTAAAAAATATGTTTACGGTATTAATTCTTGTCCTTCATTTTCAACATGCAGGCAACTTTTATTATTGTCAGATTTAGATGATATGTGTACAGGGTGGACCAATTAAATTGTTACAGCTAAATATTTCCGAAACGGTACGTGATAGAAAACAAATGTTTCAAGCAACTCCATTTATTTTCGAGGGGGACAGTTGATGGTGTTAGTTTTAATTGGAACGGTTCATTGCTGACGCGGGGGTGGACGGTAACTTCACACTTTTCAATGGAAAGGGTGGTGAAGTAATATATCATTGGAAAGCCTATAAAAATTCATGTTGAATGGCAATTTGGTTTTTGAAATTCCGACAAGTAGATCATGAGATATAGCTAATTGAAAGTCCAGAATGTTGTAATGAAAGACGTAATTGACAAATGGTGGACTCGTGGAATCAGACGAATATTACTACCTTCTCTGCAACAATAGCACTATTCCGCGTGCTGGAATGAAAAGTGCGTCTGCATTGTTGCGTCGTGCAGTGGCAGTGACAGAACAGTCCTTGCAATCGATGTGTTAACAACATGGAACGTCATACTGTGGACGAGAAAATTGAAATAATCTTCCTGTACGGGGAAGCGAGACGCAATTTACAACAGGCAAGGAATCTGTACACCGAAAAGTTTCCCAACAGAAGAACCCCTTCCAAGATGTCGTTTTCTCGAATTATAAAGCAGTTTTCCGAAGACGGTAGTGTACAGCCAAAGAAACATGCTCGCAAAAGAACAGCCACTACCGAAGATCACGAAATTGTGGTGTTGGCTGCAGTGCATAACGATCCCCATGTGAGTAGTCGAACATTGGCTGACGATGCGGGGATGTCAAAAAGTAGTATTTTACGAATATTGAAACGATATCACTTTCACCCATATCATATCTCATTACAGCAAGCACTACATGGGAATGATTTCATGCACAGGATGACATTCTGTCGATGGGCTCAGGACAAACTGCAACATAATAACAACTTTTTCCTGACTGTACTATTTTCAGATGAATCGTCTTTCTCCAATTACGGCGAAGTCAATCGACATAACATGCATTATTGGGCTGTCGAAAATCCGCATTGGTTGCGGGAAGTGGAGCATCAACGCCGTTGGTCTGTGAATGTATGGTGTGGCATTTTGGCTGATAGGATAATTGGACCTTATTTTTTTGATGACCATTTAACAGGACGAATGTACACACAGTTTTTGGTTGAGGAGTTACCCTTACTATTGGAAGACGTGCCATTACAGGAACGACGGACAATGTGGTTTCAGCATGATGGCTGCCCTGCGCATTACGCCCGTACGACTCGTGAAGTGTTGAATCAACAGTATCATGGCCGTTGGATAGGGCGTGGAGGCCCAATACATTGGCCTGCGCGATCTCCAGACCTTACATTGGCAGATATTTTTTTGTGGGGTTACCTCAAACAGAAAGTTTATATTGATAAACCAACGACTCCAGACAATATGAAGGAGCGGATACGCAATGCCTGTGCAAATATTGGTAGCACTATGCTTTTACGTACTCAGCAATCGTTTCTGCCAAGGCTTGCAAAGTGCATTGAAGTAGACGGACATCACTTTGAGCATTTATTACGATAACCTTCATGTGGTTTTTGGATGTTTGAAGATAAATGTAGTTTGCAGACATATGATTACTGATTGTCGTCCTCTGTATTACTGTTGTTACTGTTCAAACCTCTCTGCAAGGTTACAATAAAGTACATAGTTGTTGATATGACAGTTGTTTATTTCGTTGCAAAGTACATCACCAACCACTGACACTGCCAATGTTATATTTATGATAGGTGACATGACCGTTCCATCATCCTGTGTAACGTTCCCTCCCTGTCCCCACCAGTAACAGACACACCACAATCACTGTGTTGTCCCATTTCACGTGTAATACCTGTTGCTGGACACCTGTTCATCGAACACTGCCCCTACAGACATGTACAGTATGTCACCACAGCAACATGTACATGGTCCACCCATCCATGGATAATTACGAGTATCGTTAAATTACAACCGACGTCACGTCGCTCTATCCACCATTCTGGAATTTCAATTGACAATATCTCATGATCTACTTGTCGGAATTTCAAACACCAAATTGCCATTCAACATGAATTTTTATAGGCTTTCCAATGATATATTACTTCACCACCCTTTCCATTGAAAATTGTGAAGTTACCGTCCACCCCCGCGTCAGCAATGAACTGTTCCAATTAAAACTAACACCATCAACTGTCCCCCTCGAAAATAAATGGAGTTGCTTGAAACATTTGTTTTCTATCACGTACCGTTTCGGAAATATTTAGCTGTAACAATTTAATTGGTCCACCCTGTATATTGTGTCGTGTTATTTTTATTATATTTTTACAATAGAAATGAGATTTACACTTCATTTTTCTCTCTTAGGATGCCCTGAGAAATTCCAGTCGTCGTTTAGTGCGTGACAGCAAGACTCATCCTCTAAGTTTGCCAGGATCGGGAAGATTCTCTTCTCACTGGTTTATTCTATTTAATGATATTTTTGTTCATGCCCAAGTGAGTAAAGAGATATTTGAAATATTTTCTTCATTTTCAACATTAAACGAATGATTACATTTTCTATTCTTACATGTCAGCTTATTACATACACTGTCACAAAAATATGATGCACCCCTAAAAGATACAATGAGATCTTCGAATCTCACTTGCAAATGCCTTTCGGCTAGATATGCAAATGATTAAAATTTAAACTTCAATGTCAATGAATGCACTGAGTATTGCCAGAACTCATGAGAACACATGTATTCTGGGTCCAGTAAAGGAGTGATGTTCCCGTAGGTGGACAAATCTGATTGATTTTGCTATTTCATAGTCTGTGAAGAATCCTCTGCAATGTAGAGTACCAACAAGTAAGCAAGTTTGAGAGAGGTTGCATCATAGGCTTAAAAGATGCTGAATGGGTCACGCAGATGTGTCAGCTGCCATTTTCGTTGTGGCATTGTAGTAGTAAGATGATATTGATAGCAGTGGATCCAGGTGGGTACACACTACCACCATGAAAGATCTGGAAGCCTCAGGGAAGTAGTATCCTGCAACTCCAAAGGCAGGCATAACCAATGGGTTACAATCTTGGAAGGCAACTCCTATGACAACCAATCTCCCCTAGTTTTGCTGTAGGGCACTTTTGATATTATGCCAGTATGTTGACACCTGCAGCCAATTGTATTGCCTATGCTGTCACGCCTTCCAGGTGCAATTTAGCAGTATGATAATGTCAGACTCACATAGTGAAACTCAACAACGTTTTCCATGACCAGCCAGGTCTTCAGACCTAATGCCAATCCAGAATGTCTGAAACATGCTGAGAAGGCAGTTGCAGAATATGACCGAAATAGCCAACAGAATAAATGGCAGAATCTACCACAGGATAACATTGGACATTATTTGACTCCATACTGTGCCAAATATTGGCTTGTATTGCTCCCAGAGGAGGATTTACTACGTAATAACTTTGACCATTATGTTGCCACTGCTCTGTAATAAAAATGTATTTATATCTTCATCTTTACATACTCATTGAATGTGTAAAGTTTTGTAGTAATAGAATACTTTCTTCACGGTTTGTGTTTTCTATTTTCAGCAACATAATGTAATCGCTGTTTATCAGTATGCCATGCCTTTTGCAATTGTGTACTAAAAAAATGATGGGTTTCTTTTCAATGTATATTTATTAATAAGTTTTAACCTATTGTTTGATATTTCTTGCATTCTCATAAATCTTTTAAAAAATTTTCGTGCTTTTTTGTAGATTTTGCATCATATATTTAGGTGCACAAAATCAGTTTGCAAAACAACTGCTGTCAAGGGTGACTCCAGCAGAGAAAAAAATTGATCAATCTCTTATTGAATGATACAAGGCAAGCACAGTGGAAGAAAATTGAAACCAATCAGAATATCTTGAATATCTTAATATCAATCTAAACGAGTGGCTTAATATGCTAAGACAAGGAATTATGGAATGTCCAGTTTATATTGTGGCTTGCTAAAATTGTTTGATATCCATTCTAATCCAGACTTAATCGTTAGTTGAAGTTTGACACAGAGCAAACAGACAGATACGGTTAATTTTATTTAGTACTATAAGTGGTTATTTAAAATAACAGATTAATTTCTGAATGAGTAATAATGCATAATCTGTGCATTCCTCTTGCATAAAAAAAAAGAAAGAAAATCCACAGTAAATGACCATGATGCAAAACTATTACTGTTGGGTTGGCCAAAAAGTTCGTCAGTTTTTAAGTAAAAATAAAACACACATTTTTCATTGTCACCAATACTTTTATTGAAGAACATCTTCAATAGTTTGTTCCACTACCTTCTGCTATCTTCAAAATTCAGGCAACTTCATAATTCCATCCATCCACAACTTTTTTATGTTTTTGAACAAAAAAAATGCTCCAGGTGCTTATGGAGTCTTCCAGGGAATTGAATTTTTTCTATTAAGAGAATTTTCCCAAGACTGAAATAAATGGAAATCCGAAGGTGCAATGTCTGGTGAATACGGTGGATGAATCAGAACTTCCCATCCAAGCTGTAACAATTTTTGCCTGGTCATCAAAGAAACATTTTTGCCTGGTGTTGCATGCTTATTTTTGTCCATCTTCAATATTAAATTGGCAACACAAAATTCACCAATTTTGATCAGTTTTTGTTTTAAATGCAAGCTGACATGATATTATATGACAGCTGTCACAATATAATCTAACAAAATGGTGACAAATGACATTGAAGACACCTAAGCTCTACTTGAGCCAATGTATGTAAACCTTGAGATAGGAAGATATAGATAACTTTAACGTCAGTTGGAAAATAGAGTAAGCTACACAAGACTATAGAACTTTTGACAAAAGGAATGGATGAAAATTAAAAATTATGAAATGAACTTCTTACAATCCAAAATAACTTTGATAATACCTTGAATTTAAATGCTATGAAATTGCTGTGTTGGCAAACAAATCAAAGTTCTTGATAGTAAGATAGACTCTTTAAAAAAAAAAAAAAAAAAAAATTTGAAAGGGTTCAACTTATAAACAAGACTAAGGTAGTGGAGTTTAGGAAATAAATAACAATTGAAGTGAATAAACAAACATAAAAATGCTATTGGATAGTTAAAACAGGCGTATTTAGGTTAAACCCATCTCTCTGACAGGATGGAGCCAATTATGTGTAAATAAAGCATTGTAATTTGATTTTTGATTTTTTTATATTTTTTTTATTTATTTTAATGGTCAGTAAAAGATAATGAATTGCAGAGGAAATGGATAGGTAATAAAATGCAGATATATAGTTACAATAAATAAATAAATAAAATTATACATTGAATTTGCAACATAATTTTTACTTCAAGTAAGCATTTCAAAGGAGTACTTCATTTCCTTTAGAAGATTTGAGTATTCTGGTTATTAACAAGTTAGATAGGAGAATGGTTAACATGCATTGATGAATTAAAGATAATGCATATTCCAAAACTGTTGGAATATCCATTCTTTTTTTGACTGTTTATATTTATCTTACAAGTGCGTGCATCTGATTTTCTATTCATTGTCGTTAACAGATTATCTAATCTTGCTGATATTTAAAATTTGTAAAACTCATTAGAATTTAAATTAAAAAACATCAGCTAACTAAATTTACTTTTCATATTTCCAAATGGGAATTTTTTATAGTCACATAGACTATAGACTAGTCACATTCGTTATAGTGCACCTTAAACGTAGTATCATTTTTCTCCTCTTCTTTCACAGAAAAAAATGTATTTCATAGAAGACATCAGTAATGCTTAGGTATTTAGTGGTTTGAAGCAATATACATGAAAATATCAAATAAACTTAATTATTTAAAAATTATAGGAGAAATCTCACGTGAGGGGGAGGGGAGGGGGTCCCACCTCATCTTACCAAATCTCACCAAGGGGGAGGGGGGTCCAATTTTTTTTAAAAAACACCTTGTAATTAATGGACGCCCCCATATTTAACAAGTGATCAAAAAGTTATTCTATATTGAAGGAATTTTCAATTTTCATAATTAAAAAAAAAAAGTAAAAACTTTATAACTTCGTTGATTTAGTGTTTCAATGTTTGCTTTCCCCCAAACCCTATTTTTTTGTTAACCACTAATCAAGTTTCATAGAAATTACAGGTGAAATAATGTCTGAATTGATACTGCTGTAAAATTTACTTGATCAGAAGACACTGTAAAGGAAATATTGTTGTTATAGTAATTAACAGTGTAAGTAGTAAACCTATGTGCTTGAAACTGTTTTATTTTGAACCCTACAGATGAAAAATACCTTATTCTTGTTTATAAAACTTTTTGTTGCATGGTATAGAGGTGAAGATTTAAGACTACAAAGGTTCTGATTAAGAATAAAATGTCGGTAAATACTATATGTGGATGTATCGATTCATAGTAACATCTTAATAGTTTTTTGATGATTTTAAGATGATTTGTTAATTAAAATTTTTCCTTTATAGGATAAAGTGTAATAAGAGAAATACTTTTTTTTTTCATTATGCTAGTTTTCTGGTCACCTGACTTACAGCTTACCTCTTATTTGGGTGGATCCAATTCCTGATTCTGAATCAATGCAGTAAGTGATTTTTATTAACTTAAAATTGAAAATTCTTGTTCAGAGATTATAAATTGAATGGAGCAATAAACTATCCACTTTAAAAATATAATAAAGATTTCATCCTTTTTCATCAAAATCCATCAATCCTTTTGTAAAGGAACTATTTTCTATTTTTATCCATTACCTTTTGCCCTAATTCCTGTTCAGTGAAAAGATAGCAGGATAACAAACTTCCTTTTTGTGGTATCCAATCGAAAATACATTATTTGTGATTGTTACAGCGCTTTACAGCATCTGTAGTCTTTGGGGCTGTCAATTTCTTGAGTTTTTCTTCAGCAAACCCACTGATATTTATCTGGTATTTTTTGGCCTCATTTCGGA
Organism: Thereuonema tuberculata; assembly: GCA_023159025.1. Lineage (NCBI taxonomy): Eukaryota > Metazoa > Arthropoda > Chilopoda > Scutigeromorpha > Scutigeridae > Thereuonema > Thereuonema tuberculata. The sequence continues at coordinate 79,745,922 of JAFIDM010000001.1, read as the reverse complement.
CAGATATTTCCCCATGGGAACTGAACAAATTAACAAATAAGAAGAGTATTGTGAATCAAGCAATTATCCCAATGGCTGCAGCTGTTCAAAGATTCATTATTTTATAATTGGAATTGTCCTCTCGAGAATTTTCCGGACCTACATGGCTTCGAGTTGTCCCAGTGAATGAGCGCAACTGCCATGACACCAACAGTTAGTCATGTGATAAAGAAGATGAAGGAAGGCTTTTCTCCTTATGGATGGTGATGATGATTTCAATCATAAAAGATAGAATGAACTGAAATGATTTCATCGTTTTTATTTATTTATTTTTATTTTTATGTTATGTTTATTTTTTTTTCTTATTTACACATTTGGATTTATAATTTCTTAATTACTTTTTAAAGTTATGATCTTCAATTGAGTACCTTCTTTGTACTGCACTGCTGCAATCACTGACACAAACTTGCATTAACTCTATGATCCAGTGACTATGGTAGGCTACAGAACATTCTCAAACATAGAAATAATGTTTTGTGGGAAGAACCTGCAAAATGTTTCCATGCTGTCAAGTGCTTGAATGTGGTGAGGTCCCATCTCATTACACTAGTCCCCAGGAATTTCTCTTCTTGGATTTTCAAAAGGTCATGGACAATTTCTACCACAATTGCAGCAGTGCATTAAAAAGAGGGTGCTGAGTTTAGAAATAAAACAAAAAACGTTTTTAAAAGTTATTTAGGAATTGTGAACAAAATGGTTATATTTAAACAAATTATTTTCTTGCACCATTCTCTGTTTATATTTTCAGCATTTTGACAGTTTTATAAAAATGGGATTAATAAATACACTGCTCCTCTATAGTTAAGCAACATATGCAAAAGAATGTCCATATCCATTTAGGTAACTGAGACAAAACCACAAAAGTTCTATATTTTACATATGAACCTAAGCAGATGTCAAATCTGTTCAGTATGAAAGTTAGTTCATTTCTGCAGCCAGTACAATTCACAATTGCATCAGACCTGTTCTGTGTATTCAAAGCATCACATTTGCGAGAGGAGACTGCTTCTAACTTCATGATCTGATTCAGCACAAGCATCAGGGCAACTGGCTGCAGACCTCTATGCATCCACAAGATGAACAGTTCCTTGTCAAATATATTCCAAGACTTCATCAGGATCATCTTTATGCAAGAAGACCAGTTGTTTCTGCCTCTTTAATGCCCACACAAATATGGGCTTAAATGAATTAGTCTCAAAGCCATCTCCACTGGACTCAAAGAGACAAAGTGCTGTTCCCTGATGACTTATGATTCAGTAACCTAAGTGAGGTAGAGCCTGGAACTCGATATCATCTCACTAACTTTCTAGAAAGAGACAAGTTTGTCAGTGGTAGTGTGTTGGTATGGGCTGGGATAAAAATCAGTGACTGAATTGATCCTCCTGCCTTTCAGGTAGAACCCTAATAGCTGTCAGATATCACAATGTCATCCATTTCTTTCAGTCATAGGTCTTAATTTCATGTTGTTGGACAATACTGCTCATTGCTGTAGAGCTTGTATAATTGAACAGTCTCTAGAGAGGAAACAGTCATTTGTGTGAAATGGCCATCCAGATAATCTGATAAAATGTGTTTGGGACACCAAAACGATGGATTGCAGATCTCAATTCCCTCCCCCCACCCATAACTTCTGATCTTCTCTTTAAAAGAATGGCGATTAATTCCAGAAAAAAAATCTCTCAGACAATCTTATTGTCAGCATGAATTGCCAATTTCAGCCCTAGGACATCAAACATCCCATTAACAAATGTCATAATGAACTTCGCATGCAAATCATGACAATTAATGGCTTCCATCATTGGAATAGCGAAGGAAAAGGTTTTGATTGAGTTGTAAACCCACCTTCCCCCATTGCATTTGGAAATGAAATAAATCTAGTATTTTGGATGTGTTTTTGGTTTGAAAGCCCATTGCTTTGTTTGTGAACCCTCCTCACTACATCGAGAAAAAAGACACTGATTTTTTTTTGGTGGTTGAATGGCTAAGACCATCATAACCCATCCATTACAAATTCCTGGGCATGCCTTTGATTTACATTGCATATTTCATTGTCAATAGAATCTCTCTTCTATCAGTTATTATTGCATTGTGTTATCACAAACTTACTCTACAAATTTCATTCACATTAAAGGTTTTTTTTTTTAGGAAATTGTGTGTTGTTTAACTTTTGGAGCACCAGTGTAATTGGTTTATCTGCTCATTTTGGATAATTTTATTGAATTTACGATATGAAATGAATAAGATTTATGCTTAACCATTTTTATATTTATTTTAGTCAGGCTTAGTTATTCCAATCAGAATATCACTGTTACAATAATATATAATTTTATGTATTATTATAGAAATGCCTTTAGTCTAACAATGCCAGAAGATTCATTAACTCTTCAGTGTCCGTCTACACAAGAAAAGGTATTGTAAAACATTTTTTTATGTATATCAGTAGTTTACATAACTTGGCAAAAATACATAATTAATAATCATCTATGACATTTATTATCTGAAATCTTTGCTTATATTAGTAAGAATTAATTGCAAGAATTCAAGTTTGTTGTGAAATTTGTGATCATATGTTTTAAAGATCAGAAAGAGAAAATAAAACACTTGATAAAAACATAAAAAAAGAGGCAATTGAGAATTATCCTACTTTGGATAATACTACTACTATCCTACTTTGGAATACTTTGTATATTCCATCACCAGGGATGGCACAAGCACTTAGGATAATACAAGATGAAAACACATTGTGATGGTGGTGAGGTGGCCTAGCAGCAGTGATGAACATTTTGCCCACCAATGACTGGATTATAGCATTAAGTCAGATTATATAGAATGATTCAGCAAGGAGGTGGTGGAATAATTCATTGTGGCATCTGTGAAGTTGAGAGTGTATCTGGTTTCAATGTAATGTGTTTCTATGTATGATCGTGTGGGGTCTTTGGTAATGAAGGCATGTATATGTTCCTTGATGTGTGTAGATAGGGTGTGGCATGTTTCCCACAGATAGCTGGAGAGATAGCTGGAGAGATATTTTTGTAGGGGATTCTGTATTAGAGAGATCATTTCGTTGTGTGTTGCAAAGTGTGCATGTTTGAGGATCTGAAAGCTGGAACATGCTGGTAAGGGACAAGAAATTGTTTAATAAGCGTTCAACGGGTGGGTAATAAGGGAAAACCCACAAAACCACAACACTAAAACTCTCCATCAAATACTTCCCTTTCTTTTTTAAAATCAATAGCAAACAAAAACAAAAGCATAAACATCACATATTGGCAAATCTCATGATTGTCTTTTGTTATTTCATTCAATGGCATTGTGAGTAGAAATTACAAAATAGTTTGTTTTTGGTTGGGTTATTGTGAACCATGTTGTAAGGACTACTAAAACAGAGAAAATTTTCATAATATTAATATTTAAACAATATTAACAATGTCATCTAATAGAGCTGATATAATATCATTATCAACTGAAAAAACATAAACAAAATAGAAAATCACTTGCAGTTGAAGAAAAAATAATGCACATGAGTCGAGGGTCATTTTGTTGTCTGCAGAAGCATTCACGTTGGTACCTTTTACAGTTCTTTTATCTGGTCAATTGTCTTATTTAAATATTATTTATGTAAATAATTATAAAATATTCATAATTCTTTATAAAAATTACAAAAACAGTTGACTGAAAACTTAACTACATCGTAAAATTCAAAAAGTAACGAAAGAAATGCTTTAACTAACTTTTGAGTAATGGTTACAGTACTTAAATGTAGCCTTGTTTGTTGTTTTTCCTTTTTGTGTTTTTGTTATTTATTGCTATTCGCCTACTAGTTGTAGGGAATATTTCCAACACTGCCTCTCGGCTTTTTGGAAATTTTGTTTATTGCCTTTTCGCCTTTGGGAGGCCAATGTCAGGCTGACTGTTGACCTCACCATAGGCATCGCCTTTCTGATTCATTTCATCGAGGGTGGCGGGTTAGGGCTGATGATCTCGTTGAAGAGTGAAACAGCTGTTCCCTAATCCACCCCGTAAAAATGAATCGGAAAAGGCAATTCTTTTTGTTTATTCTTGTGCTGGGCTTAACAGACATTTTTCAGTGAATTTGTCAGCACGTTAACCCTTCCTTTTGCTTTTGGTTACAGTACTTTTCAAAAAAAAAAGTCACTGTAACTTTAATGCCATTACTTTTAAAAAGTAACTTCGCAAACCATGTTCATTCCTTTATTTCATCAAAGTACATTAAGGTCCTGACTCAAGCAATTCAGGTGACTTGCAAACCTAAAATTCTGAAAATTTAAATATGAACTTGTGAAGCATGTGGGATTTAAAATTCTTATTTTTAATTTTCAAAATATTCTGTAAATTAATTAAAGTAAAATTAAAGCATCAGACAGTCATAAATGATCATTAGACAGATGATGAGCAAGTTGCTACGTGATTTCGAACATGGCAAGATCATTGGATGTCGTCAATGCAACAAATCGGTTCATGCAATATCGGACTTTCTATAGGTGCCGTGTTCTGCACATTTTAGAAGCTAAAACCCTATTTTATAAAATATAACCTAAATCAATTAGTAATCAAAATTAGGCACTATCTCTCACATTTCGAAAAAATAAACATAATTTTATGAAATATAGTGTTCTTCAGAATTTTCTATTTAGGAGAAACTTCTAGAGAGATAAAAACTCACATTGGGGTAAACACAAAACTCCTCAAACAATGCTCTATAAAATGCTAGCAGCATTCTTTTCTGAAGCAATGCACTATACCCTTAATGATATTAAAATTTTAGACTTTGAAAATGATGACAAGAAAAGAAAAACCAAATAAAGGAAGAGAAGTAGTCCGTTTTCTCTATAAAATTGGTGGCAACACAAATTAAAAAGTCATTTCCAAAAGTAACAGTTTCTTAAAAGAAAAAAAAAATGAAAAACCAAAATTATAAAAATCTGTGTATTACTTCATATTTCATTGTTATATTGTTAATAAACAAAACTATGCTAACCTAAATTTGCAAAGAGTAAACAAATATATAAACCCAATTCCTCATTGTAGCAAACAGAAAACTGTTCTGTTTTTAACTATTTCAGATTTTTTTTCTTGACCTTCAAATTTCAGTTGCTGAAAGTCTTTCTAATGTTATAATATAGTATAAAGATTAATAAAGCAGCATATTTATGAGTTTGTTTTTTATTAATTATCTTAATTAATAGAGAAAGAGAAAAGCTATTGAAGAGGGTTAGGCCACTTTTTAGCAAGTTTAGGAAAAATAAATTCGTCGACTTCCATAAGAGAATTGATGCTAAAGTCTGAAAGTTTTATTATCTTCAAATTTAAGCACATTTTAGTCACACCTTCAAAATTTTTATCTGAATTTAAAATTCAAAATTGTAATTAAAAAGTAAATTAATTAAATTTAATTTGGTAATGTTCAGATTTGTAGAATATCAGTGGAATTGGAAAAAAATCATGGACAAGTAGATTTTTCTTTTTGTATAAAAAGGTAAATTTGCAAAAATGAAAGGGTTTCATCAGTTAAAAAAAAAACATTTATAGTATAAAACAAGGCAGCACACTTTAGTAACAAATTTTAAAACTAAAAATAGCCTACCTTATATAAGCACGAACTAGGTATGAATTAGACATGAGTCAAACCACAACGTTTCTGACCTTATACAGTAGAAGATCAGAAACGTTGTGGTTTGACTCATGTCTAATTCATACCTAGTTCGTGCTTATATAAGGTAGGCTATATTTAATTTGAATTCAGCACGGTTTTCAGTAAATTTTGAAACTGTCACAAATATACAGGGTGTTTTGGAAATGGTAGACAAAGCTAAGAGATACGGGTTTCAAAGGTCATTTTGAGTCAAAAATGTTCCATCACATTTTGTTGTACGGGCCGTAGTTTTAGAGTTAGGAAATGAATGCTTTGGGAATGGTCCCTAATCAAAGAAAGCTCAGTTCTGGCCATTTTGAGCATTTTCTTTAATTATCATACCTGTTTTCAGTCATGACATTTGTTATCTTGATTGCTTTTTATAATAAACCTTTACCTTATTTACTTACACTTCCTAATGGGAACTGAGCTTTCTTTGATTAGGGACTATTCCCAAAGCATTCATTTCCTAACTCTAAAACTATGACCCGTACAACAAAATGTCATAGAACATTTTCGACTCTAAATGACCTTTGGAATCTGTATCTCTTCGCTTTGTCTACCATTTCTGAAACACCCTGTATATTAATTTGAATGTTACTAAAGTGTGCTGCCTTGTTTTAAACTGTAACTAATAAAATGAAGATCTTAAAGAAACCAGTTAACTTGTTTTGATTAGAACTTTTCTGGGTCTTATTTAGAATCCAGGAAAGGAATAAAAGAAGCAAAATTGAAACTTGTGAACTCTGAAGTTTATCAGGTCTTCAAAGAAATATGCTCAAGTAAAAAAAAAAAAAAAAATGCCAGAAAACTATCTTAATATTTTTATAATACTAATAAAATACATAGATTTAAAAATATCACTGGTTATTATTTCGTTATGCTTAATTTGCTGTAAGATAAAAATATGAAGCATTTGTTATTTAAATAAGATGGTGTTCTCACTTTTATTGTTTGTTTTTGAATTTAAATCTACCAACTTCATTTTACTGCAAATGATTGTTTTCAAAATGTTCAAGCATTATTTTCTCATTTTAATTTGTTTATGTTTAGACAGAATGGGTGTTTGCATTGAATCATGCAATACGTGCCAGTCTCTCCAAAGTAGTTATTGGGCCTGTGGGAAGCCGTATTGGTTGTAGAGCACCAGCAATGATGAAACAGTGCGGTGTTCGACTCAGTCCTCCACTCATTCGTTCTGCTTCTTACACTTTCACAAAAAAGCCTCAACTAAAGGATACCACATATAAAGGAACATGGCTTTGTGCTCAACTGCATGGCAGGTAAGTCAAAAAAGATATTTATTTCAGAATTATATGAAGAATTATTGTTCAAAGATTAACAATAGTAACCTTGAGTAAGGAAGATCTTGAGGGTCTCCTGTAAAACTCCATTAAAACTTAAGTGTATTTTATATTTTAAAATACCATTTAAATTACATATAATTTCTGCGCAATTTTTTGAAGCTAGTACATGATGAATAATCAGTTTAAGTTATTCACCGATATTATATATCCAAATGTCAAAATTCAGGAGAAATTTGCTAATTAAAATAGAACATTTGATAACCTTTATACAAAAACATTTATCAAGAAATCAGGTTCCTAACCTGCAAAGTTGACAAAAGATTATGTAATTGTAATGTGCATAAATGTAAAAAACAATAATTCTCAAATATCTGTTTTCTTATCATTGTCATTTTGAATAACAAGATTCATTGATATTTTTATTCAGATACTCTATCACTGAAACCCTTCAGTTTTGCAAATCCACAATGACAGCTGATTTTATCACAATATGCTCTTCAAAAATGTCATCCCAAAGCCTTTTGCTTTTTTTTCAATTGCTTTATTTTCACTTCAGTCCTAATATAAGTAATTTTCTTTTAACATTTTTCATTTTAATATTTATCAAATTTACAAATACAGACATTTAAAAATGCAATTCCAATCTCTCTTATTGTTTATGCTTATACAAAAGTATTACAACTAATTATCTTGTTAATAAGTTCATTATTTAGAGGTGTCACCTTTTTTAACACATTGACTGATAACTACATAGCTCCAGTTACAGTGTGGCTGGGAAGTTCCCATACCCCTATCAGCGGCGGGGCTAGGAGGGTGCGGGGCCTCCGGCAAGATGAATTTTGCGGGGTCCTTGACGTTATGTGACACCGGCCCATGACCCATCATAGTCATACTGGGTTTGAAACACACATATAAATATATAGAATTTTAAAGAAATATCATATTCATTAACTTAACATAATTTCTTAATTTTGAAATATTAAAAATGCATTTATTTTCATTCATAAACCTCTTTCTTCTAACCAGGCGCAGGACATGGGGCGGTCGCCCCATTTGCCACCCCCTAGCGCCGGCCCTGCCTCTATTATGTAGTAATAAATGTAAATATTTAGTATTGAATATTATTTCAATTGTTGACACTAGACTGCAGGTGTTTGTGTAGGAATGCAGATGGTATTACTGGTTGGTATTATTGTGTTTAGAGAAGGGTAGGAGTATTGCAGTCAATCAGACTGCAGTGTTCAGCCATAGCAGATGTAAGCGATAATAGTTAAACTATGGAGGAGTGGTAAGTGTGTGGGTGCACGAATGACAACACACATAACAGACAGTAAGAAATAATGGAAGCATTTCAGGAAAGATGTAATAAGGCCTTACCTCGAAAAGCAACAATGCTCAATTGGGAGAAACATGCTTTTGCTTTAGGCAGTGTTAAAATAGGCTGCGGAGCAGAAGAAAGAAGACACGATTAGAAACAGCTAAATTAGCTACTTCATTTGAACAATCTCCTGTGAAATTGACACATAAACATGCTGCTGAACTTGGTGTACCAAGGACAACAAAGCAGGATCACATGAAGAAAGACCTAAAAGTCATACCGTTACACCCGAACGATAAGAGTTATCGGATGGAGACTGGGATCAATGTGTAACAGCATGCCGTGCTTTGTTAGCACAATTCCCTAATGCAGTGTCCCATGCAAAGGTGCTGTTTTCAGATGAATGTGCAATTTATCACAGTTGATGCAATAGTTGTCTTTTGTGCGAAAGAGAACCCTCATTACACACTGGAGTTGGAGAGAAATCCACCTCATATAATGATATGGGCTGTAATGACATCACATCATTTGTTTGGATCACATTCTTTTGATGGTCATGTTAATGGCAAAACTTATTTAGACATGTTACAAACATGGTTAAATCCCACAGCTTGAAGATGCAGGTATCATGGAATGCATATGGCTACAGCAGGACGGGACACCTCCTCACTTCGCTCTTACTGTGCATGGGTTTCTTAATGAAGATTTTCTAAGACACTGGATTGATCTCGCTACTCCAGCATCGCCAGCTCCATGGAAATGGCCACCACAAAGTTGTGACCGCACGGCGCCTGACAACTCATGTAGGAAATCATCAAGGCCTAAGTGTCTGAACGTCCTTATTCTACAAATGAAGAATTGCGCAATGCAGTTGAGACACTTTTCGAACCATCACATAGGATATGCTCCAAAAATATCAAGTAGGACATGGTGGCATATGAACTTGTGTGTTCAGTATAATGACGAACACACAGATGCATTGGACACTTAATGTATAAATATTTTCTTAAAATATGACTGTTACCAATTAAAGGATATATGAAGTTTCCGGCCACACTGTAGATGTTGCCAGCAGTAGACATGCCAACTACACAGCCCTGTATTGTGTGAGTAGGCAAACTCTATTAATCAATATGCTGCTGGCGCTTATCAGAGCAACTTTTATTGTGTACGGCATCTCAGTAGACACCTTGTTCTATCATAAACAGTTGAAAAAAAAAGATTTAAAGAAATGAGAAATGCCTGATGATTCAAAGAAATGAGAAAACAAACGAAGGCACAACACTGCAAGAAAGGATTCGCATCTTGAGTTGTCACCGGGAAAAGACTGTGATGGACCGTTTCGTCCTTTTTAGGACTCATCAGCCAGCCAACTCCACCGATGACAGACTCAGAAGGTTACTGTCCCGGGTCTCGCTCCCAAGAATGGGACAGCCCCCTGAAGAAATCCTAATCAAAAATTAACAAAATTAAAAAAAAAAAAAAAATGTTCCCTGGCCTGCAACTTGTTAGGCTCAAAGGGAATTTAATAAAGGCATTTAAAAAAAAACTAAGCCGTATATTCATAAATGAAAAAAGAGATTTAACATACCTGCTGATTCAAAGAAATGAGAAAACAAACTAAGGCACAATACTACAATAAAGGATTTGCACCCTGAGTTGTCACCGGGAAGAGACTGGGACGGACCGTTTGCATGAGGACCTGTTTTCTACTGAAATTCTACAGTAGAATCGAATTTTCTACAGGAAATCGCCACAAGCTGTTTGGTTGGATTCTGTGGCTGTATTCCTTAAGAATTGTGTTCGTTTTTAAGTTTTGGACATATGTACATTATGGTGTATCCAAAGAGGAAAGAGCATCATTGGGAGGTGGTATTTTAATAAAATTACCGGGTATGATTGGATCTCCTCTAGAATTCTGAAAGTAAGTTTGAAGATTTTTCTTGTATGCATTTACTATAAAAGAAATATATATGCACTGGTGGAAGGAGACAGACTGAAAAATTTTATAATCTCTTACAATGAATCATTGATAAAATTTCAAAAAAGAAATATCTCATAGTAGCAGGAGATTTTAATGCTAGAGTAGAGTTACTGCGTATTGATAATGTATTGGATCTGAAAGTGAAGCAGTTATTATAACAATGGAGGATGTCTTATAGATTTCTGCATATTCAATCAGCTGAAAATCAGTAATACATTTTTTAAGAATAAAAAGATTCATCAGTGTACATGAGAAGCAAGAGGTTTGTTTGAAATCAATAATAGATTATATTATTACTAGCAAAATACCTGTTTTTCATATGAGTTACAATGATGTGGAAGAGAAAGAAATTGAAATTGTGAGATCACTTCGAAACTTTCTCAGTTGGTAAAAAAATCACGTGATGGATACAAAATAATGTTATATTTGAATTTTGTAACTCGAGATCCCAAGATCTGAAATTACTATCGAGATTAGAGAATATAAGACTTACCATCCTTTTCTTCTCTTCTCTACACCACTGTCACTTCAAGCCTCCCGCAGTTCATAAAAACTCATGTAATCATTATAAATCTATATCTATCCTGAAAGCCCCATAGAAGTATCCTTCAGCAATGTTTGCCCATTCTCCCACTACCCTCCCATTTACACCCCCTAGTTCTAGTTTTTGTCTCAGGTTAATCTGTGGGGCTATTATGTACAACAGTATCTAGTTCCAGTTGTTTTTACAATAATATTTTTGTAGTTCCAATTGTTGCCTCCAGGTGTGTATGTGGCACCTTTAAGGAAATTGGCCCTCCTGTTTACACCACTTAGGATGCCAATATCGAAAATTCGTCTAATATGGGTCTTTTTGATTTTGATAAAGAACACTCATATCAAATTTCATGTTTCTAACTTAAACAGTTTCCAAAATATGCATACCTTTCAAGAAAGTTGTCCCCCCCCCCCCGTTTAAACCCCTTAGAACACCAATATCGAAAATTTGTCGAATATGGGTCTTTTTGATTTTGACAAATAACATTCACGGTTGAATTTAGTGTTTCTAGCTCAAACTCTTAGGAGAAGTATTTTTAAAAATCCTTTCTTATTGAGTGCCTACATCATAAGGGAAACCCATCCTGAAAATTTCAAGTTCCTAGATCAGTGGTTTTGGCTGTACGCTGATGAGTGAGTGAGTGAGTCAGTCAGTTAGTGGGTTTTGCCTTTTATATGTATAAATTAGTGATAAGCTAAAATCAGTGGTTCAAGATACATGAGTATTCAGGTGGAGCGAGATAGATAGATTAGAATATGTGATTACATTAATCCTTAATTTGTAAACAAAACTTAAGGAGAACTGGAAAGCCTCATTAAGTAATCATGATTTCATTGTTTGGGTTTCATTATACACAACTGTTTAATTGATAAATTGCCATACCAGAGAAAACCAGTTCAGTATGATCAAACCTCTGCATGATTGATAGAGAAGAGTAGAATAAGGAAATGGCAAGCATAGATGTTTGTTCTCAGTCGACGCCCACTGAACCATTCTTGCAACAGCAGCAAAATAATCTGCGTATATCATCATATCAAATGTGACTTATTGATTGACAGATTTTCTTTACCTGCATTGGTAAAGAAAGTTTACCTTGTGAAGAAAGTGAGATCCATAAATGCAGGTTTCAGAGTTACATCAAAGTCAAATAGTGGGTCTACAGGTAGATGGAATGGTTCAAGATGTTGTGGTATACATGTATACCAGCAAGAACAGATTTACATGTATGGCAACCATCAGAAGAAGAGGCCATGACAATCTGACTTGTGGGTTTGTGCTGATACAACAATAGTGGTCAGTGACATATGTATTACAAGTAGTAAGCTTGTTTTGTTGGCAAATAGAGAAGTAGACAAGAGGACCATACCATACCCCATATGATGTTGTGTACTGCAGTTCTTCATTGCCTACGGAATTTCTCATCTCCCTTGGCTTTCATCTTGCTAGGTCTTTTGCTGATTGAACTTGCATGATGTCCATTGTTTCTTACATATTTTCCTGAAACAACATATTGAAAGTAACCTCTTGGTTCAGATAGAAGATAGGAAGGAAGGAAGGATGTATGTTTTTTCCTTCATTCAGGACTTGTGCTGTTCATCTACCTATATAAAAAGAAAAGTATCACTCACTGACTGACTCATCAACGCCCAGCCCAAACCCTTGGACCTAGATAGCTGAAATGTTGCACAGAGATTCCCTTTATGATGTAGACAAGGAATAAGTCCGGATTTTTCGAAATTCCCACGGGATAGGGAATAAAGAGGATTTATATTTTCACTTTCAAGTTGCCTTATCGATATATAGGTGTGTGGCGCCAACCCGCAATTCAGCTGAGTTATCCGGAGAAGGCCACAATAGACTGGGAACTTGTATATTTTCCGCTCTCAATATTAATTTGCTAAATATTTTTTTTTTTTTTTTATGCTGTGTATGCAAGAGTTCCAGAGTGAAGTGATGGTGGCTAGTTTGTGTGTAAGCTGACATCATAGCTTATAGTTATAGTTGATAATGAGATCTTTGGGGACTGTAAATAGTAGCATTTAGTTGTTAATCATAAGATATTTGTATCTTAATTTTCACTTCACTTTCAAACATCTTTCTTGGTGTTGCTTTTCCTGTAAAAATAGTGTTTTTGAATGTCCTTAGAAATGGATGATCTTTGGGTTTCCAATTGCATTGTATCTTTCCTTTCTTTTTTGGATTAGATACAGTTTGGTTTTATTTTTTGATTAACTTTTAAAATATCTAAAGCTAAAAACATTTAATTATTTAGTTGTAAATAATTAATAACTTTTAATTAGTTATAATGAATTGTATTTAACCTTGTAAAAAAGACATATCTGAAGAAAAAAAAAGAAAGAAAGAAAATAATCTTAATAATAATTTTTATATCTTTAAAAAATCCTAGTGGAGAGCTTACCTGGCCAGATGGCAGAAAGTACACAGGGAAATTTAAGCAAAACATTCAGTGTGGGTAAGTTAAATTCTATTCATTAATTATTTTTGATTTATGGAAATTGTTTTTACAGCAACTTAAAAAACTGCGAAATAAGGAGTAAAAATTGAAGAGAAAAAAAAAAAATGGAACTTTTTTCCTCAGTGACCTCATTCCTCTTAAATAACTGTCTTACATAATTTACAAAACTGTAAGATCTAAACTGCAGCATCTTCATTAATAACTGTTGTATGGAAACAAATTGACACAATCCATTAAATAACAAACAAATAAATAAATATTACAAACTGTTTGTAAATTGTTAGGCTCATTCTGTTGCTGAATAGGATACTGAATTTCGAATTCATATAATTATTCTTTACATGCTTTACGTTAATCTTCTTAAGGACCTCTTCATTACATTTCTTCTTATGTTATTATCAATTATCTCAAATAGTAATACAAGTCAGTACAACTTTTGATATCTCTAATATTTAGCAGTTTACAAAAACTAGTTATAAAATTAAAGATATCAGTACAGAAAAGAGGAGACCAATTTTTGGTCATCCTTACAGCTTTGGTGGATTGCATATTTAAAAAAATCAAGAATTTCCTGAAAATGGGGTAGTTTCAATATTATCGTGTCTTGTGTTTTGACCTTGGAAAAAGATAATTGTTTTGCCTCCTTCAAAAAAAAAAAATAGAAAATATGATTTTTTTATTCTTTTTGCACTGAGATTTTACAATTTTATCTTTGAGACAATTGAATTATGTTAGTCATTGTAATATTTTTAAAGGATTTCAGTTTTGTTATCAATTGTTTCCCTAAACTTAAAAATCCTAGATAGTTTGAAATTATGTCGTTATCTTAATTAATGTTTTATTATTTATTTAATAGTTGATTCAAACAAGTTACTAATTTTAATATACCTAATTAGTATTAATATTCTATTTACTGTTTCTAAAAATACAACTTAATAAAGAAAATATTATCTTTAATAGTGATGGTTTACTTATTGTACCCACACCTGAAGGTAATACTATTTCAGAAGGAACTTGGCAAGATGGAAAATTAAATGGTCTAGGAAGCATTAGGTAGTATCTGATATTATTTAAATTTGTAATTGTAAAAGTTTAGTAAATCTTTAACTTGATTTTACAATTAATTAAAAACAGGTTGTTTAATTAACATGATTATTGTTTTATATGATAGCCTGCTTACTGCTATTAGAATTGGTTTCCTTGAATAAGCTTTTAGTAATGATTTCACGATGAAAGAACTAACCAATTGATAGGGAAAGTAATAGATTTAATGATTAAAAGTAAAAATATAGATTCTACGATGTACATACTTGCTTAAGTGTCTTATTTCCTTATTTTTGGATAAATTCCATTATGATTATAAACCAACATTAACACTGTATTGGATCAACAATTGGAACTTGTTTGTATAAAATCTCTATACCAATCCTTAAAAAAATGGTTTTAGGATAGCAATTACTATTTATATACAAAAAAAGTATATAAAAGAATGAATGAGAATTATTACTCACACCTTCAAAAGTAATGCAACCCCTCCCCCCCTGAAACTCAAGTGAGCCAAGCCAAACTGTCATAGAAAGCATACGTAACAAGTTGCAAATGATCAAAAATACAAACATTTTTAACAACTTTGTGCGGCAGTCCAGTTTTGTCAAATACCATATTCCCCCCCCCCCCACCAGTGCTTGGGCTCCTATCAAAGCTTTTTTTCCTTGTATTGGATGCAAATTTCTGTAGTCTGACCATCCATCATGACCATTTCGATACCTCTACAGCTTCAGCGAAGGGTATTTCATCAGCTGACTCCATATGAAAGATGAATCATTAATGGCCTTTCCAGGGCTGATGGGTCAAATAATATAGTTACTGAAGTGGGGCGTGACATCAGCACAGTTTCAAGGTGCATGTGTCGGTGGCCCATAGAATATGCAGAACATTCATGTGCAAGTTCAGGTTGTCCACGAATAATAGTTGATGGTCGAATACACATGTGGCGAAGTATGGGTGAAGAGCTTCAAGACATACGTCTGGCTCGACTAAACACCTGTTTTGTTTCTTTTTTTTTAAATGTGTTTTCTTTTGAAGGGAACCCACAGTCGGAAGCTGGTGTGGATACTCTTATTACTATTGCACTATCTGAGCATTTCATCTGGTGAATGGGTTTGGCTGATTCCCTAAAAACGCCGTCCCAAACTCTCACCAATGAGTGCTCAGATATTTTTTATTTGTGTGTCTTTTTTCCCATTCTTTTCAATTTTATATAATGTTGAATATTATTTGTAATGTATTACTAATATTATACACGAATGTCCTAAACGTACTTCAGTCTTTCAGGTATCCAAATGGAGATTTATATGAAGGATATTTTAAAGATGGTCAATGTCACGGTCATGGAATTCTTAAGAAAGGCCAGTTCTTATCATCTGCTGCAAGTATCTATATTGGTGAATGGGTTAACAGCCATAGAAAAGGATATGGAGTAATGGATGATATAGTTAATGGTATAGTAAGCCACTAAGCTTTTCTTAGTAGTTTTGTTCACAAATAATTTATATGATCTACTTTTTTTTTTTACATTGTAATTTAACGCTGAAAAACTTTTGGGAAATTAAAAATGACATAAGTCCTGTAATAAAAATTTTATAATTAACTTTCTATTTTTTTTTATTTTTTTTTTAAAAAAAGGATCTATAGTTTGATTATAGTTACTGGTGAAAACAATTAAGGGATCAAGAGAGGAACAGTAGAAACAATACAATAAATCATGTAAAAGTGATCTTTTTGCAAGTGAAATATCATTCGAATATCAGATACAGTAGAATGGGTAAGAGAAATGCTCTAGGGGCTCTTTATGGAATGTTCACTTGGCATGAGACATTGTAGGGCAAAGTGCATATCAGTAGAACAGCTCAAAAAGGACATGGTCAGAACATAACTGCCATTTAGTATGGTATGTGGACTCTTCAAATGGCTGACACTGCTGCACACCTGTGTGACATGGACTCAATGAGGTGATCGATGACATCTTAGGAGATGCTTCGCCACTCATCCAGAAGGGCAATCTCCAGCTCAGGAAGAGTTGAGGGAGGTGCCGGTCTAGCTGTAACGCGTCTGCCAAGCGCATGTCAGACCTGCTCAATGGGATTTAAGTCTGGTAAGCAAGCTGGCCACTTCATACGGCCCTGTTTTTACAGCATGTTGCAGCAAGAAAAGAAAGAATTACCAATGGTTTTAACACACATAACGACAATAGGTTGGAGGATCTTGTCTATATACCTCATAGCTGTCAAACTCTCATTTCGGATGACGCTGAGGTCTGTACATCCACCAATACTGATTTCTGCCCACATTGCCAGTCTATCATAATATCACACCACCATCATATTGGATTTCTTGCACAAAAGCAGGGTTATTTCTTGTTCCATGTTCCCGCCAGATATTCCGACACCATTTGGCGTTCCCCGAATAGCGATGTTCCTCCGTCCTCTTTCTATGTATTGTATGGTGTTGTGCAATTAATGGGACACACTATGGGCATATGTTCACAAAGGTGCTTGCGGACAGTTTGAGGTGACACCCTGCATCCTGTTGCCGTTTGAAGGGCACGTTTCAGTCCTGTTGCATTTCTGCCATCTGTTTTGGCAGGCTCTTAACAAGATGTAATGGTAATCCTTGCTGTAGTTGCTCAAGGACGACCTTTCCCTTGCCTTCTTCAAACATTTCCTGTTGTTTGATACTGAGTTCATAGTCAGAAAACTACATTTTGGAGACACTTCAATGGCTACTGCTACCTCCTGCTGTGTCTACCCAGCTTCCATCCTTTGTATGGCTCTCCATGTCATCAATTCTGGTAAATCAAGCTGTTGCGGCATTGTACCACCTGCCCACTTTCCTAAACAATCTTTCACAATCTTTCAATGAAGTTTCACAACTTGTCGCTAATTTCACGAACTGGCGAATCCAAAAAATTTGTCAATTTTCAATTCATGTGCCATTAGTACTTATGGGAGGTGTACTTCAATCCACTAAGGCACAAATGATAACAATTCCCACCTATGACATTTAGTACATATGTATTAAGTACTTTTAATAAAAAATCTTTTCTTCATAGATGATTTTCTCATAATTATCGATTCGCCAGTTCGTGAAATTAGCGATGAACTGTGCACTTCTCCCTTCTGACTGCCTTCTAACATCACCAAGGCCTGAGTCATATGTTTACGTGAACGGAACTTGCTTATTCCACATTACGGAGGGATATTATGTGATTGTAGTTCGTACTATTGCTGACAACACATCATCCTCAGAATATTTTCCGTGATCCCCTAATTGTTTTGTTATTAGTTTACATATTTACTGTGACAAAAAAATCAAAGCACCAGGAAGGAAGTGTCCAATTTGAATTAAACTTTGAAAGTGCCATTTGAATGAACAATTCTCTTCATTCAAATCAGAGTTGATTCAAATTTCACAGTGAAAAAAAAAATATTGAACAATAGCAGGATCATTGTTACACTATTATTTTTGTGTTGAGCTGCCTCTGGTTATTATGCATGCTGATGTACTGCATGGCATGGAATGAAACAGTCCTGATGTTGTCTTGTGGCAGATCCCTAAGCTTATTGCAGTTGTTGCTCCAAGTGTTGCAGTTATTTGATGATGTTTGAAATGGATGCAATTGACATCCTATCATACCCTAGATACATGTTTGGAACAAGTCTAGGGATCTGGCTGGCCAAGGAAGGGTTTGAAGTGCTTAGAGCACTGCTGGGAAGCATGTGCAGTGTGATGATGTACATTATATTGTTAGAAAACTGCTCCTGGCAAGCGTTGCATGAAGGGCAAAACAATGGGTTGCTGAATCTCCTGTAGGTATTACTGTGAATTTAAATTTCCTTGAATCATTTTGAAAAG
>JAFIDM010000001.1:79717436-79727683 GCA_023159025.1 Thereuonema tuberculata | reverse complement strand
TTGTGTCACACCTGCTAGGAGCATTTTTCCAACAGGATAATGCACATCCACACACTACACACATTTGCCAACAGTGTCTCCAAGTAATTCATTCTCTTCCTTGGACATGCTAGAATGTCACATGCATCCATCATCATACATTTGGAGCAGCAGTTTCAGCAAGTTTGGCATAATCTACCACAAGACAACATCAGGACTTTGTTTCATTTTTCATGCCACATTGTTTAGCAGCTAGAAGTGGCTCAACACAGTACTGGTAATGTAGCAATGATGCTGCTTTCAATAATAAGTTGTTTTCAATGTGAAATTTAAATCAATTCCAATTCTCTTCATCCATATGGCATCTACAAAGTTTCATTCCAATTGTACGCTTCAGGGTGATTTGATTTTTTTGTCAAAGAAGCAAAGTAGTACATGCTTTGGTGATTGTGAAGTCTAGCATCATAGAAAAAATGTATGCATTGAAAACATAAAATAATTGTACATAAAAAGTACTTATCATTATTCTTAGTCTGCTCATTTTAATTATACATAATACGAAGCTTTTAGATTCAAAAGTTAGCTAGATATTCTGTAAGGCCTTCAACTAAATTCATATAATCAGTTGATGCTGTTTTCTGAGATTAAGAAATCTTGTGTGCAATTAATTATCACACTTATCTCAAAAAAATATTCCAGTTAACATTTTGGAAAATCCATTTTTACAAAATATATCCATTCTTCATCAAATACATTTAAAAAATATACTTATTATAGCGAATTATTGGGAAGCAATTCTTCTTTCCTTGTTCAAGCTTCTTAACAGTTTAAACAATTACAGATGTTAAAATAAACTAAAACACTTCAACCACATATTACAACAAATTCTTGGGGTCTATTACTTATACCCCTTTCTTAAGCCTTTTTTACTTCCATTAAATAAATACAATTATTGAAATGGAAAATTGATGTTTGCATAACACTTCTTATCAAGAATATACACTAGATGTATTGTAAAACCGTCCACTGTTCTTCCTTTATTTCTGTTACAACATTGTGTATTGTTAATGAACAATGCTTCTATTATTTTTCTTTGTCTAGTGTCTCTTCTTGATAATAAGAGTTATGGAAAAATCAAGTTTCCATTTCAATAATTGTTATTGTCATTTACATTCATGATTTATGTAATTCTTACATTATTTTGTATTTATTTAATGGAAATAAAAAAAAAAGGCTTGAGAAAGGGGTATAGGTAATAGACCCCAAAAATTTGCTGTAACATATGGTTGAAGTGTTTTTTCTTTCTTTCTTTCTTTTTTTTTTTTACAAAGATGTATTTAATACAAAACGTTAAAGATTTGCACCAAATCTAATTTGAATCAGATAACAATAAACATCATTTTTTGACGTCATTCAACTTCGTTGCACCAGTAAGCATGTAAGAGCTAAATGCCTGCATTGTAATAATCTTGTTCTCTCCTTAGGCCACTATTTCCCACCTGGCAAAAATTTTCTGTCTCAATATTTTGTCTTACAAATACCAATTTTTACTGAGAACAGGATAACACTGGGACTCTGGAACATGACAGTTCCTCCTATCTTTATATTCACGACCAGCATTTTTTTGCTGCCATAAAATGTTTTTGATAGGTCTTAGATAAGAAAAATTTCTTCTACATCTTGCAACAGACACCTTGTATGAATTGTCAACTGGAATTATCTCACTGGAATTCTAACTTTTGTCCTAAAAAGTTCAGCTTTTGAAACTTCTTGTACTGTGGATGTGTATCATCTTTTATATTAGAAATAAAGTCCATTGACAGAACAATGAAGCAGATCAGAACATTTTTTTTCCAACTACTTCTTTTTGCATGTATTGTGTAGTTATATACCTAGATGATTATTATCTACTTTGAAATTTAGGAAGTGGTCTATTTCTGATAAACAGGAAGTAAGATTCACATTTCAGATATTAAAAACATTTACATTAGCAGTCTGGAAAGTCACATTAGTTTATCTTGTCTACAGATGAAGGTAAAAAAATATATATATTTTATCAAATGAATAAATAAATAGAATTTAAAAACAAAACAGACTGTAAAGTAGATCCAGAGTGAACGTGAAACTGAAAGCCTGTGACTTAATTTTTCTTCATTGAATAAAGTGTTTTAAAGAGCAGCATCATTATTCTGCCTAGTAATGAAAAATAAAATAAATTATTTTTGAGTCTTTCATTTTGTCATCAAAGTAAAAACAAATGCAACATTTTTCTTTTTAGGTGACAAATATATGGGCATGTGGCAAGATGACTGCAGACACGGAATGGGGATGGTAGTTACACTGGATGGCATTTATTATGAGGGTAACTTTATCCAAAATAAAATGATGGTACAAACATTATTTGATTTTATTATTTAACCATCATCCACTGAAACATTTATCATTGTAACATAAGGTGTCATACTTTTATACATGTTTTATTTTTGTTTTTTGTTTTTTGTTTTTTTTAAATAAACACTGAAAAATCTCTTTTTTAACAATTATTTTGTTACTTTTAAGTCTATGTAATAATGTTGCATCATAATTTATAACATTCTTTACCACAAGTAATTTAGAATAATGTTACAAAGCTTTGGATGTTATTTTTCTCTCTCCTATTCGTACGTTTCTTGAATTAAAATAAACAAATAAATTTAAAACAGCTATGGTCGGATATATAGCAGACATCAATTAGATATGTTCAAATTGCTTTATTTTGTGATAACTGAATAAGATAAAATTGATGAATTTATTCTTTTTACCATCTCAAGTAGCAAATGAAAAAAAAAATCAGTAAAAGTTAAAATAATAATAGAAAAAAAAGTTTACATTGTAATTTTAATAATTTTTAAATATTTCAGCAGATGATGGCTATTAGAAATTGTGATTCCTTTTAGTATTCATATTCTGTTTTTAAATTTTAAAAAAATCACTCATAAAAGAGAAATATCCAATCTTGTTAAGAAAATGATACCTGATTGATTTCAGGGTTTTGGCCTAATGATGTTTGAAGACAACAGTTGGTATGAAGGTGAATTTGGGGGATCTGGTGGCTTTAATGGAAAAGTAGGTTGTTATTTTTCTTTTCTTATTGTATAGATATTTTGGTATTAGTAAAATCCCAAGTATTGTTACTTAAAATGTACTTTATTGTGCAAGTAAAAGAACTTCTATAAGCTTTTTTAAACTGACATCCTTCCAAAGGTATCTCAACATATCTGAACAGAAGAAAGGGTTAGATATTTTTGTCAGGGCAATTGTCGATGGAAGGATAATAAAAGATTATTAAATAAATAATAAATTTTGGAGTTAATGCAACACTTTCTTTGTACTAAGGAACTGTAAATAGTGTCAGAAACCAAATTTTTTATTCATGCAGAAATATTTATGCTAAATATAATATGTCTTAACAGTAACTTAGAATAAGCTAAAATAATAAGCTACACCTGTACTAGACTCATACTCTAAATTCAGAAATAAATTCACATAACAGCATTATTACTTAAACTACAAAAAAGCTTGAAACTTTGAGAAAAATAGATCTTGAAATATGTATAATCATCAAAATTAATGAGATCTAGGCAGTAAGATTAAATTTTTAAATATGAAATTTGATGTAAATCAATGCATTATTCTTTAAATTACTTAACGGCATTGTATTTTGCTATTTTTTAAAAATTGGCCCTAAGATGTGTTTATATGTACCAAAATTTAATAAGATTCAAAGAATAATTGTAACTTTCTAAATATAAAATTTCATGTAAATTTAGTATATTATACTTTGATTTACTCAAGGTTACAGTATATTGACCAATATTGTAACCTATATTGCTCCTTATAAAACAAGTGCTAAAAGCATCAAAATCATATCGGGACTGAGAATAAGACAAATCCTGAGTTTGATGTTCATACTTGATCAGTTAATTACTCTTGAGTTATTTAGGTACTTTCTACACAAGCCCTTAACATGTGTCTACAAATACCAGATTCTGAAGTATTAGCTTGAATTGAAGGTATATACAAATCAGAAAAAACCCGAATAAACTTTCGGTTCAACTGAAATACAATACAAAAGTATGCTTTTAAGTATGAAACTTGATATAAATCACTGAAGTTTTCTTTGAATGATTTTTTTTTTATTTATATATATCTTATTTTTGTCAATAATTGATAGTGGCTGATAAGTTGAGTTTAAAACTTTGAAAGATTTCATGTTATAAGTCATGTACATTCTTTCAGGGTGTTCAGGGGGAATGTAGGACTCCACAATTCACAACTATAGGATGATGGTCAGGTCAGTCTGATGCCTTCCTTCCTTTAACTCCAAGAAATAAATCCGGTCCCCAGAGAGCTAGGTGAGCCTTAGGGCCTTCTGAAGGAGTAATTCTTAAGGAAAAATTACTGATTTCTATTGGGAATTGAACTGGCTCTTCTAACCTGCAGCCAAGTGCCTATGCTTTTGGATTACTAGGCCGACTAACTTAGGTCTATTAATATCAACATGTAAAGTTGTATAGATTTGTACTAAAATCTGAAATGTGAAGTTTGGTATATAATCATGTATTATTTGTTTAGTTACTTAAGAGCATAGTGATTGACCCTTATTGTAAAGAGGGTTCCTTACAGACGATAAAAACACCAAACTCCAACTAGGGCTGGACAGTAACATTCAACTATTAAATTTAAAATTTAATGTTGATCAATGCATTTTACTGTTTGTGTTTCAGGATTTGGGCCATATATAAAGTAGTCCTTATTATTGGCTTATGTATTCCAGACTGTAATGAGAACCACATAATAATGCTAAACTCATAAATATGAAGCTTGGAGTAGATCGGTTAATTATTTTTCTGAGTTATATGCCCACAAGATTCTCAATGCCAGACATTCTCCATACTCATCAATAAAAAAAAACAGTCTAATTTTTTTTTAGTGCAAATAATATGAATTTCTGTATATATATATATATATATATATAATATAAGTAATACTAAATATCCATGTCCTATATTTTAAATATAAATAAGTTTTAAAAAACACTAAAATGATTAAATATATTAGGAAAAAAAAATTGCATTTGCACGTCGCTAGCATGATTACTGTGCTTTCTCATTATTATTATATGGTGAAAGGGAAAAAAAAATGAAAATTTTAAACATTAAACATAAAATTTCAACATTAATTAATTTCTTTTTAATAATAATAATTTTAAATATCCAAATTCAGGCAATTTTTCCCCAGTTACAGTCTTTAATTCTATATTTGTTAATTACTATTACTATTGTTATTATTATTTTTTAATATTTTATGAATTTTGACTTAGTTTCAGTAATTTCATTCTATCAGTGCCATTATTTGAAATGCTTTAAGTAACTTTTCCACCCTTATTTCAGTTTATTTTAATTTTCACTAAAAATTTAGAAAAAGATATTTATTTATTTATTATGATTAAATTCAAAATTGTATTAAATTTAATTTCCATGGGATCTTATTATTTAAATTCACCAATAAATTTAAGTTGAGTAGTATTTTTACTTAATTTAAATTAAAAGTTTTGAGATTTTTAACATTTAAAAAAAAAAAAAAAGTAAAAATACTGATTTCTTTTATGTTAATTTTTTTATTGTTTTCCTTGATTTTAAAATTTTGGCCTTCCTATTACAAAACTTTAATATTAAATATAAATAAATTAAATGAGGCAGTATTAAGCTTGGTTGTCTGCTATTAGAAAAAAAATAAATAATGTGTTTTAGGTTGATAATGTATAACCTAAATTTTGATAACTATGTAGGGCACATTGACTTTGGCCAGTGGTGATAAACTTGAAGGCTACTTTTATGGCCCCTGGAATGAGGGTATCAAGATCAATGGAACTTTTCATAAAGCCAATAGTTCATCTCCTCCTGAATTCACTTTGCCCAGGTAATACCCATTGAGTGTTAACAAGATCATGTTTGTATTATTGAGGAAACAAAACTGCAAGTATATCAATTATCTATCTTTTAGTGGGGATTTGATTTGTTGTTGTTGATGTATTGTGTAATTTATTTTGAGCTTTGATCCTGCAGTTTTTATTTTCAAGCCTGATTTTCCAAATCTGGTTTCTTTTGAAATTATTAATTTATAAAATATGAATGATTTGGGCTCTTTTCCAGTATGTTGTTGTTGGTGCTTATTTAAAAGGAACCATTCATATGGAAAAATGTTATTTAAATATTCCAGGATAAAGTGTTTGCATATTATTTAAATTAAAAAAAATTGTTAATTTATTATTAATGCTGTAGCTTTACAGTTATTCTTTTTCTAATTTCAAGAAATTAGTTTTTTTTGTTTTTTTTGTTTTATTTATTTTAAGATATTGAAATGATTTATTTATGATTTTTTTATTTTTTTTATTTCATTATCGTGACTAATTTGGCTAGTTAATTGTTGCTTGCTTAATTCATTTATTCAGTGAATTATTCAATTTTTCAGCTCTTTTGGAACTTTAAGTGTTCCTGCAGAACGTAAATGGGAAGATATTTTCCAGCATTGTTATGAACTGCTTGGAGTTGGCAATTTAGATGAACCTATTGATTCTCATCGTGTATGGGACACAGTTGCAGTCATTATTTCAGAATGGAAAAAGAAATTAATTAAAGCAAATACTAGGTAATTATTATTATTATTATTATTATGTTTCAAACCTTGGGTTTCCCCATTTATTATTATTATTATCTCGAAAAAGTTTCAAACCATGGGTTTCCCCAGCTAAGACAATATGGCGGGTCAAGGACCAAAGCACATATTGCCAAGTGTAAAAAAAAAAAAAAAGAGTTTGGAAGAATAGTTAGGGATGGGTGCTTGTGTCCAAAAATTTCCTAACTATGCATGTTGTATTGAGTACCACAGCCTTCTGGAGTTGTGCATAAGTGTTTTTATGAAGTCCTAGTGTGTTGAGGCTGTGGTGCAATGTGTGAGGCACCAGACCAATGGTGGACACGACAATGGGTACAACACGTACTCGGTCCTGCCTCCACTGCTTCTGGAGCTCGTGTGCTAGGTCTGTGTATTTACTTATCTTGTCTGCGTGAGTTTTCTGCATGTTCTTGCTGATAGGCACTGCAATATCAATGAGATAGGTCTGTTTGTTGACCTTATCAACAAGTGTGATGACAGGTCTGTTGTGATGTATAGTTTTGTCTGTGTGAATGGGGCGGTCCCAGTACAGTTATTATTATTATTATTATTATTATTATTATTATTATATCGAAAAAGTTTCAAACCATGTTTTTCCCCAGCTAAGACAATATGGCGGGTCAAGGACCAAAGCACATATTGCCAAGTGTAAAAAAAATAATAAAAAAAAAGTTTGGAAGAATAGTTAGGGATGTGTGGTTGTGTCCATAAATTTCCTAACTATGCGTGTTGTGTTAGAGTATCACAGCCTTCTGGAGTTGTGCATAAGTGTTTTTATGAAGTCCTAGTGTGCTGAAGCTGTGATGCAATTATTATTATTATTATTATTAAGATTAAATTTAAAGCTTAGGATTTACCTGTTTAAGATGCTACTTGAATCTTATAAAAAAATTTTTTGCTTACCAGGTTGTTGTTTTTTGAACAACTGTGTAGATTGCATATGGTCATGCTAAATACTTTATCAAAACAGCTGAGACTGTTGTTTTCCTCATTGCTATAATTGTATCAATTTTAGTGACTGCTTTTTAAACAGCCAAAATAATTCGTAGCTTGAGTTTAGTGAAATCATTATTATTCAGTCTTTGCTTATAAGACGCAAAGAAGACATCAGTGGCTATAAGTTTAGATAATGAAGATATCTCACAGATGCCTATATGGCACTCTTAAAGGTTGAGTGTGGTAAATAAATGATCTTGTATCTAGGAATGACCCCTCCACCCCCTAAATCCATGTGACCTTGTTTTCAATAGGGACGGACGCATCTCAATTGCCTTTGGTGACAAAAATTGCACTGTGTCCCTTTGCTTCTAGGGACAGGGAAGCATTGGACGCAAGGGAGACCAGTCATCATTGCATCTGATATAGTTTCGCTGGCTTTCTGTAGCAAAAATGTCGAAATAAATAGCGTTCTGAACTACTCTGTGGAACAAATAGATACAAAAATAAATTGCGAAAGTGTTTGCATTTGTTACTGTAATTTATAAAAATAAGGGAATTCAATTTAATAAAGATAAGCTCATTTTTCAAAAAGATAAAAAATTATTAACATCAAGTAATTTTATGGTATTTTTTTTTTTTTTTTTTTTTTGTAGAATCAAAAATTGTGTTTAATAAGACAATTCAGCTAGCATAGTGACATTTGACTCAAATGGATATTTTTAATGTTTTAATGAATAAAAGCTATAATCATAATGGCTATAAATCTTTTTTGAGATTTGTATCCTGAAATTGAATTTTCCAGATATCACACTATATCTGAATTTCCAAGAAAATCTGCTTTTCTTTCCTTTTCCTTTTGATTTATATGGAATTTGTTGTAGTTGTCAAGATGACTCATCCTCAAATTGTACAGAAACCCTAATCATCTGCTGCAAGAACAGCCTCCAGTTTGTGTAGTTTAATGTAATATTGTTTAATCAATTCATCATATGAGGGGCTCACAACTATAGACCAAGTCCATAGTTTTGCAAAATGGAGATATTCATGTTTGAGTAACCTAAAAACATGTTCTTTTACTTCCATAGGGAATCAAGTGATTAATATGTTTTCTCTCCCAGAGATATTTGTTTTTACAATATTACTTGCATAGACTTACGTGCAAATTAAAAACTTCAAACTGTGATTTCTCCAATTTAGTGTAGATGTACTTGGTCTACTATGGTTGTGAGCCCGTCATATTATAACTCACTGTTTGAGAGCCAAAATGTCTGAACTTCAGAAATCAATGTTTTGGGAAAACAAGTTTGAAGTTTTAAAAAAAATGCTGTAAATCAATAATTAATGATAGAAATGTATAAATTTGTATTTTAACAAGAATTGTTGTGCTGAAAACTTCTAAATTTCATTTAAATTTGCAAAAATGATTCTTAGCCTGGAGGTATCAGCTAAGACAAATTTGCACCAATTTTTGCAGTTCAGACATTCTGGCTCTCAACGAGTGAATTGAATTTTCTTCTTTTAATCAACATCAGTGATTCTATTCTCTTTTTTAAACATGACATTCCCATTTCCTTACTTTTAAATGATAATGCTTTTTTGCCTTTTGCGTTTGTTTTAAGTTTTTTACCTTAATCTTTTGTTTGTTTGTTTTTTTTTTTTTTATCATGTTATCTTTATTATCCTTTATAGTTTCTGACTGTATTGTAGTAATATTCTAATTTTATGCTTTTGATTTTATCTATTAACTATTTAGCCATTTGTTCTCCTTTATAATTTATTTGTTTGTATATTTTGACCTTAACATAGGTTTATTTTGTGTTTTGTGGATGTATTTAGGATGTTTTTCTCTTATCTTTTATGTTTTTACCTTTTTTTGGCAAAGCTTAGCCTCTGCTGGTTTGTGCCATTAAATTCATCAACCAACTAATAATCAGTATAAAATTTGATGGAAATAATCCTCACATCTCAAATCTGAAAGAAATGAAAGTATTAGCTTAGTTTCCTCTTTCATAGTTTTTGTTCATTTCATTTCAGATCTTATGCTGGTGTTGAAGATTTGGATGGTCTGGACAAAATTCCACAAATTCAAAAAGGAGTTCTTACTCTTGAGGATTACCATGGTATCCAGGCATATCTTACAAAAGTAAGGAGATGTCTGTTAACTAAGCTGATTTGTTAGGCTATTAAAACATTAAAATACCTTTTAATGAAAGTTTTCATATATAAATTTCTTGCTTTTTTTTTTTTTAAATAAGGCTTTTGATACTTCTTACCATCCCCTTGGGAAACTGTTGGAAGGCCTGGTTGATGTTTATAGAGCTACTTACATAGGAGTTGGTGCCCATCCACGTCTTTTGCCTCATGCTGTCCAAGAAGTTAAATCTTTTATTAATAGAATATACAGGATTGTGCGGTAATTTAACATTCATCTTATATTCTTTTTCTGATCTTTTATTAGTTTACTATAAATTGAAACATTAAACTTGACAGGTATTTTTTTTTAATACTGTTAAAGTAAATCATTTACAGAGATAGTATTTTTAGCATTATAAAACATAAAGTTTAATATTTTGAATTTGAAAATGGAAAAAAATAGAGAATGCACAAAATTT
>JAFIDM010000001.1:79678478-79713479 GCA_023159025.1 Thereuonema tuberculata | reverse complement strand
TTTGTCCAAGATTCAGCTACCAAGAGTTCAAAAAAATTGCAGATTTGCATCATTCTCTCAAGTTAATCCTTATCAAACATTAAGCGTAACAGTAAAAGTCTGCATTGTGCAGCTGTGTAATATAGATATTGTTTAAATCTACTGTTCTCATTTTATGCTTGGTATCATTAGTGTAGGGTACTTTTTGAGCTTTGTCACATTCTTTACTTCATTCAATCTTATCCAGGGTTCCTAATCTTCACCATTAATATCATTGTACCATTCAGAGATTTCCTTATATTATTTTCCCTTTTACTTCTATAAAGTTTGCAATAAGGAAATTCATACATTTGTCCAGTACACTCACTAGTATGAAGCTAACAGTCAAGATTACAATCAATCATCTAGCAACAAACATCTCTTTTCTTTTATAAATGTAACTAATCTGCTCCTTCGTTACTTTTATAAATCTTGAAGAGATGTTTTACAAAAAATTTTCGATCTGATATATGCATTTTGATAGATACAGGTAGATATTCATGTTGCTAACTGCAAATTGAGATCTTTGTCTCATTTATCTGATCACTGGCAACCTTTGATATTTAATAATATATTGTTACACACTTTTTTAAAATTATTCTCTGTTCTGTTGTTCCTTTGTCAATCATCACCAAATAAATACTTTATTATTATTGAGGCTAACACTTGTCAGTTATCATTCTCAGGTTGTTTTCCACTTAATCTTTATAATCTTTTGAGATTAATTTGTCATTCATTATATCATTATTTCACTTCATCTATCTTTTGTGCCAATGTGATAGGTACATATTAAGTGTCTCTTCAGTTAACTTTTGGAAGGAAAAATTTCTACAAATCTTTTATCTCTTTTAAAAATACAGGCCATTAGGCCAAATGGCTAAATATTTAGAATTTTCTTTTCTACTTTCTATTTGTCCTAGTTTCATTGAAATTGCCATCCAAAATCTTTGGCTCATTTTACTTTTCATCCACAAGATTCTACAGAATTCTCATAAGAAACTAGTTTTATTAATTAAACTTAATGATTAATGCATCTTTTTAAATTGGGTTATACAGTAGTTAACTTTGAAAGTTCTATTGGTTTTGAAACAAGTCATTACTCACAAGCAGTCTTTGATGCTATATTATAATTTGTTTGAAGCCACAGACAAATATACACAGGCAAAATGTTTGCTAACTGCAGTTTTTAATTTTTTTAAAACTAAAGATTATATTTCAAACTGAATTGCAGATTATGTTCCATTTGTGATATGAACTTGTCATTGTTAAATAATTTGATTTCTTATTTCATAATGAAATAAATGTCTTTTGTTTTAGTGAAATAGTGACTCCGAGTGCTCTTTTGTTACCATCTTTACTACCTCGAATTTACCCCCCACTATTCACCTTGTATGCCCTACACAATGAAAAAGATGATGATCGCTATTGGGAAACCTTACTTAAGTGGAATAGACAATCTGACTTGGCATTAATGGAATTTTTGGGAGTAGATCAGTAAGTATTTATCTAATGTGCTCATTAGTCTTTTGATATAGTTATTTAATTTAAATATTCAGTTGTCTTAAGAGAAAAAAAAAGAATTCAGGTAAGAATGCTAGACTCATTACTAAATGCATGCCTTTTGGGAAAACTTACAACTGAAACTTAAGAATAAATTGTGTATAACTTTTCAGTTTTTAGCTTCACCCCAAAGGGAATACAGAAGAAAATATATACAGTTTTATAAAATAAGTATATTTATAAAATTGTATCACTGATGTAAAATGTTAATTTAAATGTTTGTATAATATGCATTCACATTTAAGGACAGTCTTTGTCTATTTTTTCTTTTTTTTTCTGCAGCATCTGAATTATCTCTTGAAAATAATAATTATGCCTTGGAGGAAAATTCAAATTGAGATTAAATATCTACATAAAATGTAATAAATTTATGACAGAAAATAAAGTTTGTGATTTTGTACTCTTTAGCCAATTTCAGAATATTATATGTCTTTTCAATAAAATCTGAATTGCTGAGATGTTACTAATGCAGTAATAAGACTCATTACCCCTTTAGGAACATAAATATTCCATGAATTTCTTCCATTTGGCCTGATCTTTTGTAATGCCTCAATTCATTCTAGTTTCTCTTTGAAGTATCAGCAAGAATAGACGTTATCCAAATAGTTGTAGGTTTAATTGTATGTGTCAAAAAGTATTTAAGAATTCAGTTTAAAACTACAGACAATAACCCTTTTTATTCATAAAAATTTATTAATTGAGAATTGAAACTCATTTCTTCTTTCCTTTCCTTTTTTTTTTTTTTTTTTTCTGCAACAAGATAACAATGTCAAGAACTTCTATCAAAAAAATTAAATTCAAATCCAAATATCCATAAGTTTCACTTTATAAAGTTTTATCTGATTCAATTAATACTTCAGTTGCAAAATTTTTAATAATGCTCAGAAAATGTATGGACAGTTAAATAGGACTTTCAGACCTTCATTAGAGATGCCATTTATCAGAAATGTTCAGAATTAGGATACCATACCCGAATAGAGGGTATTGTTAAATTTGTGACAAGGATCATTAATCCTTTCAAAAATCATGAGAAGTCTCTTATTTACAAAAATTCCATTTGACTGTGCCATGCTTGTCTTTAAATGCCCTCATAAGTATTTTTATGTAACTTTTCATCTTTTAGATGAATAAAATTAATTCATTTTACGCTGATCAACTTCTAGTTTTTGTCTGTTTTCTTCCTTCCCAAACACTTTTTTTTTTCTCCTGAGATCTGAAGTTCAAAAATCCAATCTGTTGTATAGTCAGATCAATAATATACAGTCTGTAACAAAAAAATTGAAGCACCAGGAAGGAAGTGTCCAATTTGATTGAAACTTTGTAAGTTCCATTTGGATGAAGAGAATTGGAAGTTGATACAGATTTTACTGTGAAAACACAAATTTTTATTGAACAATAGCAGCAGTGTTGCTGCATTATTAGTACTGTGTTGTTGAGCCGTCTCTGTCTACTATAATGTTGATATATGGTGTGGCATGGAATGAAACAAAGTCCTGATATTGTCTTGTGACAGATCATGCCAAGCTTGCCGCAACTGTTCCTCCAAATGTTACAGTTGTTCGATGTTGGAAGCAATTGACTTCCAAGAATGCCCCAGACATGCTCGATAGAGGACAAGTCTGGCTATCTGGTTGTCCAAGGAAGGATTTGAACTGCTTGGAGGCACTGCCAGGAAATATGTTAAGCATGTAGACTTTGGAAAATTGCTCCTGGCAGGTATGAAAGGAAGGGCAAAGCAACAAGTTGCAGAGCCTACTGCACATATCGCTGTGCATTTAACGTGCCTCAAATCACTATGAGAAAAGATTTGCTGCCATAAGAAATGGGTCCCCATAACTTTACACCAGCTGTAATGACTGCATACCTCTCTAAAGCATTGCCAGGATTTGGGTACTTCACTGTCTCCCCTTATACTTTTATCATCTGGTGTAAGGTAGAAGTTATACCCATCACTAAACACAATACCAGACCATTCTGAGCAAACCATGTCTCTTGGACACAGCATCACTCTAGATGAAGTCTTATGTGCTGGGTTGTTAAAAGGTAGGTTTCATAAGGGATGATGAAAGTAAAGTCGATAATCTGCAATTTATCTAGCAATTATGTGGGAAGATACTGGATACAGAATGCCACAGCTCTATGGATCGTGGAGATTGAAGCTTTTGGAGCAGTTAGGGCTTGCCTCACAACAAACCAAATTTTCTCTAATCATTGGGTGGACCAGAGCTTTGGTGATGTGAAAGAGTGCTCTCATACAATCAGCAATTCAAGCACCTTCTCCCAGAAGCATCTGTGACCCAAATATTGAGCAATTTGTTTGTTGACCAGCCAGTTCCCACAATGTGGTTTCTCTCGAAGTCCTGCAATTGTTCATAGGTTCTTTGAACATAATCGTTAAGGCATTACTGATGGTAAATAGATGTAAAGGCAGTAGTTCCATGTAGCAGGATGTGTGTGGTAAGATTCTGAGGGCCTTATACAGACCATATGATGATCACATCCATTGAGCCATGGGGATGATAGTGACATTTCTTAACAACTAAACTTTAATCATTTGCATAGCTAAAAGGGACGGTAGAAGCATATAGTTTATCATTAAAATTAGAAGCTTCCTTCATCATGCTTGATTTTTTGTCACAGAATGTATATTTACAGATAGATAGATATACATTCTGTGACAAAAAATTCAAGCACAATAAAGGAAGCATTCAATAGACAGATAGACAGAAAATTTAGATATTATATACAATATCTAAAAGAAAAGAAAATTATATATATATAATTCTTTTTCCATAAAAATTTTTAATAATTATTTTTTTTATTCCTCAGCAAGTTCAGATATACTGGAAATAATGATCATTCACAAGCTGAACAAACATTGGTAAATTTTATTATTATATTACTTTTATTATTTATTTATTATTTATAATTTATTTATTATTTATAATTTATTTATTGAATTTCCAGATTTTAATTGGTATTTTTAATATTAGAAAATTAACTTTTTTGTAACCTAAATTATTTAAATTTGTTATATTTTCCGAGAGATAAGTCACAATATATTTGAGCCTTTTTTTTTTTGTACTTTTGGAAAATTTGTTACAGAGTAGTCTTTATTCATTGAATTAAATCATGACCATTTGCTTACAAAAGTACAAATCTATGCTTGAGTGAGGATTCCTCAATTTGCCATTTGCACAGCTTTTTCGGTGCATTTTCTTCTCCTATGTCCCTTAGATATTTTAAAGAGCTATTTTATATTCACACCACTGATTAGCTGTGGTCCTATTGTTGAATGTTTTGTCCTTGTTATTTTATGCTACACAGCTTCTATTGTATTACCTAACAAACTTTAATATTCACAAAATAAAAATGTTCTACCTCGTTTCTGCTTAGATTAAAATTCCATGTAACATTGTCAGCTGAATTCTTGAACATTGCTAATTCCCTCTGAAAATGTTTAATTTGAATGATATTAGCTTAATCTCAAAAGGAAGCCTTACTAGACAAAATTAGATCAAATTCATCTGCTAAGCTTGACATTAACAAACAAAATTAAAATCATAAAATTATGTTTTATTAAGTTCTGCTAATTACGACATAGTTTGATTAGGCAATATAGTTCTCATAGGAGTAAATTCAAGGTTACTGAAATTAAATGTGAGAAAATAACAGTTGCATCTGGAAATGACCACATTTCATCACTGCAAATTCTGTGATTCTCTGCCTCACATAGCAGTTTTCACATCATGTACGCAGTTCTTGGCTGTTCAATCATCAAGTTCAAGAAACATTATGCTAAATGGATTGACATTCAATATGAATTTAAATATACCGTATATGCTCCAATAGAGGCCCCCGGTGTTTATTTGCAAAACTAGCCTTGGCTCCCGGCGCTTAATAGAGGCCGGCCATTATTAACAAAAACCTTCAGAACGCAATATTTTTACACATAAATACTGGCTAATATTACAAACAGCTACTTTATTTGAATTTCACATGCTACATAAGACTGTTAAAGATAAATGGCAATGTCTTTATATACCTTTCGGTGATACTCGTCGTCCAAATCCGCAATGACAGCTTCGTTGTTGTCCAGTTCACTATCATCTTCCTCTCTTCCAGGTTTGTCACGACGCTTTGAATTCTTGCAGCCGACAATTTCTCTCTTCCTTCAAAACACGGCTGATTTTCTTTGAGGCAATGAATTAACGAATCCTCACTGCTGTCAGTAGAACTGGTATTGCCACAATTTTTGATAGATTCTCGAATCAATTCATTTGAGATTTCAAATCTCAACCTTTGCCCACTTGCAAAGGCTTGCACCTTTGTCCACTTTCGCAGACACAAGATTATCATATTGTTTCTTCCACTCTCTGATTCTTTTCGGATCAACACCATAATGACGAGCGGCTGCCTCACCAGAAGTTTCTTTCGTGTATTCCATTGCGCGAATCTTAAAGGCAATGTCAAATGACCGATTCGGCGGCATTTTGTAAGACAATGTACCATAAGGTATTATGCACGACTATAAAGATACGGACGCTTACACTAGTACCGGTAGGCAAATATCAAAGACCCGGCTACTGTTAGAGACCGGCTACTATTTGGCTGTGTCCCCTCTGCAGCCCGGCGCTTATTAGAGACCGGCGACAATAAGAGCCTCAGCGTTTATTGGAGCATATACGGTAATTAATATTCTTTTAATCATAGTTACTGAGATAACATCATTTCAAACAAATTTTTGTGTTAAAAACATTTTGAATACCATTGGATGCCAAGAGCAAATCAAGTGACTGGCTCTGTAAACTTTTTTTTTTTTTTTTGCAATTGAAACAAGACTTGTTTAACATCATCACATAGTCTAGCTATGGTATAAGTACCATTCAAATCAGTCATTATAATCAGAAATAGTTCCCTTTAGGTTAAATAAAAATATCTGAATGATGACATCATCCATATTTCTGCAGTTTACAGATTCCTTTTGAATTATTCCCAACAAAATACAGATAGCTCTTCAGTTTAAATGATGCAATCTGGCAAATAGGGGAAAAAGTTCTTATCTAAATCATCAGCTTCAATTAATGACAGCAATTATTTAGCAAATCAGCTTATTTATTTTTAATGGATACATTCTTTGATATATTTCCTTATAATATTGACAACATCTAAATCAGAAGTTATTACTAGAAACTTCAAGTCTTGGGGTATTTAATTTATTATTACTCAAGATAGTTTCACTCAAAATCGATTATGATACAAAAAGTCAGTATCTAGTTAATCTGTTTCATTTAGAGATTTTTTCTGGCAACTGTACTCTTAGTCTTGTAAGCATCTTAATAACTTTGCTTATAAATTAATGTTTGTAATTTTCACTTAGCCATTTCACATTAACTCTAGACTCTCCTGTGTTTTGCTAATAAATGCAGTGATGTAGCTAACTAACTAAACATATGAAGCTATCTAACTAGTTATTAAAATGCTTTGGATATATATTTGGTAAACTACAGCTGATGAGGAGTGAAACTGCAAAACATCATTCTTGAGATGTTTTAATGGCTAATGGAAATTTGCCTTAACAAAATGAGCAGTTTAGCTAGCTATTAAATTGTAAGTTTGTTATAATCAGTTTTCAGAAAAAGAAAATATGGAGAATATGAAAAAAGGGAAGTATTCAATGTAAGAATTCAGTATATTCAATATAATTCAGTAATTATAAGTATTCAATATTTCCAATTCAATAAAAAATACCGGAAACATAAATTGTTAAAATTTGGAAATTTATATATTTCCATTAAATTTACCATCAAAGACTTCCTTCAGTGTGGCTGTAGATGGTCTAACCACATTGTGTTAAGATATAAAAGTTTAACTCTCTCGGAGAGTTAAGACTCAACTAGAATATCATCTACTTTGCTTAAATTTTATTACTTTTCAAATGAAAATGAATAAGGAAGCATATTTAATTCATCCAGAAAATGTATTTGATGGTCCAGTACCCTAGTAGTTTAGGTGCTGGGCTGCAGACTGGAGAAGCCCAGATTCAATTTCCAATGGTCACAAATTTTTCCACAATCTTTTTCTCCTCACAGGGTTCACTAAGACCTCTGTCAAATGGGTACTGGGTTTCTTACTCTGTGCATAAAATCAGGCAGGTATCAGGCTAACTATCCGACCTCAACTAGTCCTGCTGGTTGAGAATCATTGGAAATTTATATCTCCAAAGCACCCAACAGCCTGCACGGTCTTTTGTGAAAACCTTAACCTTTTATTATATATATTACTTGATGTTTACATTGTGTTAAAGTTGTTCATGTAAAATTAAGGAATGTAATGCAAAAGGCTGTCAGAAGAAAGAAATACTAGTTAATCCACATTTATTATTACTGGTTTGCACTTCAGTTCTTAAAATGTTGTTGTTGTTTTTTGTATTGGTTTTTTTTGTTGTTGTTTTTTTTTACTGTATTAAAGAGGAAAAATACTGTTACGCAGCATTGTTAGAAAGGTTATTTATGAGATCAGTGTATATCATCACAACTCTTTGTTTTAAATTCATTTTATAAAAGTAAATTTATTCTTATGAAAGATAATCTAGCAGAAAGAATTTAAAGTTTTTAGTTTTATTTTTTTGTTGAGTTTTTACAATTAGTACAATAATTTATAATGGTAAAATAATATCAAATCTAAATTTTAATTTTCTTTCATAACATTCTTATTATTTTTATACAGAATTTTGCAAGTATCAAAGATCAACATTTTTCTCAAGCCATTGATGCCCTACAGCACCTTAGTACAACTTTCAGTCCTATGGAAAAACTTCGTGTCATTCATCGCACTTTTCAGGAAATTAATAAAGTAATTTTGTTTTTATAAATTCTAGAAATTATTTCAATCTTATTTCCAAGCCTATTTCTTGGATTATGACTGAATTTTAAGCAATGGGGATAATTCCTAAAAAAAAAAAAAAAAAAAAATTTACTTAAAAAGACTCCAATAGTAATTTTAGGATATCTGGTGATTTTTTTTTTCTTGTAATTGTTAAGAGCCCAAATTTTGAAGCCGAAAAGAGGCTTTAGTCATGTCCACCAAAAACTAGCTGACAGTTTATTTCAGTTGTGGTGTCATATCATAGTCAATATCTGCTTGTTGTATGGCTGTTGCATTTACTTCTAAGAAAGAAGGAATCACAGTAATCAATGAAAGTCAATTGTAGAAATTCATAATAATTCAAATGGAATGTGGAGAGCAATTGCAACTAAAAAAAAAATATTAAAAGAGTTCCAACTGACACGGAAATGCATGAAATATGGATAGATACTATATGAAGAGATGTTTTTTATGTTATGTTCAGTTTGAAATCTCTTCTGTTTGTCTCAGGATTATTTCAGTGTAAAGGAAACAAATAGCTTGAATGTTTAGGATCCTTATTATTTTTGAAATTATTATATTTAATTATTAGTTCATTTAATGTTAATTTACATTCCGAGAAATAGCCAGTCATTGAAATGATGTGTTCTAGCATACAGGGTGTACCAAATTGAAGTATACACTCTTTGAAACGTTATAACTCAGCAACGAAATGAGATAGAAATATAAGGTGTGTTGTGTATGATCCAGACGGCGCTGGAAAAGCATAGCAACACGCTCATTGTTGTTTGTTTGTTTAGAAACCAAAATGGCGGTGAGACTTTCATTCGATGAATGTAAGTGGATACTGAAGTGATATTGGAAAGTGGAGAATGTTGTTGAGGTGCAACGACGTTGGAGGGTTGAATGTGGTACACCACTGCCAACAAGGATAACAATAACAGAACTCCGAGACAAGATTGAAGCCGAAGGAACGGTGAAAGATGTGTTAAAAGATCGGTGCGGGAGAAAGAGAAGTTCCACTGATAATGAGAGTGTTGACGCCGTCATGAGGTTTTTGCATGATCCCCAAAGAAGTCGGTAAGGCAACGCTCTCGTAAAATTGGTATCGCCAAATCCAGTGTTCATCGAATTTTGCAAGGTCAAAAATAGAAGCCTTACATTCTGCGACTTGTCCACGCATTAAATGAGGATGACCCAGATTGGTGACTGCAATTTTGTGAGTGGTTCCTGCACAACGTGACAAAAGGGAGGATTTTCAAGACTTGATTGTTTGGTCAGATGAAGCAAAATTCAAACATGGCACAATTAATCGTCATAATTGTGTGTACTGGGCTAACAAAAACCCAAACATCATTGAAGAAAAGGTCGTCAATCTTCCAGGGATAATAGTATGGTGTGGTCTGTCCTCCAGAGGATTACTTGGGCCGTACATTTTCGAACATACTGTCACGGGTCAGACTTACCTGCAGATGTTGGAACTCATAATTCCATGTCTTAATGATCTCTTCGAGAATGGAAATGAGGTATATTTCCAACAAGACAGGGCTCCACCTCAGTTTCATATCGATGTGAGAACTTTCCTTGATCACACATTCAATCACAGATGGATAGGATGAAGAGGAAGTGCGACTGAGTTCCCGCCTCGATCTCCCGATTTAACCCCTCTTGACTTCTACCTTTGGGGAACTTTAAAGAACACGGTGTAGGCCACAGATCCACAAATGCTGACGGAATTAAGAGATCGGATTGAACATTCCATCAATGACATTCCATTGGCTACAATCCAGTCGGTATGTCGCTCTGTTCGACGTCGGTGTTGGGAGTATACTGTGGCAGAAGGTGGATATTTTGAACATGTATGGGCTTAAGGAAGTTTACGGAATAAAATACAACATGCCTTATATTTCTATCTCCTTTCTTTGCCGAGTTTTAACGTTTCAAAGAGTGTATACTTCAATTTGGGACACCCCTGTATATCATGAAACATGTAGAAAAAGTTAATGATTGTTATATTTTTATATAATCAGTTATTCAGCTATTTTTAATGACTACTAAGATTCATTATTAAAGCAATAAATGTTGAGTTCAACATTTCTTTCCAATAATCAGAAATTATTCTGTGAGATTGTCAATATTCACCAAGATTTTTCCTTCTTGACATATACTGGTGACATAGGAAAGTTTAATGTGCCTATTATATAATATGAAAAACAGTGAAATGCACAATCATTAGCTCAAGGCGTGAAAGCAAACGATTGTGCATTTCATTGAGTTTTTCATGTCATATACTGGTGACAGTTGAAAAAAAATCAGTTCTTTATTAATTTTCAGCATTCAATAGTTTTCTGACATATATAAAGCTTTGTTGCTTCTACTTATTTTGGATAATCTTTAGGAAGTCACTGCTGCACTTGGAGATGATTATATGTGGACAATGGATGATCTGTTCCCAGTTTTCCAGTATGTTGTGGTGCGTGCTGGTATACGCCATTTGGGATCGGAAGTGTTAATGATAGATGATCTTATGGAATCACATTTACAGCATGGAGAGCTTGGCATCATGTTCACCACACTCAAAGTATGCTTCACATGTATTTAATCTTACTTTCTATTTACATCACTTAATAAAAAATATTAAAATAAAAATCTTTCATTTTGCTTTCCAATTATATTTAAAAGATTTTTTCACTGTTTTTTTTCTATCTCTCTTAGTTCATTTTGAAGCTTTAAATCGAATTAGTTTAACCATTTGCAATTTATCATAAATACAGCTTTCACTAAATATATCTGAAAACAATTGGTTACCAATTTAATAATTAACATACCCTTGAAACTCCTAAAACTTGTTTTTTTGTCTTTTTGTCTTTTGTTTCTTGTAGGCTTGTTACTTCCAGATAAAGAGAGAACAATCAGCTCATTCTTGATTTTTAAGTAATTATGAAGGACTGAATATTTCCATGTAGTTAGATTTGTTAATCCGGGAAGATTTTTCAATGTTTTCTTCCTATCTCTCTTGCTCACAAATTAGTAAAACATGCTCAGCATAGGCCTAATTTCAATGAAATGTATATATATATTTATCCCTGCATTTCAGTTTTATGTACAGGCTTCTATTAATTCATTTAAAATTTGGAAATTCACGTTGAATGATTTTTTGTTAATATTCAAGTATAGTTTAAAACATCATTACACATATTGCCTGATATCTGTATTACGGTGAGAGGGATATTTTATTCTAGTAAGAAAATGTGACCTACATTCAACATAATAGTTTGTCAACTAATATCAATTCCAGTATGTTTTGTCCAAAGTAACTTGACATCTTCAACTAATATTCTATCATTATTTAGTTCAGAAGTGAAAAGACTGATCATTCCAAAAGTTTGAGTAGATATTTGTGTTAAATCGTTAGCGAATATAATAAAAATATTTTAGTTAATTACTTAAATGCATTAATATGCATTCCACAAACCATTAAAACTCTAAAGAATTTCTCTTTTATATAAAAAATTATTTAAAAAAAAAACAACAAAAATTCAGTAGAAATTTGATCTTTTTTTTTTATGATGCTAAAATAGACTTCCCTTAATTTTATTGAGACAGAAACTTATCTTCTATGAATTTTCTTCATCTACATTGCCACAAGTATAATTGTTATTAGTACGCAATGAAAAAAAAAGAAAAATGTAACCTCCAAAAGAATTTTGAGGTAGTTTCAGCTTCCAATGGACTGTGGCTCATTTTAAGTTCTTAGGCTATTAATTCCTACAAAGAAAGTACATATTTATAGGACATTTTATTCCAAAGATCTCAAAAAGGTTCAACATAGTTACCTTCAGATCCACAAACTAGATAGTTATGTCCATAAGTTTCCATTGTGATTGTTCAGAAAGGAATCAGATTCCTAGAACGAAATGAAGTAGGAGATTCATGTAAATTATATAACCCTTGGATGGTTGTGTCTTAAGAGAGTTAGATTTCCTTCATATTCTGAAAATGGATAGATTAATTATTAAGCTAACTGCTTGTGGGATTTTCAATAAATTTAAATTTGTCCTACTGCTTATTCTTGTAACATATGTTCATCAGAACTGACAGTTTTTCACCAATGATTCCCACTGTAGCTAGAAAGAGAAACCAGTTATATCCTTGAGAACTTGCAAGCTTCTTGTTGAAGGAAATTTATCCCCATGAAATAGAATATGACCTTAGGAAGAGTTTTTGCTCTGACTTAAATGACAGCTTCATTAACCACCTCTATTCAAAATATTGATTATAGGCAAAGCATAGATAGCTTACTTTTGAATGAAGAACATCTGAATAGTTTTATAGATATTAATCACCTTTTTATAATAAACATTATAGCCCTCAACAAACATTTGCTACAATAAAAACAACATTATATGACAACTTGTATCATCTCAGTGAGAAATTTCGATTTATTTTGGTAAGAAATTATTATAATTAGAATTTCATGTAAAGTTTTGGATTATCAATGTCTTATTGATCACGAAATCCATTGTGCACATTAACTGTAAGCCAGGAATTTATCAGGGATTGGAAGTAACACTGTTACTAATAATAGTTACTTTTTTCTGATAACAGTTGATAATGCTGTTAATTTTTATTTAAAAAAAAAAAGAACTTTAACTGTAACCGAGTTAATTTTGGGGGTAATTGAATATTGTAGTTATGTTACTTTTCTGTTATTTTGACCAAATATCACAAAGCAAATTTATCAATTTCAAATTATTTTTTGTTATTGGACTCTGATAGGAATACTGAATCATCCAGGTTATATGTGCAGGATATAACTTGTATGATGTCATCATTTCAAAGCAGACATCTTCGCTCAATGACTTCAGAAGCCTCACCAATCAGATTTGTGCTTTCTTGAACTTTGAAGTACATGCTAACTTATCACACTAAAGGAAACCAAAAACTTGCTTTAGTTTAACATTGGGTCGTGTGGTACCAATTGATCATTTGGAACGGACAGCTGTTTGATCCTAAGCATAATTTGTTTGGCCAAGAACAGTTCACAAAATAATGAACATTATGATGTAACTGGTCAGACAAAGTGATCTGCCTACTTCAAATGGTTTATCATCTGTAAGGAGCTTAATGACATCTTTACATCATGCCATTGAGTACAGAAAAAGAAATGTGGTGATGGTAGAAATTCAATTGGGCTTCAAAGAAATAAAATAACAAAATAAATTTATATTTAAAAATGAAACAAATAATTCATATGTCACTTTTATGTCTGGTTTCAAATGAATTAAATAGTTACTTTCAAAGGGAAAAATAAAAACTATTAATCATTGTTATTAAGTTTTATGGAAACGATAGTAGTTTCCAAAATGAATCCTACTCACATTTAACTAAGAATAAATGGTTTTATTGATACAAAGATAAAACACTTTCCCCACACTTACTGTGAAATTTATAACAAATGCAACAACTTGTTAAGATTGTTGTTATATCTTACTTTCTAACCTTAAATTACTGGAAATATAATTTTACATAATGAATACAGCTTAACAGAAGAAAAAGACATATAGGAAAAGAATTATAGTGAAATCTGAAATAAGGTAACAATACAAAAAATGTTTCAATAAAATGCTTTTTTTTTTTTTTTTTACTCTATCACACTACTTAAAAAAGTAAATCGGGATTAAATTTCTTTCTTACTGTCTTTTTCTCATTATTTATTTATTTATCTTTTCAATTTTCATTTAGATAAATTTAGTAAATATGAAAAATGAAATTCAATTTAAAAGTAATGGAAAGAAGCAGTTACTTTTTGAGTAACTATATCTATTAGATTTGGAAATTGTAACTCAGTTACTTTTAAAAAGTAAAATTTCAGATCTGGAAATCAATTACTGTTGAATGAGTGACTGAACTGTTCTAATAGAATGATATTTTAGAAGTAAAATAGGATTTTATTACTATTAAAACTTGTTCAGTAAACATAGTTAGGCCACTCGCGTCCTGGTGTTTAGCAAAACAGTTATGCAGTTCTGAATTAAATTCTTAATTGTTGTAAATTATGAAAATATGAGAATATGTCATTATATTTACTATAAGACATGGAGACTGAAATAACCAATTGTAAAATTACTGTTTGAAAATTATCAAATAATAGCATCATAATGTATGTTGGAAATGCTAAGTTACTTTTGGACTTGAATATATAATTTTTGAATTGGTTCCAAGTATGATAGTTAACTTTTTATTTTATCTAAAAAATTGTTTGCTTAAAAAGCATTGATTTTGCTTCACTTGAATTTTTAGCCAAAGAATTATAAATGCTGAATTTTTCAGTTATTATTGTAAAATACTAGTGAAGCAATGCAATATATAATAAAAACTGCTAAATACTATTGTCATTCTATTCCTACTTTAAATGTATTTGCAGTTATATTTGTATATAAAAGCTGTACACTTTATAAGATATTTTTCTGGTTAATATAGTGCTTTTTGAGATAGAGTTTAAAATATTGAGAATAAGTTAATTAACAGATCCTTTTTTAATTATTTTGCAGTTTTTAGCATTGTCAGTTGGCGATATTGAACCTTTTTCTGTCAGTAAGGGCTTTAATGTATATATGGATTTAATGTTCACTTTTTATATTTTGTCTGAAAATGAGAAGGTGAAAAGAAAGAAAAAAGATGATGATTAAGGATGATTTTATTAATAGGACTGAATAACTGATAAAGAACTAATTTTGTAATATAGTAATACATTTAAAGTTTTAATATTAATAAGATTATTATTATTATTATTATTGTTATTATTATTATTATTATACACTTTATCACTTAAAAATATTAAAATTAATTGGTAACCAATAATCTTATTGTGGAGTAGTTACCACAAAGACAGACTATTATTATTGCTCTAATTCTATTCATATAAAATAATTTCTTCAGTATTGTTTGATTGAGAAAAACATGTAACTTGTTGCTATTTGAAAGACTTATCACATTACAGAAACCTTTGAAGAGTGACTTTTTTTTAATAATCTTTAGAAAAACATTTGTCAAAGTTTTATAAAATATTAAAAAGCTGTTAAATTTTGAAATATAACCAATCTTAGAGTTAACACGAGATAAAAAAAAAAAAAAAAAAACTGAAAAGTATTTAAGCTTATCTAACATAGAATTATTTGTAATACATTCATTTGGATGTAG
The DNA here is from genome assembly GCA_023159025.1 of Thereuonema tuberculata. Classification (NCBI taxonomy): domain Eukaryota; kingdom Metazoa; phylum Arthropoda; class Chilopoda; order Scutigeromorpha; family Scutigeridae; genus Thereuonema; species Thereuonema tuberculata. The sequence goes on along the minus strand of JAFIDM010000001.1, from coordinate 79,697,831 downwards.
ATTTACAATTAATATATATTAAAATATAGTTTGAGCACTTTAAAAAAGGTTTTATTTATATTTACACTATAGAAATTTAGAATTCCGTAATGCCTGCAGTGTCAATATAAATGTATGGAGAAATGTTGCATTTTGCTGAAACTTTTGCTTAGTTTAAATAATAATTTAAACTTCATACAAAGTAAATATTTTAGGTCTTGTGAAATATTTTAATGGCAAGAATATCAAATATTTTGAATAATAATAATAATGATTTATGGAAAATTTTTGAATTTTATTTATTATAGCAAATCAAGGTTACAGCTCTTAATTAATCAAAATCTTTTGTTGCTTTAAAACAAAAGAATGCATTTTACAATTAAATTTGTAATTCAAAATCATTGTTAATTTAATCTTTATTCCAGATATAAAGTAGTTGACAAGTCTAGAAACAATTTCAGAAAGTCTTTATTTCATCTGCAATCTTTAGTGTAGTGAGTATTGAGTTATTCATTCACAACCTTAGATTCACCTTTTCCCCATCTATTGAAAAATATTATTTATAATAAAATAAACTTCTCTAAAACATAAATCTTCAAAGAATTCCCTTTAAATTAAGTTTCTGTGGTAATCTCATTACTGTTTTTTTTCAAGCAGTTGGAATTACAGAAACAAATCATTAAGGCCACTGGAATTACAAAATAATGATTAAGTGCATTCAGCAAATGCTATAGTAGATGTAAGCAATTTTGAACTTTGTTCACTAATCATTTTTAGGCTTCTGAAAGATGCCTTATATCCCCGGTTTGTCTGTCTGTCTGGACACATATCCCACAATGCTTCGCAACGGCTTCTGTTAGCTCAGTTGGTTGCTAATAACGCAAAGGTCATGGGTTCGATCCCCTCATGGGCCATTCTTATTCTTCAAATTTTTCTTCCCATTTTAAATCTTTTCAGTTTCTCATTTTATGACATTATGACATATTGGTTGTGTAATCCTTTAGAATTGGGATTTTGATAACTACTTTATTTTCTCTAAAATTAGTATCACGTTATTTAAAGTAGATACTTAGGAAGCGACTGTTCTAGGCTTTCTTAAATGTTGTATGTGGCCTGTTAGCTCAGTTGGTTAGAGCGTCGTGCTAATAACGTGAAGGTCGTGGGTTCGATTCCCTCATGGGCAATTCTTATTCTTCAATTTTTTTCTCCCTATTTTAAATCTTTTCGCAGTTTCTCAACCTAAGTTTTTTTTTAAAACATTATTAGGAATTCAGTGTATCAACAAGGTTTGAGTTAAGAATGACAATTATTCCATATAAAAAGGGATGGATAAGATAACATGGGGTCTCAAAGAGACTTGTACGCGCATTTTCTAGACCACCCCGGCACAGTCTATTCTAAAGTAAAGGTGACTCAGAAGCTGTTGCGAAGCACTGTGATTGGTTTACTAATTGCTATCCTACCTTGTTTTGTTTTTTAAAGTAGCAGATTATCAATTAAGTAAGTTTTAATATTATTTAAATACCATACATTTACATTTCTGCATATTCAGATGTTTTGCAAGACCTTTTTCGTTTTTACATACATATACTGTATATAATTATATATATACATATATATATTCAGATTTCCAGAAGTGCTTTTAGTCTTACGCAACATATGGTTTGCCTAGTGTCGTATGCTTTTAGGAACCTTCCATTTTCATATGTCTTATGTTATGGGTCTTGTGTTTTTTTTAGCTTAATTAAACAGAGCCTCTCAAGTTCTAGTTTGCCTATGACTTTCAAAAACCTAAATCCACATCAGAATATTTACAATAAACACTGGATTACAAAATAAAATTTATTTTTTGTCACACATGAAAAACTCTATGATCATAGTAGAACTTTTTGTGCTGAATTCAAATAATTTTTTGTGTTAATAGTTTTTCTCTATTACACAAGGATTTTAAGTGGCACACAAGTTAAATCTAAAAAAAAAAAAAAAAAATCATATATTTACGTACATTTGTAACATATTGATGTTACTTAAAAAGTTGATGATTTTCTTGAATACTCAGCATCTGAAGGATCCTTCTTAAATGTCCAGCAGTAGTCAGCAAGAATACTAGGACTCCACTTGCAGCGGTACCTTTTTTCCATGCAGATGTCTTGGTGAAATCGCTTGTTTTTCTGCCTTTTTTTTTTTTTTGACAAATTAAAATCCCGAAAAAATCACCTTGAGTTAATCGATAGGCCTGAGAAGATGTACTTGTTTCAAAATTAAGGTCATGTTGCTCCTGATGTTTGAGCTGCGCTGTAGTCATCATTTTCCGAGTCTTCATTGGCTGGGGTTATATTTTAGTAGGTTGTGGTACAGGTAAGTCCTCACTGCGAGGAACTAATCTCACAGCAGACAACAAATTTCACGGTGTTTTGGATTGAGATGCTATTCCTATGATGTTTGTTAAGCAAAAGTAACAATCTGGTTGATGATCTTTAAGATCCCTCCAAATCATGTGAATTGAAAAGGGCATATGGCGAGAACCATTTGTCTATCTTGGCAGAAACGTAACATAGGTGACATTGCAAATGTGGGCAATCCAGTTTTATCTTGGTCGCTTATTTTATAATCTAAATATAGCTCATGACATTACTTAATAAGTTGAGTGAAATTATGACATTGAATTTTTAAATGTCAGTTCTCCACCGGAAGTTCTTTCACGTATTCCACCGCGCGAATCTTAAAGGCAATGTACCATAAGGTATTACGGATGACTATAAAGATACGGACGCTTACACTAGTACCGGTTGGCAAATATCAAAGACCCGGCTAATGTTAGAGACAGGCTACTATTAGAGACCGGCTACTATTTGGCCGTGTCCCCTCTGCAGCCCGGCGCTTATTAGAGACCGGCGACAATAAGAGCCTCGGCATTTATTGGAGCACAATACAGTATTCCAGTATTCACCAGAGAATCTGATACAAAAATTTGTTATGAAATTGTTAAAAGATATGAATACTTCGCAGAGAATAGTTGAAACTACAATCAAGGTAGCTTGTCAGTTATTATTTATGACTATTAGAAATAAGCCACTAGATTATAATGACAATTAATAGATGCAGAAAATGTCAGTGTTACAAGTTAATGAAATAACAAGGCTGAAAGAGAGCTTAAAGTCACCTTTTGGTGCATGAGTTTTCTTGAACCTCTATGGGGGGGGGGGGGGGGATTTTGCAAAGAAATTTAATTTTTAAAATTTGATTTTTCTAGGGAAGAAATCGCTGAGTAAATATGGCAAATCAGTAATTAATAACAAGAGTAGTTATGTCCAAATGAATAGCAAAATAAGTGTTAAAACTATTCAAATTAAAATGTATCCTCTGTCAGTTTCCTTTTAAAGAAATTTTGCACATTATTCAAAAACATTACAAAAGAACACTCCTGTGTTATCAGACTGTAATAAATCCAAGTTGGTAGATTGTGTAAATCAAATGGTATTTAAATGATATTAAAATTGACTTCATTTTTATCTTGCTACAATATTAAAAATGGTTTAAAATGAGACAAATTTAAAATTGAATAAATCCATTCAACCAAATGTGAATGTGCTTAATCATAATTTATTTTGTAATTCCAAAACAAGATAGTTGATGAATATTTTCATTAAAAGAAATTTTAGAAAAGAAGTATGTTTTTTAATATGAAGATTGGTCAAGATTTGAAAAAGCTGTTACTTTGTAATTTTTGTCTGTGTTGAGTAAAAAACAAAGAAATAAGGAATGAAATTATATATTTGCAGCTGAAAGAGCATTTATAAACTTTGTGTTCAAATAAAGCAAGTTTGTTATGTCTTCCTAGTTGTGATAGAACTATCAAAAAAAAAAGGTAAGAGTTCAACTGTCAAAAAACCTATTATTGTATTTAGAACTTGAGTTTAAGTGTATTGATTTCAAGAAAACAATGAAGGGTGAAACTGTAAAATTAAGAATCTTTTATTTACACCATCCCTGTTGATTTGATGGGATTTTTAACTTCGATCTCTTATTGTATGGTTTTGCTGTCTGAATCTCACCAAGGGAGAAAAGATTCCATTCTTAATTCAAATCTCTCATTCCTTCTAAAAGAGATAGTAAGTATTTCTTTGGATTTCAAATTATATTTAAGTTTTGACGATACCTTTATATATTGATTAGTTTTATCATGATATTTCCATTACATTTGGAGATCTTTATTGTAGAATATTGTTATTTGTGTTTTACGTGAATATTTACTTCCTTCATAATTTTCAGTGTCTTTTTCATTTAAAAAAAAATAATGAAATAATTTTACATGTTGTATTTGTTTATTATAGTTTAGTTATATTGTTTTCCAGTATGCCCCCAGACTTTTTAATTATTCCAAAATATTTACAGTAATTAAATATATTTGACTCTATTTCAACTAACACATTATTTTTAAAAAAATTAAAAAATTTTACCAATTATTTTTTTTTCTCGAAATTTCAAAAATTTCCAAAGTATTGTAAGAAAATGATGTAGAATTTTAAAAATCCAGATATTAGTTCTATTATGTTTCAACTGAGAAAAAAAATTCATTTGACTTTTGGTTTAGCCCAGTTTCTTGGGATTTAAAAATGTTTTTTTGTGAAGCATCACAACAAACAAATGAAAATTTAAGAAACAAAAATAGGAACCAAAATTTGCCACAAGATTTTCACTCATGACACATAATAATAAAGAAATTTATTTTTTATATAATTAATTTATTAATTAAATTTAATTTAATATTTGTGTGTCATATAAGTGAGAAACTTGATTACTTTCAGGCTTCTGAAAGAGCCTTATATCCCCGGTTTGTCTGTCTGTGGACACATATCCCACAATGCTTCACAACGGCTTCTGTTAGCTCAGTTGTAGGTGGCCTGTTAGCTCATTGTAAAGTGAATTGTAAAGAATTGTAAAGTAAAGTGAATATTTTATTTATGATTTTTTTTTTTCAATTTAAGCACAAGGGAAGGCAATGCCTGGTTTAATTTTATTCTGCAAAAGAGCCCTTATCAATTCTAGATCATTTCCTCACTTTGAGCCTCAACTGACAAAGGATAATAACACAGAAACAGTCATTCCAATGGTCCCAGTGATGAGAAAATAATTTAAAATCAGAATATTTAATATATTTATGATCTATTCAGAACAAAAGCACAAGAACAAATCATGGGTACGGAAGTGTTTTGCTGACATTTTAATGAAAATGAAATTTGAATGAATTGCAGTACTTGAAACCATAATGTCCCATTTAGTTCTAGGCAGCTTGCTACAAGATACAATTGGAAATCTCAATCTTTTCTAAAGTTTAGATGAATGTAATTGATTTACTTTTTTTTTTTTACTGTTACAATTATTTATTTGATTTCATCAATAAAAAATTGTCAAGAAGGAATTTTTAATATATATTATTGCTAAATATTTTTTATACATAATTATTTAAAGCTCATATAAAAATTTATTTTCTAAGGAACTTAAATATAAGGTTCACCTGAAATTTATTTCTTTGTAGAATTTTGTAGAATTTGTGACACAGTTTTTTTTTTATAGCATAACCATCAGCCTTTTAAGTATTAATGCTTTAAAAGGTTTCATGTAGCTAAGGCACTTGGAGGAAATGGAATGGGCTTAGAATAGTGCTAAAGATTTTTTTTTCCATCTCTGTCTGGATTTAGGTTTTGTAATTTCTTTGGAGACTTAAATTCTTAAGTTGACTCAAGCAATGCAGGCGACTGCAAACCTTTTATTTCTTTTTATTTCTTTTACCAATGTACCTAAAATTCTGAAAATGTAAATATGAACTTGTGAAGCATGTGGATTCATATTTCCTCGTTTTTAAGTTTAAAAATATTCTTGTAATTAATTAAATTAAAATTTAATAAAACAATCAAATTTTGGGGGGTTTTCAAGGTATTACTCAGTATTTTCAACTTAAAAAAAAAAAAAAAAACTTGATAAAAGCCTAAAATGATAAAAAATTTCATAAAATAATGATTTGTACTTAAAATACTTATTATTAATGCAACAGTTAATTTTTAAAAACATAAAAATTGTGTTTTTTAAAAGTATTTAAGATTTTTTTTTTTTCTACATGTTATCAAATCTTACATTACAAAAACGTTATAAGACTTTAAGTTTTTCCAATTTTGTGACCAAACTATAAGAGATAGATTGGTCATGCAAATGGATAAAATGTAGATCTTTTTAAGACAAATAAAATGCTACAAAAATCTTTCGAAAAAAGTTTTTGGTTTCCAAGATGGCACCTTTTAAAGGGTCAAATTTTGACTTTTTCTCAATTTAAATGAAAAGTATAAAAATTGGAAGAGAACATTATATTGAGAAAATGTTAGTACTTGAAAGTTCTATCGAATGATATATCAGTCATTCACAAACATTTCTGCATTTGCAAGATACATGCAAAAATGTGAAAAATTTCATATTGGCGCCAACCCGCAATACACCTGAGTTAAGTGGAGAAGCCAACAACGGGCTGGGAAGTCATATATTCTCCGATCTCAATATTAATTTGCTAAATAAATAAAGTGTTTTTTTTTTTGTTTTTTTTTTCAATGCTATAAATGCAAGGGTTCCGGAGTGAAGCGACGGTACCCGGCTATTATTATTATTATTATTAATTATTATATATTATAAAAAATATTATAAAAACGTTATTCTGTCTGTCGTAAGACTTTAAGTTTTTCTAATTTTGTGACCAAACTATAAGAGATAGATTGGTCATGCAAATGGATAAAATGTAGATCTTTTTAAGACAAACAAAATGCTACAAAAATCTTTCGAAAAAGTTTTTTGGTTTCCAAGATGGCGCCTTTTAAAGGGTCAAATTTTGACTTTTTCTCAATTTAAACGAAAAGTATAAAAGTTGGAAGAGAACACTATATTGAGAAAATATAATGATATTTGAAAGTTCTATCAAACGATATAGTCATTCACAAACGTTTCTGCGTTTGCAAGATACATGCAAAAATGTGATTTTTCACTTTAAATTTTTGGGTGTGTGGCGCCAACCCAGAACACATCTCAGTTATCCGGAGAAGCGACAATGGGCTGGGAAATCGTATATTCTCCAACGATCTCAACATTAATTAGATAAATAAACAAAGTTTGTTTTTTTAATGCTATATATGCAAGGGTTCCGGAGCGAAGCGACTGTACCCGGCTAGTAATCATAATAAAAATGGTTTTCATTAAAGGGTTTCTACATATCAACCAAATTCATTTGATGCTGTTTGTTTCTAAAAATAAATTTGTTTTGAAGCATTTTTTTATAGAAATAGATTTTAATAGAATTAAACTTACAAATCATTATTCGATAAAAAAATGCTTCAAAATAAATTTATTTTTGGAAACGAACAGCAACAAATGAATTTGCATGATATTTGATAGTACGTTAAAAAAAAAACAAATAATCTCAAACAATTTTAAAAAACACAAAATATTTTTTTTTTTTTTTTTAAATAACTATGACATTAATAATAAATATTTTAAATACAAATCATTATTTTATGAAATTTTTTATCAGTTCAGGTTTTCACAAGTTTTTTTGATTTGAAAAATACTGATTAATACCTTGGAAAAAACCAAAACAATTTGTCTGTTTTTGAATTTTAATTTAATTAATTTCAGAATGTTTTGAAAATTAAAAATAAGAAAATATAAATCCCACATGCTTCACAAGTTCATATTTAAATTTTCAGAATTTTAGGCGCATTGGTAAAAGAAATATATAAAAGAAATAGAAGGTTTGCAGTTGCCTGAATTGCTTGATTCAGGACCTTAAGTTTAAAACATTAATTTCAATGTAATAATGAAACTCATCTCAGCTTATTTGGTGGCTAGAATAAAACTCATAAATAACAGCAAGTTCAACTATTTTTGTTTCATATTTCATTGAAGTGCAAATCTTCCATCATCAAAGAAATTCAAAGACTAAATAGTGGCAAAGGGAGATGCTTCAGAATGTTTTGTTTTTGTTTGGGCATCTTTTGTATTAGAACCAGTTCTAATTATTAAACTTTTGATTCAACTTTTAACAGTTTCAAGAGATAGAGACTCCAAAGTCTCATATTTGTAATCCAGTATCATTCTGTTGCTCTCAGTGTTGTAGAGAGAAAAAAAATGGGGGCTGCGAGACTAGTTTAATAGATCATAAACATCAATTTTATTACAGCTACTGCAACTTGCAACCAAATCTACCATTGAAGGGATTTGTTTGTAAATGTATGTTGCAGTAGTTGTGAAAAAACTGGCCATAATGTTTGGAAAAGAAAAAAAAATACAAGAAGAGATGTATTTAATTTTGTTAACTTACTAATTGTAAATATCAAGCAATTTAGTGGATTTTCAGTTATAAGTGGCATGAGTGAAAGGTTTAAGACATTTTCACTGGATCTTTAAGATATTTTGAAGATTTGACAAAATGATATCAGTAATTTAATATTGTTCACTGTATCATAAGATTTGCAAAAAGAAAAAAAGACATGGAATGAATTTGAAAGTCATTTACTGAAATTTGCTTTTGAGGTTCATATTTTTATTACTGTTATTATGCATTGTTTTTTGTTTTTTTTTAAAAAAAAAAAAACTGTCTGAGTTTCATTTCTTTTTTGCAAATGAGCATAAGGGTTTTTTTTATAGTTAATATTATCCTTCAGTATATCAAATGGTTTCAATCTGAATCTTATATTTTAGAAATGATTAAAATAATTAACTGTATTAGCACTTATATTAGTTTTTTCTATTATAATGATTTTTTAAATCTGTCATTTATTACTACATCTTCATTACTTCTTTTGACTCCTGATTTTTCTGAGATACACCTTAATTTTTTAAGAACATTATACTTCACTATTTTTTTTTCTTTAAAAGAATTTTTAAAATCCTTGTGTTGAGCAGCCTGTATAGATTTTCTGGTCATTCTTTCAAAATATATGAAATATTTTGTTGGTTGTCGTCAATTCTGCAATAATTATTTCTTCTAGACAGAATGTTTGGGGGAAATTTTGTCTATTTCACAGGATAATTACAGTTGATCCTATACTAACTTTTTTCATTACGTTGTTTTCAATTCCATGTCATCGACTATTTCCATTTTAATTCCTAACTTCCAAAGATGATACTATAACCTCAGTTTGTTTTTCAATACAACTTCTTTCATTCTTTGTATTTTCATAATTTCATTTGTAATTTTGAATTTGCTTTGGTTGTTCATATTATAATTCAACGTAATAGGTTGGATTCCTTGTATTTTACAATAGTGGCTGAACAGCTGCTGATTTTTCTTTTTTAATTCTTAGTGAAATGGTTTTGTTTGATGAAAATGAATAGAAATGTCTGCTTTTTAAGTCAGTTTATTTTTAATCTTCATAACATTATTCATTCTTCTATTTTGAGTGTTATAAATGATAATAAATGTTATATATATACATGGAATTGAATGATTAATTGATGGTCTGCTTTTGTATTTTTCTTATATTACATAAAAGTTGAACTATTTTAGTAATGGTGTATCTGGTTTTTGTATGTTTGAAGCTAATTAAGAATGCAGCTGTTTTAGCTTTTAAGATAAGAAATTAGATCTTTAAAAAAGCAAGTTTAAATAATTCATAGCATTCTATTATTATTATTATTATTATTAATTAATTAATTATTATTATTATTATTCTAAACCATTCCCAGCATGAAACCAAAAAAAAAAACACTGTTAATCCCAATATTTAACAAAGTGTTTTTGAAAAGAACTTCTGCTTTCCTTAAAATGTTATTTTTATTTATTTATTTATTTTTTATTTTTTTTTTTATTTTTTTATTTTTTTTATTTTTTTTGAAGTTGTGAAAATGACACAAATGATAAGGCTGGTTTTTTTTTAATTCTAAATCTGCTGAATATCAACAGTAAAAAAAAATCTTCCATTTTCAGGTAAAAATTCATTTAATCCACATTTACTTAAATTGTCTAAAGTCAATTAATTTTCATCAGATCAAACCAAGTGTGAAAGCATTGGCTAAAAAATTTGAAATCTGTTGTTTATTTTTAATACTTTTCTGTGAGAATTTTTATCATTTTCTTGCATTAATTTCTCCACAAGGTTCCACTTGGTAAAGATTTAAAATATACAATTGGATCATTTGTAGTTCTTAAATGTGCATACTAAATTTCAAGATGATCAATCCAGCAATTCCAAAGTTATTAGAGGAAGACTGAGCCTCACATTCTAGGAAAGCAGACTCAAAACTTTCTCCCATGTAATAATTTTCTATTGCAAAGGAAATCGTGGAAGATATTTATCTTAAATATATATTGAACTGTACATGAATGTGTTACAGAATCAACAGTGGCCTTTTCCACTACAATGTACTTAGTTAGTTCAAGTTCTATATCCTGTTCATTCAAGCATGAAAAATCAGAATTGAAACCAAATGAAAAAAAATATGAATTCAAAACTATTATTGTTTTGGGAGGAAGTTAAAAAAAAGTTAGTGCCCCTCTACAGGCCTGGACAGGCCTTTGGGGCGCCGGAGGTCAGGCTGTCCTTTGGGAGGAAGGGAGAGTTTTAATTTAATTCATTAACCAACAATCAAATACAGAAAATATCTTTAAAAAAAAAAGTAAGTTAGTTATTCTGGAAATCTTTAAACTTTTGGTTCAGATAAATTATTCAGTTTATATAAAGTCATAGGTTGTTAGTTTTGAAATGATAATTGTATTTTATTTTTCCAAATATTGTTGAAATAGGATTGTCATTATCAGTAAAGCCATCACTTAATTTAGAGAAGTTCTATTCTAGAAAAATTATTAATGTATTAAAAATGTTTTATTTAACATAATAAAATTAAAAAAAAAAATCTTATAGTTGCTTGCGCTCTTTATTTTGTTTGTTTTGTTTTTTTTTTTTTTTTTTTTTTAAATAGAAATTTTTAAGGAATTCTAGCATTATAAAATGAAATAATATAATTTAATTTAAAATTATTTTGTATTACACTAGTTTCACCATTCTAAGCCATAAACTGAAATGTAATTTTTATTAGGAATATATCATTATAATTAAACAAAATAATTACAAAACTATTGTATAGTACAAACTTATATAATCACAGTCTAAAAAACATAAAAAATAATATTTTTTTACTTTATTTTATCATGAATAATGTAGATTATTCTAATGTAGTTTTGATTTATTAGAGCAATAATGGGTTATTATATGTAATTTAAAGATTTGTTGTTGTTTGGAAAAAAAGTTTTTAATAAAAAAAAATAATAAAATAATAGTTTAGCATTTCCTTTATTAACATTTCATCATTAGTAAATGTTAGTTGTTTAATTAAAATGAATTTGTTTCAAAATAGGCATCAAGAGGAAAAGAAAGTACATCATTCTAATTCTTGAGTGATCATATAAATAGTATTTTAAAAACAAAATTTCAATAAGAATTATTTTATTGTTAAATTGTTTTAATCGTGCTGTAATTCTCGTTTTCAATCTTTTTCCGTTAACACATTCACTGTCACCATTGTAGGGGTAGGCAATCCCCAGGTGCTACTTTTTTTATTATTTTACTTTTTTATTGTACCAGGTGTCCAAGAAATAACTTGAGGTCTTTGAAGCGCCATAAGTTGATAAATGACGCATTGATCTCAAACTTTGCATTGTAGGCTTATGGGTCATGGGGAGCACAATCACGAGAAAAAATTTCTAGTTCACATAGTCACCACCAGGGACAAGTGGCACTGCTGTCAGCTAAGCAGTATCTTCTGGTTTTCGTTACTCGTTCATATTCAGAATTGTGGAACAGAATGAACATTTTCTCTGACTAGTCAATGTGTCCTGCATCCTCAGAAACCATTTACATTCAATATATATCATGCTTTATAATATGTCGGAGCAACTCATCATGTAGATGCACACATTCACTTCTTTTGGCGTTTTTGAAGTCCTGTAGCGTGCGCATCCTACCTCGATAGACCTAATCCTTAAGATAACCCCAGAGCCAAAAATCACAAGGATTGATGTTGGGGGATCGTGCAAGGCACGAATTAGGATACCACTTGCTTATTACACGATCATTAGGGATGCACTCTGCAATCACATTCCTAGCAACATGGGGTGTGTGCGGTGTAGCTCCATCTTGCATGAAGACTACTCGTGAAGCTTTATTTTCAGTTATTACGTGGTAGGTCATTACAAGAATACAGGCATATCAGAGGCATCAGAAGGGGTCGAGGACCACTATTGATAACAAATTTACAATGTATGGTTCCCCTGCACCATTACAGGGATTCGCTACATGCATCTTTATTGCGAAACAAGTGCTTCGATTCCTGCAGCAGCATGATATCCTAAACACAGTAAAGCTCGGTGAACGAGTGTTAACAGTATTGCTGTGCTCTTGTTGAAGACTAGTGCACGAGTCATCATGTGCTAGCTTTTTCAAAGAGAGCTCCATTTGCATAGCAACAGCAGTGCCACATGCCCCTTGGTGGTGACTATATGAACTCGAAACTTTTTTTTCGTGATTGCATTTCCCATGACCCATAAGCCTTCAATCTAAAGTTTGAGATTGATGTGCCTAATATTTATCAACTTATGGTGCTTCAAACACCTCATGTTATTTCTTGGACACCTGGTATGTGGTAAAATAGTAAGTCGGTACATATCAAATTTCAAACCCCTCCTGCCCCAACCCACCCAAATTGACTATCATGGCTCCGTGTAGGGGCATCTCTGGTTAATTCCTGCCCTAAGTGTCTCCTAAATATTAGATTTTTAGTAGTTTTTTAATGGTTTTGCCACTGAAATGGTAAGGAAATCAAAATAAAATGTAAATTCTCAAAAAAAATTATTCAAAATCAAATTAGGTGTATGATCAAGAAACTTATACTTTTTTTTTCAAATTCTGAATTCTAAAAATCAACTTAAAATCAATAATCAACAAATTTAGAGAAAATTTAGTGTTTTTCATGGCCCTGGTACATAAGATCTGAAACACTTTCTTTTATAAACAATAGCAATATGAGTGTGGTGAACGAATATTAAATATACCAACACTTCAAACTTTTGAGTATTGGCCACAACTATTATGTTCACAGTACTCAAGACACGAACAAGTCTCTTCTGATTAGCTTTTCCACTATTTACAATAAAGGGAATGTAATGTTTCAGCAGTTTATTTCATTGATGGGGTTTTTTTTCAGTGAAGATCCATCTTCTCTCTTCCTCGGCTATCTGAAAAGCTCAAGGGATGTATCTGCCCCGTCCTCCTCTTAACTGCAAAACCAGGAAGTACACTGTGTCTGTCTTAGTCCAATACTGGAAAGGATTTTCTTTCCGACCATTCTTCTAAGGAACTTTCACTGCACTGCAGAGAGGGCTGTTGCTGCTTCTCTCCCTGTCTCTTCAACTGGGCTGCTACCCAACACACTCCTCTTCCACTGGGCTGCAGATGGCTGAGTTGATGCCCACGACCTAACCTCTACTGCTAGAGACGATTGTGCTCCCAATCAGACTAATTGTCTTGCTTTGGTTCAGCAGCTCAATATATACAATCTGGCTGAAATAGGCCAGATCGACTATTACAACAGGGAACAGGTAGCATCTAATGTGTCTGGACACATTTTATTGATAACAATATTATCAATAACTTTTTGACAGTTCCAGAAATCGGAGCTTGAACAACCATTTCCATTTTCATTGCAGACAGAACGACAAGAGGAGCTCCTTTTTCAACCTTATCACCTTCTGCAACTTTCACTTCAAGTACAACACCAGGCATTGGTGCTCCAACAGCACCTTTTACTGATTTATCTGCTTTTGGATGCATATGAACTTCCTTGGCAACAGATGTATCTTTGATATAGAGAGTTCGCAACTGGCCATTAAATTCAAAGAAAACTGTTGGAGCACCAATGCCTGGTGTTGTACTTGAAGTGAAAGTTGCAGAAGGTGATAAGGTTGAAAAAGGAGCTCCTCTTGTCGTTCTGTCTGCAATGAAAATGAAACAATATTATCAGTAAATCATTTTTAAAAGCTTTATGCATTGAGAATATTTTTTTTTACAAATAACACTTTTAAAAATTTTCAAAAGATTAAACAAATCTCATTTGCATGGAATTAAATCATTGCTAGATATTTCCAAAAAAGAAATTTGAAAGGAACTTTAAAAAAATAATCTTTTTACATTCAAACAAAAAATAAGGGACTTGTTTCAAAAATATTTCTGATGTAAAAAAAAAATATATAAACTCCTCGATTGAAAAGGCTCTAAAAAAAAAGAAAGGAAGAATAAATATTTTTTATTTTTTCCTTATTAGCCTGGCAAAGAAACATTGATGTTAAGACTGTAAGGAATCACTCCAGGCCTGAGCTTATAGTTAAAGAGGTCGTAAATGCAGGTAATGAACTTGTATTTGGATGCTTCCAAACAGATCCCAGAAATAGATTCAGATCTGGCAATTTTGCAAGACATGGAAAAACAGTTGTGAAGACAGTTTGGTAATCTTGATATTATTGTAATTTTGATCAGAGATGTTTCAGTTTCTGTTTGTGGTTGGATATTCTTCACCAATTCGGTTTTTGATATAATTCTTTAAAGAGATTAAATCAGTCATGAATTTGTTAATATGATTGGTTTGTTTCAGTTAAATTTCAGTTTTTTAGAAAAAAAATATTAATAAATTACACTTTTAAATGTACTGTTTGTAAAATTTATTATAGAATATAATATTTTTTACTGAAATTTAAATATTTTTACTTATATCAATTCTATTGCTGTTGGTTACATTTACATGTAATGCTTTGGTGTGTTTCATTTATTGTAATATTGATGTATGATCGAATGACAGACTCAAGCTGTCGCTTAGTCTAAGGCGCACACATTTTATTTACAATTATTAGTGGAAGGTTGTAGGCGGCAGATCTCGTATGTGACAGGAGACAGGTGGCGGTTAATGGTGCATGGGCCTCACCAGCAGTGGAGCAGCTTTTAGGCAAGGCCTAAGGAGCGGATCGGGCTGAAGACAAGTACGAGGTCTGCTGGATTGTATGTCGCCTCACGATGATGGTGGTCATAGCGTGCTTGGAATCCCATTGTGCATCCACCACAAACTGTTTGGGTATGGTGTTTGCGTCAGCATTGTAGGGAGACTGCATAGTCAGTGGAGATCTCTGGGGCTTGGGCTAGCAGGGTGTCTGATGTGCTTTGTGGGTGTCAACTACGGACCAGGAAGAATGGTGTGAAGGATATAGCCTCATTCACAGCTATGTTGAAGGCGTACATGACAAACGGCAGGATTTCGTCCCAATTTGAATGGTGTTTGTCCACATACATTGACAGCATATTCACAATGGAGTGGTTCAGCTTCTCCGTTGCGCCATTTCGTCTTCGTGGATGATAAGATGATGTGCGGTGGTGAAGAAGACGCGAAGTACTTCCCATATTATTGCGCTGAGGAATTGCGGGCCCATATCGCTTACAATTGATGCTTAGATCCGTAACGCAGAACAATGTCTGGCACAAAGAAGTGAGTGACTTCGGTGGCTGATGCCGTCGGCAGGGCCTGGGTAATGGCGAATCGGGAGAAGTGATCTCCTGCTACAACGATCCATTTGTTGTTGTTGTTTGATACCAGTAAAGGGCCAAGGAGATCAATTCCTATTCTGCTGAAGGGTTGTTAGGGCAGTGGGAGCGGCTGAAGGAGTCCTGGCGGCGGCTGAGTCAGTGATTTCCAGCGCTGACAGCCGTCGCACTGCAGAACACAACGGCGAGTCGTCTTGTACTGTCCAGGTCAGTAGTAATTTTGGCGGATCCGGCCATAGGTCTTGGCGATGCCAAGGTGTCCGCAGGTGAGGTCCTTGTGACATGACTCGGCAATGTGGCGTCGCAGATGCTGTGGTATGACGAGCAGCCAACACCGGAATATGGGATCAAAACTCTCTTTGAAGAGCATGCCATCTATCAAAGCATAGCTCTTCTTGTGCGGCTGTGCCGATGAGCTGACTTCGGTAATAATTATGCGGAGATCCGAGTCCTTGTTTTGCTGAATGGCCATGTTTAGTTGTTCTGTTATTACGTTGATTGCTGCATCGTTTTGGGTGGTCTCGTTCGGTAGGAGGCTTGACAAACAGTCCGCGTCAAGGTGTTTGCGGCCCGTTTTCTAGGTGACTGTAATATTGTTCACCTGCAGCCAAAGGGCCCAACTTGCAAGGCGTTCGCTGGGATCTTTAAGGTTCGTGAGCCAGCAGAGGACGTGGTGGTCGGAGACTACAGTGAATGGGCAGATGTAGAGGTAGGGTCTGAACTTGTTTGTGACCCAAACAACAGCCAAGCATTCCCGATATGTTGTTGCATAATTCCTCTCAGCTTTCGATAAGTTATGTCTTGCATATGCTATGACCTTCTATTGACTTCCCTGGTTCTGAAGGAGTACCGCTCCAATAGCGTAAGTGCTAGCATCTGTGTGTATTTCGGTGTGCGCCCCATCCTGAAAGTGGCCAAGCACCGGCGCCATAGTAAGGCATGTTTTGAGTGCATCAAAGGTGGTCTGCTCCTTATCCGTCCATCAGAAGTCATTGGCATTGTTCGTTATGGAGGTGAGTGGGTAAGCAATTCGTGCGAAGTTCGGGATGAATCGACAGTAGTATGAGCAGAGGTCATGGAAAGCGCGGACTTGTTTGCTCGTCTTCGGAGTGGGGAATTTGTGGATGGTGTCTGTTTTGGTGGGGTTGAGTAGGATACCTTCCGATGTGACGATGTGGCCCAGGATCCTGATGGTTTGTGTGGCGAAGGAGCATTGGCCGGAGTTCAGCAGAGAGGCAGTTGAGGACAGCGATGAGACATTGCTGGTGTTCGTCAAACATGCAGCCAAAGATGACAATGTCGTCAAGATAACATAAACAGATTGACCATCTGAGGCCATGGAGAAGGTTGTCCATCAGGCGCTCGAACGTGGCTGGCGCATTACAGAGGCCGAAAGGCATAATGTTGAACTCGTTTAGGCCATCCAGCATCGAAAAGGCCGTTTTTTTCTCGGTCCTCAGGTGCGATGGAACCTGCCAGTAGCTGGTTTTCAGGTCTAGGGAGGAGAAGAAACTGGAGCTGTGCAGAGTATCCAAGGTGTCGTCTATGCGTGGTCTTGGATAGCTGTCCTTCTTAGTAATGGCATTGAGGTGGCAGTAATCCATGCAGAAACGCCATGATCCGTCTTTTTTTTTTGGACGACAATGACGGGCGAGCTCCTTGGGCTTTGGGAGGGTCGTATCACATTTTTCTGCAGCATGTTGCGTGTTTCCTGTTTGATGGCTTCACGCTCCGTAGGGGAGACCCATAAGGTTTTTGACGCAGTGGACGGCTATTACCCATATCTATGTGATGGGCAGCGGAATGCTTCGATTTGTCGTGTGTGGGTTCGTTGAACAGGCGGCATAGCATTGTAGCAGTTGGAGCATAGCACGGGCTTCCCTTGGTGATAGGTTAGGGTTAATCATGCTACGGAGCACTTCATCTTAACCCTTGTTGCGGCAGAGAAGGTTGTGGCATCGGATTATCGGCGAGGGCTGTTATCGAATGTGACTGTATGGGCTTGATCGTTGCAATGCTGCTTTGTACTGGTAGAACGGCGGGGGCTCGAGAGGTAGTGGTTACCCACAGGAAGAAAGTATTTGCTGGGAGATCAACGATTGTGGCTGGAAATGTCAGGTAAGTGCAGGTGGTTAGATCAGGTATCTGCTGGATTAAGGATGGCCCTGCAATATTTGTAGGTGGGACAACGGCTATGGCGGCGGTAGAACCTGGCGGGATGTTGGTTATTTCCGCGGCGATACATATTAACGGCACCGAGACAGAATTTTGGGCATTGGCGAGGTGGTCGTGCTGGTTGTTCTCTGCATCTTGGCAGGGTTACTGTAGTAGCTGCGCAGTTGGGGATAGCGGCTGTTCCGATGGCGTGTGGAGACGCCACTGTTTGTAGTTTTCCCTGGTCGGTGTAAGATGGGCTGGGTGGTCGGCGGCTCAATTGTAGCATATGGCTTTGATGATCGGGAGGGTTGTTGTAGCGGCTACTGAAATGGCGGGGGCTGGTTGGTTGGGCTCGTGGTTGCAACGAAGGTTCCCGGCAATAGCTCTGGATGTGTCTGGTCCGATTGCAGCGGAAACAGATGGGCTGATCATCATGAATATGCCACTCGTTGGTCCGGCTTCGTGGTGAAGTTGTTCGGCGCTAGGCTTGCTGTTCACTCAGTTCCCTGGTCACTATGGTTGTGAGGTTTTGTACAACGGTGGTTAACGCGTCTATCTGTTTCTGCTGTTGATCGTTGTTGCTCACAATTGAGGGTTGTCATGATGCGAGAGGGGCTATGGTTGACCGGTTTGGGAAAGGGTCTGTTGTGATGCGGCGGGCTCGCTGTTGCTGTACTCGTCGGCATTCTATGATCATCTCACTGATGGAGGATACTCGCAGGGCCAATAATGTGGTGTGTATGTCAGGGGCGATGCCTTTCAGGAGTTGATGAAGGCGTTGTGCATCCGACATGTGGGGGTCTACCTTGCCACAGAGGTGAATAATGTCTTGGATACATGCCTCGCAGGACTCTTGGGATAACTGTACTCGGTGGAGAGTGTTCGTTTGGCTTCAGTGGCGATGTGGTGGGATGCCACGAATGTTTCTTTGAATCTTATTATGAAGGAGTACCAGGTGGGAATGGTGGCAGCGAGCGGTGTCCGAGAGGGCGAAGGGTAGGTAAGCCAATTTGTGATAGTCTGTTCATCCGTTAAAATGGGCTACACATTCGAAATCCCGAAGTCAAGCAAGAGAGTCAGTTGCTGTACCGGAGAATGGTGTTGGTTCTCGGTAAAGTAAGGCGGGAGGTTCTAGGGGTCTGCTGTCGGGAATCGTCAAAGGGTTGGGTCTGGTCGTCTGAGAGTGGCGGGGTTGTCAGCAGAGTTTGGCAAGATGTGTCCATGGTCCAGCAGGTCTTCGGCACCAATGACGAATGGTCGAAATGACAGAGACTAACGCCATGGCTTAGTCTAAGGCACACACATTTTTTTTACAATTATGTACAGATATATATACAAATGGGATCGGATTTCAAATGTTCTCTGTGCGGTCCGTCAGAAGCTCTCTGTGTGGCTTTTGCGCCATTAAACCCCAACCAACAACAACAACCTCTCTGTGCGGTCAGTCACTTGGGGAGAGAGGTCGTATGTAGCTGATTGGTCCCGCGATTCATCCAATCATAGAACAGATTAACTGACCAATCAGGAAGGCTTTTCAACCTCGCCTTAAATATACAGGGTGTTTCAAAAATACACGGCATAATTTCAGGTATGTATT
>JAFIDM010000001.1:79660123-79678468 GCA_023159025.1 Thereuonema tuberculata | reverse complement strand
CATTTTCCAATAGATTTGACAACACGTAAAACCCTCTTTTTTAGCTTAATAAAATGATTTTTCAGATTTTTTTATGCCTGTCGTCCGATAGGCTTTGCTGCTAGTCAATAAATAAATCAGCAATGACATATGGATATCTGACTGTCGGAGCCAACAACTCTGGACGTCCGTAAGAAGAAGAAGAATCAATATTATAAATGACAAATTCCAAAATGTTGGATTTCTTTCTTTTTCGGATGCTACAGAAGAAATAACTTCTCCCGTTGAAATGATAAAACAAGATCCCACCCTATTTTGGAAATGTAGTTAATTCAGTGTTTTGAAACACTGGGATGTAATTAGTTAACCCTTAATAGACACAATTTTTTTACTCATTTTTCAATGTGTCATAAGAAAAATTATTTAAAATAGTTCTGGTGGTCACTTTATCTCGATTTTTTTTTATATGCTTACGGATTGTAAGGTTCCTTAACATTTTTCAGTTTATTAAAAAATATTATGTTAAAAAATTAATAAATGCGATTTTAACAAAAAAAACGACATTCAGTAGCATTCAATTTTAAATTAATACAAAAAAATCAAATTAAAATACAGGATGTCACAAAAAATTGTATCTACATTTTGAATGATTGTATTTATTAGCATACAGTTCCCTTTCAGCGTTCCAAATATACTGCATAAAATGTATTTTTTTATACTTTGTGCCAATTTTCAAACTGATGACCATTCTGGTCTAGCCATTGCTGGCAACATGAAGCAATGGAATCACAAACGTCGAGAATCATTTCGTTTGATATTTGGGCACATTCTCTTTCAATGGCTACTTGTAATTCATCAATGGTTTCAGTTTTTTTAGCATAAACTTTATTCTGGAGAAATCCCCAAAAGAAAAAGTCTAGTGGTGTGAGGTCTGGTGAACGAGCAGGGTAATCTACCTCTTTGCCTAATCCAACTGTTGGGAATGTTCTCATTAAGATAGGCCCTAGATCATCTTCATTGAGAGCGTGTACTATGTAACTTTTCCACCAGAAGTGCTTCAGAATGTGATGGACGCTATCCTTTGGTAATCCTAATTCACAAGAGGCCTGCCGAACAGATGTTCTTGAATTTTGATGATACTTTTCCAACACCCTTTCTTCTATGGCAGAATTCGTCGATGTTCTTAGTCTTCCGGAACATTGTTTAGGGACTTTCTCAACAGTTCTATCTCCTTCAAGCTTATCTCTAATTCTTCTGATGGTAAGCCTAATAGACGGATCAGTTTGAAATTGTCTCCTAAATCATCTTTGCCCTTTTACTGCATTTTCGTACTTCCATTAGCACTTCGAAATAAACTTTCTTTGTTCAAAACTTAAGTCTGATGTCAACCATTATTTCTCAGCGGTTAAATCTAAAAAAATAATAATAATAATAATAACTCATAATATACAAACTATCAAAAACAGACATCGATATTTCGTCTTATCTTTCAAAGACTTTATCGAGATATTTATAAAATTCTTTAGGAAGAGAGAACACCTCTCCCTTTCCTAAAATCCAAAATAATACAAAACAAGAATTCTAAAACATGAAAAACTTAAATAATCCAATAATATCAAAACGTGACTTCAACCACGTTCACTTCTCTAGTTTAATTACAAGTCCAATTCACTGGTTAATATTTTCTCTTTTCTTTTTATTTTACAAGTCCAATTTAATATTTTTTTTTGATCAAAATTAAAACTTTACATTTTCCAATCTTCAATTTATAATTTAAGTCTTTTTAGGTCTTTTTTTTTGAAATCTTCAAAATCAAAGTCTTATCCATCTTCTAAATAATCAACTTTCATAACCTTTGTTTTGTTTTGTTTTTCTGGTTGAATTACCATCGTAACCCGTACCATTCCTGGGTACGATTATATTGATGCAATGTCGGCGGACCTGGCAGAGAGCTCCAAAAGAAACGACCCAGATGCCAGTCTCGAAGGCCTTCCCGGATTGGCCAATTAAGATGCACTGCGATTGGCCGAATCGGAAGGGCGTTCGACCAGCTGATTAGCTCTCCTCTCCCGATGGCGGACCGAAGAGGAAGCTCCGCCAGCTGACCTGGATTTCAGAATCCGATCTTTATGCCTTTGACCTGTTTTTGAAACCCTATAGTATTGTATATATAGTGTAAATAAATTGTAAATAAAAAATACTATGCAGAATCCTTGACGTCAGTCTCTCTCATTTTGACAACACATCAATATCCACCCTCATGTGAGGATGTTGGCGTCACGCGTTAATCTCTAACGAGAAGCAGCAAATGAGCCACTGGTGTTGATCGGAAATCTAAATCAATTGAAATTATTATGTACAGGCTGTCATGAATGATGAAGCTCAGGATTTTGAAGAAAAGATTACATGGGAAGTAATTGATGAAGTTGATTTAGAAGAAAGAAGACTTGGATCATTTCCATCATTGCTCTACTCTGAGTTTGTGTAGAATTCAACACTTCATTTAAAGCACCAACCATTTAAAGTAAGTAATATTATAGTTGGTGTTTTAAATGAAGTGTTGAATTCTACACAAACTCAGAGTAAAGCAATGATCGAAATGTTAAAGAAGCGGAAGATTCTGAAAAGATTAGTAGAAAGCAATTGAACTATACGGATAAACTTACCTTATTTTCAGGAGTAGTTTACAGGTAATAATGATGGATGTGTTAGGGTCTTCATAGGGGAAGCGGCAAACCTCATGAAACTACATGATTTGTCATTTCTAGGCATAAAGGAGATAATTGTAAAAATCGTTCAGTAAGGAAGTGCAACCATGGTAGCCGATAAAAGAGAAGCATAGATTGATTGGAAGTTTTTCTATGATACTGATATATTTGAGTTCATTTTTTACTCCTTTTAAAAAAGATTGTGTATTGGAAGAATTATTCATGTTAAAACAAGATAAAGAAGAACATATTGATATGATTATTGCTCGGGTAAAACAGAAAGCTTTATGGCTAGATGAGGAGTTAACTGAATCACAAATGGTGAAAATTACATTCCGTGGATTATTAGATGAATACAGATATTTCGTATTCAAAGGCGAGTGTGACTCTTTAGTGGAGATTGCCTTAAAAGCAAGAAGGTGTGAAGATATGAAGGTGACAACAAAGAAGATGTAGTAAATAGAAGTGTAAGACATTTCAAGTAAATGATGGACGAACTTTCAGAGGTCCAGGTGCTCTGAAAGCTGGATGTGATAAAGAGACGCAAACAAGAGGAGTTTACTGTTTTCGTTGAGGGAGATTTAAGGTAACAACTAAAACTTGTAATTGTAGGAGTCATATTCCGATGTATTCAAACCGATCTGACAAAAGTAACGGGATATTAGAAGACTGAGTGTATGAAGAGTAGTATATCGAAACAGGAAAACTAGAATTAACCATGATGGAGTCATCACGTTAGGATAATGTTCTTTAGGCAAGATGAAAGAAGGAGTGGTTAGATTGGTTACTTTATATTCGGGATTTTTGCGATGATTCTAGGAAAATCGTTAAATTTTGTCCTTCAAAAGTTGTAAATAATAATAATTATTATTCCATAAATTCTCTAATCATCTTCCTTGTAAACATAATTAGTAAATTCACACTCACCTCCTCATCTCGAAAGAAATAAATACGAAATTCATTAAGATAAGACGAATTTTCGGAATTTATTCGCTAATTCCTTTTACAAGCCTAATTACTCAAAACTCCGGAAAACAAAGGATGAGCACGAATACAAAAACAAAGTAAAGAAACAGATATATCACATAGTAATAATAATGATTGAAATAATCAACACAAAGCCAATTCATAAAAAGAAAACATAATTGTTTGAACAGTATTACAAGCTTAAATACTTAATATTGTGGATAACAAAGGATAAGCAAGAATAAAAAACAAAAATAAAGGAATAAATATATCACATAGTAATAATGAAAAAAATCAACACAAAGCCAATTCATCAAACGATGCATAATTGTCTGAACAATCAAAATTTGATAAATTCCTAATTAACGAAATAAATCTACTATCTAATTTTGCTCCATCAGCACTACGGTTAATATTCCTCCCTCTAGTGTTTCGAATGATAATGCTTTCAACAATTTTTCGGAATTGGGATTCCTTTTCTATGTGCAGAACATTCACTACGGAGCTAATCCGGTGGCCAAACTTTATCGAATGTTCTGCTACTTCTGAAATGTCAGTTCTTTTGTTTCTAATGTAACCCGCGTGTTCTCGAACACGTTCGTGGATTGTCCTTTTTGTCTCTCAATCTCTCTTAACAATCTGATCAAACTTTTCGCATAATATATTCTTCAATTTGTTATTATAAGAAAAACCCAATTCAATACCATATTTTTTACAAATTCTTTTCAACTCTATACTGTTACTGTTTGAATATGGTATCATGATCCTATGGGACTTATGTTCATTGACCTCTGTTATATTAAACTTATTGTAATTCCTTATCGAACTGTCAATAAAGGAATCACTGTAGCCGTTCTTTCTCAAAACATTTCTCATATCAGTTATGCTATTATCAAAGTCTTCCTGAGAATTCGTCAACACATCAATTCTCCTAATGTAATTTTCAAAAATATTCCTTTTAATTTGTTTACTATGGCCCGAATTGAAATTTAATATATTGTATAATCACTTCTGAAATTCTTCTTATAATGTTTCAATCGAAGACTATTACCAACTTTAGTTAACGCCATGTCTAAAAAATTTAGTTTATTATCACATTCCATTTCATTCTTAAAATTTAAATCTTTATTTTCATATAACAATTTGTAAAAACTATCGAATTGTCTAGCTGTGCCATACCAAATTTTGAGAATGTCATCTGCGTATCTATAGTATTCAAACTCAAATTTGGGATTCTTTAACAATTTTTGTTCCAAACAATTCAAAAAGATGTTGCATAGAGTTCCCGAGATAGGGAAACCCATTGGAAAACCTTTAACTTGTCTAAAAAAATTTGCCTTTATGAACAAAATATGTGTTATCGGTTATCAACCTGATTATATCCATAAATTCAGTATTGTTTAATTTGTAAAATGCAAGTATGTTGTTGTTTACAAAAGCCATTTTCTCTAAAATTAACAATGTTTCATCTACAGGGACGTTTGTATACATACCCTCGACATCTAAGGAAAACAAATGAAACTTTCTCTTCAATCAATCATTTCCTTTCGCTCTTATCCAGAGCATAGGGCTTCGACGAAGTTCCACCAGTGCACTCTATTTCGAGCGAGGACCTAAACTTTCTCTTGTTATTATATAAATGTGACAATTTACTGACTAATTCATTAGAATTCCTAATAATTACATCTTCTCTAGGAAGTTTAAATCTGGAAACAATCTTATTCATGAATTTGGCAAGACCGTGTAAGGGGCTGCCATAAGCGTTAACCACTGGCCTCATTGGATAGTTATCTTTGTGTACTTTAATACGTCCCTCCAGTCTAGGTGTTCTGCAAGATTCTTTCAACATGTCTATTTTCTGAGAATAATTTATAGAACCTTTATCCAATAAACACTTAGATACTTCCTTAACTTCATTATCCAGTCCCTTGTTCATTAGTTCTAATTGCTTCCTGTTGAACTTACGACTACTTAAATTTACCATATAGTTCGATAATCCTGAGTGCTTCACACTCTGCTCTATTTTCTTAAACTTCCTTCGACGTTCAGTGCGTTTAACATCTAAGTATTTCTTGTGATTCCAGTGCAATACCATCAAATAGTCATCATAAGACTATTTCGTATTTATTTCTTTCGAGATGAGGAGGTGAGTGTGAATTTAATAATTATTATTATTATTTTATTATTATAATTATAATAATAAGAGACGAAAGTAACGTATTTTACAAACCAGAAATTTTGTTTAAACTAAGTGATGAGGAGGAATTAGTTGATACCTGGTGCTGATCATTCTTTTCTAATGAAGCATTTGAACCTCTTTTGAATAAATTGGGTTACGACGGTAAAGACGTTAACGTTGTAGCTTCTTTGGGAGACGATCTCAGAAACCCATATTGAAGAGATATGCACTTAATAGAACCTTGGAAGTTAATGGGAGTTCATTTATTCATTGAAGATTTCATATTAGTTTTATCTTATGCAAAGTGATACGGATGGATTACTTTGTATGAATACTTTATATGAGAATCAAGTAAATCTTTATTTTATAGGTAACAGGGTGGCATTTGAATTCAAGCTTCGCTCAAACAATTCATTGTCAAAAGAAGATATGCCTTTTTGAAATGTAAGAGTAAGAAAAGAGGATGTAAGTAATTTAATTGAAGAATATATATAGTTCCAAAAGAATGTAAATATGTTCAAATATTACATTCTTGCGATTGATACAGGCGACAATGAACCTGTTAAATCAGATCTTTTTCTTTAGCTAGATCTGACAGGGATGAATTGAAGAAACTTGTACTTCCATTATAAGAGGAAGTAGTAGTAGAACGTAGTGAAAGTAAATAGTCACTTCTTATCAAGCGAACGAAAGGTAAAGAACTCAGGATTTATTCTGGATGCTAGAGTATTGAATGCAGTTACTAGGAGGATTATTTATTCACCCCTAAAGACCTTGTGAGAGAAATAGAAAAGGAAAAATTATTCTCTGTGATTCATTTTACTGAAAGCTTACTAGCAGATACCGTTAGATATGGAAAATGGAAAGACTTAGTATTTACGTTTCAGGCTTCGGAAAGTTCCAGTAGAAAGTGATTGCTTTTGGGCTAAAGAATGGAGCTGAATGTCTCTGCCATATAATAGATCAATTGATTGCTCCGATTCATAATTGTATCATTACATGAGGAGGGAGGGGGCCCTTAAATCCGCGCCTGCTGTTAAACGAGCAACTGGCCGAGTAATCAAACAAAGTTCATTGATTTTAGTGCCATCTGTAGCCTATTTCCCATTAAACATTCAAAACTGCCTTTAGTTCCAATCCATGTTTATGCTTGCGTGTGGTGAGTGTGGGTGGCAGGGAAGTAAGAACAGACGGAGAGAGAGATTTGAGAAAGAATGGTGGGAGAATTTGCAGAGTTCCTATCCATACAAGTCTCTTGGTAAAATTTTTCTTTTAAAGTGACAAAGTTGGTGAAAATATAATTAGAATTCTCTATTGATAGAAATTTCAGAATAAAAATACTAAACATATTGTATTAAAAAAACTTTAGTTAAAAAGTCCTGATTACGATGGACATAAATAATGTTTTGTAATAATCTAAATAATTATTGAAAATAATGTATAAAAATATGACTATTTTATTTAAATTTTAGTATTAAAAACAGGAGAAAATAATACTTGCAGTAATTATTATTATATTTATAAGTAATTTGTCTAAGAAAAATATATTTATTTTCAATTACTGTAGATCTAATATAAAATTTCTGTACTACTCACAAAATTTAGGGGAGATTGCGAAATGGATATAATACACCCAAAAAAAACAGGCATTTGAGTTTATTTATTAAAGAACATCATCAGAGAAGCAAATGATACGAAAATGGAAATCATCGGAATATGCAAATGAGATGCAGAATCCATTTATCGGGATTGAGCAGGATGTGACACCCATATGGACGGGGGTTAACATTCGCATGTCAAACGTGACAAATGTGTCGTACATTGATTGTTCAGTAGGGTGTATGGTCACCTGAGACTGCTACAAAACACGGACAGCGATGAGGCATGGAGAGGATCAAATTGTCCAGCAGTTCCTGTGGGATTCGTGGGCTGAGGAAGTGTTATGGAAGGTGACTGGCAACACGTCTTCCTAGTGCATGTTAGATGGGATTCAGGTCTGGAGAATGTGAAGGCCAGTCCATGCGTTCGATTCCAGCCTCTTGTAGCGTGTTGTTGACGAGATGCGCACGGTGGGGGCGTGCATTATCGTCCATAAAAAGAAAGTTGGCCCCAACTGCTCTAGAGTAGGGTACCACTACAGGCTATAGAATTTCATCCCGATACCTTACAGCATTCACCGTTCCATTTCTAACAACATGGAGATTGGTAGGACCACCAATGCTGATGCCTGCCCACACCATGATTCCACCACCACCAAAGAATGTATTTCTTGCACAAAACATGGATTCTCCCGTGTTTCACGTTCACGCCAGATAAAGGCAGACGATTGTCAGGCTGCAGGCTGAATCTTGACTCGTCACTGAACTCTTCACAGGTCCAAGGAAGATGCATTTCAACCCACCTTCTGCGGGTTCTGCGATGTTTAGAAGTTAACAGAATGTATACCATTGTTCGCCGGACATACAGTTCACCGTGCCAGAGTCGATTTCGCACGGTATGATTACATACCCATCGTCCATTAACTGCGAGAAACGGTCCCCGCAGCTCAGTCTCATTGCTTCGCCGGTTCTTTCGTACTATTAGCGTCAAGTAATTATCATCTCTTGCAATGGTGGCACGTGGGCGGCCCTGTCCTGATCATCTTCGTACTGTGCTAAACTCTCTGAAGCGATTCCAGAGTCTGCTAACCACGCTTTGGGAGGTTCCACCGCTAATGCCACTGTCATCTGTGTTTAGCCAACTTCAAGACGCCCTATGACTCTCCATGCTTAAGATTCGGGTAAATCACGTTGCAGGGGCATTTTCAGGTGATATTCAACGATTCTGTCACTTGTTGGTGATCCAGGAAAGTGGAGATAACCCAGCACCTCCAGCCTCTTTATACAGGGGTCAGGGGCGGTCTGGCCAGGTCGGCAAGTTGGCGATTGCCGAAGGCTCCGAGCCCAGAGAGCCCAGGGAGGGCCCCCGACGGAGCACTGGGCAGATGAGTGAAAGTTAATAGTATTTTCACACTCGAAAATTACAAACAATCAAGAACATCCGAGAGATACAATATTTTTTCCCCAGATTTTTTACCCAGCTTTATCTTTATTTTTAATTTCTGATTATTCATGTTCCTATATCGGGTACTGTGTTTACAATTACTCATTAATATTAACAAGACTAGAAGAGAAATTCGCCTTGAAGTGCGTCTCACGTTATTACTCGTCAGCCAATGGGCGGGTATGGGCCTACTACCAGACTGTTCTAAGCGTGATTAGTACAGTCCGCTGGAAAGTAAAGTTAATCTGGCTTCTTCATTTGCTACGCTCCTCATAAACTGTTAGGGCTCCAACATAGCCTTCATTACTAAGCACTATGATTAACGGGGATTTACATATTATTGCTGGACAGAAAGAAAATTTTTAAAATTTTGCATTCAGGGCCCCAAAATCAACATAACTGCCTTAAGCTCTTTAAGATTAAACTTTGTAACAGAATTAATATAGGTAGATAGTAATTAATACAGGCGATCTTAAGCCCATGAAACCAAGGAATGCGTAATCAATGTGTTTATAAACACAGACAGGCGATCTTTAACCCCAGAAACCGGGAAAAGCGAGTTCAACGTTTCTACAATTTACTTAAATATTTGGTCGGCAAGAGGTCTGTGCAAAAACAAGTAAGATTCGTACCCAACAAAGACATTTAAAAAGATTGCTCTTGGCTAGACCTAAAAACTTTCTGAAATAGTAAACATAGATACTTTCCCTCCCGACATACTATGTACCATTGCCAAACTGTGTTTGACAAGTCTTTTACTAATAGAGCATGGGTGGACAAGACCGCATCCGCACTTTGGGGTGACCGCATGTGAGATTTCGAAAGCCTGAAGATTTTTATTTTTTTTTGTCTTAAGATGACACTTGGAGTATACTTGAGATAGCCCTTGCCTTACAAAAGAGCTAAAACAGTTTGCAGATCAATACGACAGAGTGAAAAAGTTGAATAGGATAAAAAACAAGATATACCTAGTCAAGAAGAAAGTGAAAATGATAATGTTGACTCTGAAGAAGAAGAAGAAAATTTTGTCCACTGCACCGAAAATAGACAATGCTTCAAATGTTTGGCCGGTGCTTTTCCCATTATTTACGAATTATCTCGATCTGAGCTTTTTATTAAAAAAGGGTATATACACAGCAATACAAGTTTGTTGTTACCCTTCCATGTACGCAAGTAACATGTGAAAGGGTATTTTCTAAGGTTAAAAATTGTAAAAAAAACAGGCTTACAAGGGAACGTCGCGAAGTGTTACTCTGAATTTGATATTAGTTTATGGGTCACTTTATAGAATTTTCAACGCTGAGTCCGAATTTGATATTCATTTTCATCTCCGATTAATAGTTTTCGAGATATCCGCATGGGGGCGTAAAAACTTTAATTTGTTATAACTTTGTAACAAATTGAGATAGAATAAAAATTCCAACGCATTTATGTTACTTTCATACATGACTACCATGTGTGTCAATATGAACTGAATCCGTTAACTAATCTCAAAATGGTGGACCCAAAAACCTAAATTTATGGCACTTTCAATGGAAAAGAAAATTGTAAGTAATTTTTCAGTCAAATATGTACATTGTATACTCATGTAAAAATTAAAGTTGCTATTTGAATTTTATGTAAATTTGTCAGTTAAGTTATTAATAAAATTACAGTTATAGTGATGCTTTCCTAGTGGCTTTATTTCTTTAGAATTCTGTATGTTTTAATTTTAATTCTTATTTCTGGTTAAGGAGATTTAAATAAGTTTATTAGTTTTATTTGGCTGCGCACATAGGCGCCATCTATTATCAAATTGCTGTAACAGCCCTGTGTTGCCTGTCTTGTGCTGCCACCTATCAATCGGTTTTTAGGTTAGGGTTGGGTGACCCTTTTTTCCATTGAAAGTGCCATAAATTTAGGTTTTTGGATCCACCATTTTGAAATTAGATGACAGATTCAGTTCATATTGACACATATGATAGTCATGTATGCAAGTAACATAAATGCGTTGGAATTTTTATTCTATCTCAATTTGTTACAAAGTTATAACAAATTAAAGTTTTTACGCCCCCATGCGGATATCTCGAAAACTATTAACTGGAGATGAAAATGAATATCAAATTCGGACTCAGCGTTGAAAATTCTATAAAGTGACCCATAAACCAATATCAAATTCAGAGTAACACTTCGCGACGTTCCCTTGTTTCAAGATATATAGTCCAACTTGATTCTAATGAATGTGGAACGAGATTTGTTTTTCTTAATCTATATTACTAAAATCTTTTATTTCTCTGTCTTTCTGGAGCAATTGTTAATTATTAGTTTCCCTTGCTGAGAAAGTCAGATTATAAAGTTTTCTTTTTTTTCTCTTTGCATGGGATTCGAACCGAGGACCTTCGTCCTCGCAGTCAGGGACGCTAACCATTGGACTACTGCTGGTCCCCCAATATCCAACCCTATTTTTATTCTATTTGTTCGCGCGCTATCAAATAATGAGGTCATTCAAAAAGGAATAAAATTTCACTTTTTGCCATAACTGCTTGGAATCGATTCTTCTTGGATTATCTGATACTTACCAGGGGGAGACAGGGGGATGGTCTAGTTTAGATAAAGATCTAATCATAGATAAATACTTTAGTGAAGAATTGAAGAAACAGTGTAATTGTTTTTTTGTTTTTTTTTTTATTTATTTTTTTTTGTTTTTTTGTAGGCTACGGTATAGTAAAACTTATGAATAGTTATTATTCATCTGATCACTTTGATTTTGAATAAGATATATAGAATGCTCCTGAAAGTTTCTCATTATTTGCATTATTTTGTAAATATTTCTGTATATTAATATATTATACACAGAAATTTCATAAATAATGCAAATAATGGCAATATTATTGTATACTAATAAAAATATAATATTATTGTGTAGTAATAAAAATAACCCTTAATTCATTCCATACCTCCAGACTCCCCCACCCGTTAAGTAAAGCTGAAAGGGCTCCAAATTCGTTTCCAGCCGAAGGGCCCCCAATGATGCCAGACCGCCCCTGAAGAGCAGACAAACACAGTAAAGCAAATTTTTCAAACAGCCATGCCGATACCGGGATTCGAACCTAGGTTCCGACTTCCGACATCTGTCGCGTGGGAGGCCGCCCCCTAATACACTAGGTTCGCCGTAACGGCATTTGATTATTAGTAAGCAATAATCAAACAAAACAATTTCCCTTTTTCATATTACATTAATGCACGTTAAACCTTCTTTTTTATTAAAACAATATTCTCATTATACAAAATCGAAACCTGAAATAATAATTATAAGAAGAAAAAAAAAAAAGAAGAAAAAGCTTATTGAAAAATCGATCTTGCCAGCATTAGAATCGAAAAGAAGAAATTTGATTTATATCATTATTATTTTTGTTTGAAATGGAGAATTTATGTTTCTACAGATTTTTTTTTTTATCTGTTCAAATAACTGTAAAGCAGAATTTTAATTTTGTTTTTGAAGGGATCCAAAAGTTGACGACTTTAGTTTATTGTAAGTATTTTTTAGGCGATTTTTATTTTTATTTCAAAGCAGACAGGGTTTTCTGCGTAGCACTACAATTTCTCAGATGAAAGGTTATCAGCGGACACTGCTACTGAAACTGTAAAGCAGTGCGAACACGAAG
This sequence comes from Thereuonema tuberculata, assembly GCA_023159025.1. NCBI lineage: Eukaryota > Metazoa > Arthropoda > Chilopoda > Scutigeromorpha > Scutigeridae > Thereuonema > Thereuonema tuberculata. The sequence goes on along the minus strand of JAFIDM010000001.1, from coordinate 79,665,950 downwards.
CAGCTTTTGCTGCCCAGCTCGGTGAAAAAGTTGCACGCACGAACGACCTCCTCTGGTCTTGGCAGCTTTTGCTGCCAACAACTCCGCTGGCAACTGTGCTCAGACAGCATGAAAAGCGCTCAAGCAACAAAGTTGCCCAGGCAACTTTGCACAAAGCTGCTTCGTGTTCGCTCTGCTTAGCATTACAGTAACATTAATTTTTTTTTCTGAAATAAATGAGAATAAGAAAATTTGATGAATTTCAAAATGGGTGATCGTAATTTTTTAATGTTACTTTTTTATCAATTTTGAAAAAAATTATTTGGAAGTTATGATTTCCAGTTATGACGCTATTTCGTAGGCCATCGTTTTACCACGTTCGGAATTCGAAGAATTTGTTAAATCGCCCATCTAATAGGTGTTTTGCTTAATCTTATTTAAATATCATATATATAGTTATTAATAAATGCATTTAAGTAAAATGTCAGAAAACAGTAGATGTAAGGAGTGAGGAGAAAATGCTGTGGTTTTGGAAGAAAACAGCAAGAGGGTTAGTAAATTATTTCCGAATTTCTAAATATGTTTTTTATAGACAAACGTAACCTTGAAACTTCGCGAAATTTTAGAATTAAATAAAGAAAGGTAAAAGTCTAGTTTACGGTACAGGGTGTTGATTTTTTTTTTCTCGCGTCGTCAAACATGACCGTCTTCGGACCGGGAAAAATTGTTCCAAAAGTTACCAACAGATACATCCTGGAGCTGAGCAGACCTCACTTTACCTAACCTACAGCTAATCGGAATAAACACTTCGGTCCTTCGGACTTCGTTCGGATGAAATTTGTTTCGAAGGCTAATTAATCAGACTAAACAGTTCGGTCCTTCAGACCTCAAAATTTGACGATATGTATCCTTGCGCAATATCATACGAAACATTCTATTGGCTAGTACCGTACTCTAAACTCAAGCCTAAAGAGAAATAACTTAGCTTTGTAGTTTTTTTCGAAATCTCACCTGTGGAATTAGGCCTAATTTTCTTCTTCTTTTTTTGGAGGAAAGTGATTCGTTAATATATGATGGGAAGAAAATCGTTGGAAAATCCTGGATTCGTTTTGTAATTTTTCAGAAATTTATACATTTAATTGGAACTCTTTGCTGGTGGCGGATGTACATTTTCGAAGAAGGAGTCGATGAAGACTTTATCTGTAGCGCTTTTAAGATATCATTTGAAACTGAGAAACTGGTTTTGCTAAGGGAAATATTATAAGTAAAAATAACGAAAATTATTGAGAAATTGTAAGAAACTAGTTGACCCGTGCGAATAATTCGCAACAAAAAACCACCTTTGAAAATAATAAACAAATCCAACAGCTGTCGTGCATGTTAGTTAAACACATTGTCAATAGATGGTGACTTCTCCGTTTTTATAAAAAGGTTGACACGTGCGAATAATTCGCTTGGTATCTTGATCAGTCACCGAATGGTAATGTGGAAATAAATAAATGAACAGATTGTCAATAGATTGCCTTCTATATTTTTATAAAAAGATTTAAACGAAAATTGTTTTAATTTTAAGCAATTTGTTTATTTTTCGTCATTAGCGTTGAACGTAATCTTCAAAATGATATCTCAAACACTGATTTTGATGAAGTATTAAGGGAAATAAAAAAAACACCTTTGAGAAATAATATATGAGAAGTTGACAAATTTTTATGTTTTTTTATTGTAATAAATCGTTTATTTTTATTAAAATATAAATCTCTGTTTGTTTGTTTTTTTATCTGTTCTTATTAAATAAACGATGAAATATCATTTTAAAGGGCATTTTTATTCAAAAAAAGGATATATTTGAAGTTTACGACGCTACAGGATTATTTAAAATATTGTTTCGCTTTCGAAAGATAAGTCGCTTCTGTTAAAGCGTGTCTACATTTTTATAAAAAGGTTTTTAAAATAAAGTTTTTTAACGAAAACATTAATTTTAAACAAATTGTTTATTTTTCGTCATTAGCGGGGAACGTAATCTTCAAACTGATGTCTCAATCTTTGATTTTGATGAAGTATTAACGGAGTTATGGCGAAACGACACTAAAACTCCTTTGAGAAATAATATATAAGGATTATTGAAATTTTGATAAAAATAATCAAGATATGGATTGAAATTAAAAATAATTGATTGCCGTGAAATTTATATTAAAATTAAGAAGGAAATCTCTCTTTTACTTCATTAGGTTATATTGCCTGATAGGCCAGTAGTGTTAAACCAAAAAATTAGACGAATCGGAAATAATTGCTGCAAAAGGTTTTATTGTTTTAATGGCTTCATTTGTGGCCCAATATGATTATCCCCCCCCCCCCTCCGGCGGAGTTGTGCTTAAGTGGTGGGGGTAAAAATGTACCCCCAAAAGAGACCTGAGATCTTACACGTAATTTGTATTATTTACTATGATAATTTTAAGAAAATGGTTACAGTATAATATATTGAGGATATTGAAGGATTATTTTTAAATGTAATACTATGGCCACAATTCATTTCTAGTCAAGGGCTTAATCTTGCAAAACTGAACATAAACAGGTGTGTTGGTTAGGACTGATTGGTTGTATCAAGACCTATTTAGCCTTACTGAAAATGTATTTTATTTCTGATTGTTTAGTATTTTTTGATTATTCCTGCTGTTTTATTTTGTTTTATTGGCAGTTAGGCCTAACTAGAATACAATGAAATTTTATTTGAAATTTACAATTCATTTCGTTGCAGGTTGGAAACAACCAATTGATACTCCTATTGAAAACTTTGTTGGAATGCAGTAAGAGGAGACGTGATGGAAAGGATACTCTTTTGAAGACATGTGATACCATAAAACTTAATGTCATAAATCACCAGGGAAAAAAATATGGCTGCTGCAGAGGAAGCTAGTGGAAGTGGACTTGCACATTGAGTCCGATCAGCTCAGCCAGCGTTCAATTTTATAGCAAGTGGACTTGGTTTCTGCTGTTCCTACGACGAGACCAGGATGTTTGAGGTGTCTTGTATGAACCACCCTTCGAGCTTTAACCACCCAAATTCTTTTTCTAAATGGGCGTTTGACGATGCAGATGTCAATGTTGATCCAATTGATAGCCGTAGGCTAATAATTTCCATGCCATGGGAGGTATCCAATGTGTAACGCCAGCAATTTCTGCCTCTTCAAATGGTACAGTAATTGCTAGAACAAGTACTGTTCCAAAAGCCAGCACAGTTGCAGAATTCTGTGTAATTCCAGTAACAACATTTGAACATACTAGAGCACCTGTGAAGAGCATCATGTTTGAGGACTTGACGGAAAATTGTTCAAGAGTTAACATTAAACTGGCTGATTTCAAGTGGATTTTTGGTAAATAGAAAGGAGATAATCTTCCAGGTTGGAATGGCTTCACGGAGCAAATAACGTGCTCTGAACCGTACTCGACGTCACAGACACTGTTGCTTCCATTCATCAATGCACCTCCCAGCAACTATGACACTGTGTACACTTCACTTCTCGCTGCAATAAATAAATGCAAAAACATCAAACAAAATGTTTGTTTTGTTACATTTGACCAGCCTCCCTATCTTAAGGCACGTGAGATAGTGGCATCTTTCCCCTCCAGACTCCGATTTGGGCATAGTCAAAGTACGGTTGGGAGAGTTTCATCTTTTGATGTCATTCTTCGGAACCATAGGCTACATTATGAGTGGAAGTGGGCTGCAAGAGCTATTCCGCGTTGCTTACGCGCAGGTATCAACAGAAAAATGATGGCTGGTCGTGCTTATTCAAGGGCAGTTCGTGCACATATGCTTTGCAATTTGGCTATCGCACATGTCATCCTCGCAAGAATGAGTGACAGTGAGAGAACAGATTAGCACCTTAAAGAGATGTCTGCCTCAACAAGTCCCTTGGAAGCCCTTGATCATGAAACTTTGAAGCAGATGTTTGGACAGAAACTTGAAGAGCTGGAGCTAAATGGTCCCACTGTCAAGTTATGGATTCTCTACTTCGACATGACAACTCTGATGAAGCAAGTCATACAGGCTGAGAGGAGTGGCGACTGGGAACTGCTCCTCACCACTGTTAAGAAAATGCTACCGTATTTTCATGCCAGTGGGCATTTTCTGTATGCTAAATGTGCGCAGCTCTATTTACAAGACATGATGGGCCTTGAAAAGAAAATATCCCAAGAAGACTACACACGATTTGCGCTCAATGGATAAGTCTGAAATGACGATTGGCAAAAATAGGCTTCAAACTTTGGTCATCATCCCGTTCCTACCTCCAAGGAACCAGCTCCCCAGCCTCTTCTCTCCACAATTTTCTGCAAATGCAAAAAGGGGTGTGCAGGTGGTTGTGGGTGTCAGAAGGCTGAGATTAAGTGCTCATTGATTTGTGCCAACTGCAAGGGGAACTCCTGCACTAACTCCCTCGAACCAGATGAAATTGACGAACCAGATGTTGAAGACCTGGACTGCATATATGGGGCGAGAGACTTTGAGGAGCCGAATGGCCCAACAATAGTCAAACGTCGACGTCTGTGAAATTTGTGTATCTACCTATTTTTTTCCAGTTTTTCTTATTATGAAACGTAATCATCACTAATTGATTTCAAGAATTGTGTTTCTTATCTCCATCTTTATATTTGTTGAATGGATCTCATCATATTCTATATGATACCATTGTTTAATATTATCTTTTTATATATTTTAGTATTATGTTTCATATATAGGAACTGTACGGATCTATAATGGGCCCGGGAGCCGAGTGGGTATAGGCGCTTGGCTGCAGTTGGAGATGTCGGGTTCGCTTCCAGGCCTCGGTGGAGGGCGGGAATTTTTCCACGCTCAATTCTCCTCCAAAGGGGTCCTGGGGCCTACCCAGCCCTCTTTAGAATGGGTACCGGGTTTCTTTCCCGGGAGGGAGGGCGTGCGTCGGGCTGACCAGCCGACCTCATACTAGTCCCGTTGGTCAAGAAACGTCGGGAGCATTACCTCCCGCGCACCCGTGGACCTGTATGGCCTGTTTGGGGACAGCTTTAATTTTTTAACGGACCTCTATAACTTCTGATAGATGGGTTAGTTTAGATGATATTACCAAACAGCAGAAGTTAAAACGAAATTTTTTCATAAATATGTAAAACAGCAAAAATACTCCTTTTGGGGGTATATTTTTACCCCCCCCCCCCCACCACTTAAGCACAACTCCGCCGGGAAGAAAAACTTAGGATAGTCATATTGGGCCACAAATGAAGCCTTTAAAACTATAAAACCTTTTGTAGCAATTATTTCCGATTTGGATGTTAATCCTACTGGCCTATGAGGGGGATATTTTCCTATTTTACGTTCGTAAAATCTACTGCATTAGAGACATTTTTAACATAATTTTAAACAGCTTGTAATAAAGGAACTTATTATAAACATAATTAAACGTTCGATGTTTAATTTTGTTAATGTTACGATGGTTCACCTATCATAAAATAGGGAGGGGGGAAATAATTAACTTAGTAGGAGCTATTCTAATTTACAAATATTAAAAAAAAAAAAAAAAACTTTTAAAGTTAATGTCGTCTTATATCGTATGGTTAGTTTTAATTTGCTGTCTTGTTTACAATCATATAACTTCATTTTTTTTTTTTTTTTTGCATTTTAGAGCCAGTTGGTTTGTCAGTCTTGTGGAGCTGTTATTTCTGAAGATAGTTTCAATGAGAATGAAAAGTTTTTCGATGTTATCGGAGCAACTAACTCTGAAGTTAACACGTTGCCATTGCACTTACAACGCAAGAGACGCAAGCCTAAAGGGCAAAAACATGGTGAAGAACGTATCGGCTACTTAGCAGCTGC
>JAFIDM010000001.1:79500849-79645123 GCA_023159025.1 Thereuonema tuberculata | reverse complement strand
GCAACATCGTCAGCGAACCCCACTACAGTCACTCCCTCGGGCATTGGCAGCTTGAGTACTGCGTCATACATGATATTCCAAAGCAAAGGACCAAGTACTGATCCCTGTGGAACACCGCCAGTGATGTTGTAGGTCTTCATTCCGACTTCGGTTTTTTACATCAGGATACGATCAGTGAAGTAACTCGCAATTATTTTCCTGATGTACGCTGGAGCCTTCATTGAACTCAAAGTGTTCAAGATGCAGTTCCAGTTTGCTGAATTGAACGCATTCTTCACATCCAACGTTATTATGGCACAGTACTGTTTTACTCCTCCCTTCCAGCGTTTGCCCTCAATGGCCTCTCGAGCCAAATCAACAACAACCCTTACAGCGTCTATTGTAGATCTTGATTTCCTGAAACCGTACTGGTTTTCTGAGAGACCATGCGCTCCTTCACTGAATGCCTCCAGTCGATTGTAAATGATTCTCTCCAATACCTTACCTGCCGTATCCAACAGGCAAATTGGCCGATAGGACGATGGATCATTAGGTGGCTTGTTACCTTTAGGCAAAAGTACGAGCCACTGCTGCTTCCACAGATTTGGAAACACACCCTCTCGTAAACAAGCATTGTAGACGTCTAGAAAGATCTCAGGTCTACACCGGATGGCGGTTTTAAGTGCAATATTTGGAACACTGTCTGGGCCAGGGGATTTTGAGTCACCAATCTTTCCGCAGGCTTTTATCAACTCATCTTTTGAGATAGATGACACATCTTCACATACTTGAGGTGGAACTTCCAAACCTATCCCCGGTTGTTGTGGAAAAAGAGTAGACACAATCCTGCGCAGCAAATCAGGGCAGGTCGGAGGTGATAAGGAGCTACTTTTTATTTTAGCCATAACTGTCTTGTATGGTCTACCCCAGGGGTCACTATTAACCTCACTACAAAGTTCCTTCCAAGCACTCTGTTTACTAACTTCAATGGCCTTCTTGAGAGCACGGCCGGTTTCTATGTGCTGTTGTTTCAACTCGTCATAGTTTTCTCGTCCATGGGCTCGTTGTGCTAGTCTTCTTGTGCGGTGACATTTCTTCCGTAGCTCCGCTATCTCAGCATTCCACCAATACACTGGATGGTGACGATTTCCTCTGCCACGTCTTGTCATCGATGCCTCACAAGCATCAGCGACAAGTCGCATAAGCCGTGACGCCTTGCTATCAGCAGATCCCGAAAGCACCAAGTCCTCCTTCATCATTGCAATGAAGGATTCACGATCAAATGACCTAACGTTCCATCCTCGTGGAAGTGTGGATCCCAACCTTGACACACCAGAAGTGGAGACCTCGAAAATTATGGCTTGATGGTCGCTGTGAGTATAGTGACTACACACTTCCCCCGACGTAACACGAGAGGCCAAACAATCACTTGTAAAAGTCACGTCGATAATGGAACTATTACCATTTCTAATGAACGTTGGTATTGAGCCGGTATTGAGGAGAACAACATTCAGCGAGGCGAAGACATCCAAAAGTATCTCACCTCTTCTGTTGCTTACTCGACTTCCCCATTCAATAGCCCACGCATTAAAATCACCTGCGATGACCACAGGCCACCGACCTTGGAGTTCTAATACAAGGCGATCAAGCAACAACTCAAATTCCTCTAATGGTGCACTTGGTGGAGCATAGACACTATAGATGTACATATCTCTCACCTTTGCCCAAGTAAATCCATGCTGTTGTGCCTGTGGAATTTCCTGGATGAAATGATTCCCGCAGATCCAAATTGCTGCCCGTCCATTAGTATCAGAGAGCCATGCGCGTGATCCCTCGATGTTTCTGTATTGCTCACAGAGAATCGCAACATCAACCCTCTCCTCACGTACAGTCTGTTGCAGTATATTCTGGGCAACCGTACAGTGATTTAGATTAAGCTGAATAAACTTCATCTCCTCGATTTTTCTACACCTTGTATGGCCTGTTTGTAAGCCGGACAAACATAGCTGCCTGTACGATGTTTACCCTCACACAAAAGACAGTATAATTCCTCAGAAGAGCATTCCTTGGCATTATGCCCATCTCCTCCACATTTCAGGCACAATTTGGACCTAACTGGACCATTACAAACTCGAGCAAGATGACCGTAGCCAAAACATTTAAAACAGCGTTGGACCGTTGTCTTCTCCCTCACCCGGCTAATCACCCATCCAATCTTCAACCTACCCTTTTCCAGAGCTCGATTCGCCAGTACTTTAGGTAAAACTATCACAGCCGTTTGCGTACCTCCGTAAGCTTTGCGCACAGATTTTACCACTGAGTTATCAATATCTTGTGCTCCATCGATCTGAGTCCGGATAGCCAGGCCAATATCTGCCTCAACTGTTAGTTCGTCGAGATCTTTCAGTTCAAGCACAGTAGTTTGTGTTCTGCAATCTACATCAGCCTTCTGTTGCAGCTTTCCTTGTATGGTTTGACGAAGCTGACTTGCATTTTGTTTGGCCTTGGGGTCAAGTTGAATCAATAAATGGCCCGCAATACTCTTCCGTATTTTCGTGACGCATGATCCGAGTTCTTCCAATTCTGGATCATTCTTTAATGAACGCAAAATATCAGCGTACGAAGCACCTTCTTTTGCTTTGACAATTATCGCGTCCGAACGAAGTCTGGGAGGTCTCTGCTTCTTCCTGATCTTTTTCCATTCTTCAGGTGGACCAACTGGGACCTTCGGTATCTCTGCTTCAACACCTTCTTTGTCAGAGTTCTTGATCTGAGTGTCAGAATTCTTGGTCCTCTTTTTACTTTTACTTTCCTTGCGAGGTGAAAAATCAGCCATCTTCCTCTTCAATTGTTCTTCAAGTCCCAGGAATGTATTTGGTTTCGTCTGCGTCTTTAGTCTAGGAGACGTTGGAATCTCATTCTCCTGTAAGAAGCGAAATTACGTTTGAGACTCATTCTCCCGCAAAGGGCGAGGTGATGTTTGGGTCTCACTCTCTTGCAAGGGGTGAGGTGACACTCCAGATACACTTCCACTGCCATCTTCATCCTGGTCTGCCACTTTGTCAAAGCATAACCGAATCAATTTTACAAGCCTTTTGATTTCATGATGCACATTGTTTCTGGGTTTAACATATTGTGATAGTTCATCAATCTTATTCCCCAGTTCTTCCAGTGCTTGACTCCTTTTGTTGCTTGTCGTATTAGATGCATCAGTGGCCAAGCTCACCACCACTGAAGCACTGCGGTCGCTGGATGACGACGTCCCGAAGCCCGCTTGCTCACTCCCGACGAACGCCGGTACTGGGGATCCGAACCCCTGCACCGTAAGGTTAGTATTTGTTGAACTAGCCATATTTGGTTTATATTCGGGGTTCCTTCCCCTAGTCTGTTTGGCCCGCGAGAGGTGTTTTATTTCCCTCCTACCCTGCATATCTGCCGAGCATTCCCCCATCCGCCACCTGGGGATGTATGGGTTGCAGACTCCCAACATGGTGCGAGTGCAGTGTAGAAATGATCATATGCTGCATGTAATACGTCATTAGTTGTATTGTTGTATTGACATATCCAGGCTCACACAATACTGTGCAGGAAATAAAACAAAAAAACCTGCGATTGTTTTTGTGTTTTTGTTAATGATAGTGTCTTCTGGTGGGGTGTGGTGTGGTGTCCTGTGGTTGGATTCAGCGACTTCTTTCCTAATTTGTGCAAGTATGCATGGGGGAATAAGATTGTTTATTGCAGTAGAGCATCGATTATCCGATTATCAATCAACCGAAACATCGGTTAACCGAAGGCGTTTCAGTAGACAAAAATTTAAAAAATTAATTTGCGAATTAAAATTAAAAATTTAATTTTTTTCCGATTGATAGGTCTGACGTTGGGACATAGTTCCCGAAACGCGTTAACGACAAAAACAATGCAACGAAGTCACAGGACGGATTTAAAATAAGGTAATGTATTATCTAAAACGTCACTTGGACCATAATTAGCAATGTTTAAAATACAATATAAGGTTTTGTTTTTAATTTGTATCACTGTTTCTGTGTTTCATATTGCTCCTATGACACTGGTACAATTTTTTCATTAATGATCGGCTATCCGAAATATCAGTTATCCGAACACCCCCAGTGCAGCATTGCTTCGGATAATCGATGCTCTACTGTACTATAGAACGTCGCTGATCCGCTACCCGCTGTTCGCTAAGCCCTAACGATGGATAACGTGTGGTGAATGCATGGTGTTATGACTGTCTGTATCCTGTGAGATGAGTCCCTAACTGTGTATTGGTGTAGAAGTCGCACATAAGATCCTGGTTCATCTGCGATGACCATGGATGCGCAGGCGTGGTTTCCCAGTCTTGGTGGTCGTTTGCTCTGACACAGACGAAACACTTCTGCCGTTCGGGCTGGATGGTGTTGCCCAGGTATTGTTGTAGCCATACTACAGAATGGGGTGCCACTTTCTCCACCACCATCTGCAGGAGACCGTAGTATATTTTTCGAACGGAGGCCTCTGCCTAACCCCAGAACGCGGGTGACTTTAAGCTGCGCCACACCCGATGCAGCATGATCAATACCAGAACATGATCTCATCATAGATGGTTGGACCCTTTAGCCTACGCTAAATCTAGCGTAGTTTCCGCCCATAATGAGAATATTGTTTTGTTTGATTACTGCTTTACTAATAATCAAATGCCGTTCCGGCGAACCTAGTTATTAGGCGGCGGCCTCCCATCCGACAGATGTCGGAAGCTAGGTTCGAATCCCGGCATCGGCATGGATGTTTGAAAACTTTTTTATTGTGTTTGTCTGCTCTTATCTTTCTCTTCAGGTTAACGGAAACCATCTCAGTATCTTTCCCTTGAAATTATATGGATTCTTCTGGTTCGCCATGTTGGGAACACTAGAGACCTATAGAACATGGACCTTCGCACTTCGTTGCAAAAACAAACACCCAAAAAAGAAAGCTCGTTTTATTACTTTACAATTTTAATAGGTTAAAAAGCAGATAAGAAAGGGATGAAAGAAATTGTTAAGTTTCAGAAATAGAACGTATAGCTTCCAAAACTATAAAAGCTCAATTCATTTTTTCATTTCAACTAAAGAAAGCGGAAGCAGATGGACTGATCGTCCTGTGTACTTCATTCGTTGGCGCGTTGTCGTAGTGAGGTTGTTCTGCGCTGGGCTTTTTGCTTGTTCCACGGCTGTTGTTCGCTGTGTCCCTTGGTCACGAGTGTTGTGAGATTGTGTTCAGCAGCGGTTAACGCGGCGATCTGGTTCTGCAGGTGATAGGTGGGGCTCGCAGTTGGGGGTTGTTGTGGGCCGAGAGTGGCTGTGGTTGGACGGTGGTCTGTCGTGATGCGGCTGTTGCTGAAATCGCCGGCATTCCGTAATCATTTCGCTGACGGAGGATACGCGAAGGGCCAACAATGTGGTGTGGATGTAGCTACACCTTTCAGTAGGTGATGGAGGCGTTGGTCGTCCGTCATGTAGGGGTCTACCTTGCTGCAGAGGTGAATTATATCTTGGATGTACGCTTTGCAGGATTCTTGGGGTAGCTGTACTTGGTTGGAGAGTGTCAGCTTCTGTGGCGATGTGATGGGGTGCCACGAATGTATCTTTGAATTTCGTGACGAAGGAAGTCCAGGTGAGGATGGTGGCTTCTTCATTATCGAACTAGCGACGGGCGGTGTCGGAGAGGGCGAAGGTTAGTTAGGCCAATTTGTTGTCGTCTGTTTATCCGTTGAATCTGCTACTCCGAAGTCCCGGAGCCAGACAAAGGGCCAGTTATTGCGTCGGAGAAAGGGGTTGGTTCCGGGTAACGTAACGTGAGGGAGGTTTTAGTTGTCGGCGTTCGAGCAGTGTCAGTGGCTTGGATCTGTCTAGTGAGCGGTGAACGTCCGGGATATCGGCGGAGTTCGGCGGATCTTTGGCACCAATGATTTGTGGTCGAAAAATAACAGAGACTGGCGTCGGTGTTACAGCTTAAGATACATACAAACTTTATTTACAATTTATTTACAGTTTATATACATGTTTGATGGATTCTCAAAATCTGCTCTGAACTTTCTCTTCGGTCCGTCACTGGAGATAGCTAGTTGCGCAGTCGATTGGCCTCACGGTTCAGCCAATCACATAACAGACTAACTGACCAATCCGGGAAGGTTTTTCGACTTTGCATCAATATTGTTTCTTATGACTCCCTTTGTGTGTGTGTAGCGCAATGAGAGAAGAGTCAGAGAAAAAGAAAATAACTAATTAATTTTTAGCCTACAAGAGTAAAATTTAAATTTCAATGTTCATTTTTTTTAGCTTTTCTCCGTCAACATTGGCGCGCACTTTCAAATAATGAGTTCATTCAAAAAAGAATAAAATATCAATTATGCCATAACCGTTTGGAATCGATTCTTCTTGGATTGTCTCATACTTACCAGGGGAGAAAGGGGGTGGCCTAGTTTCTAATAGTCTACGAAAAAGGTAATTTTAATTTTAGATTTTGATTTTTTCTTAAGATCTAACTTTCGATTATTTGTACTTTATAATACCCAAAAAAGATACCTATAATAAAGAAAGAGATCGTTTTAATTTTAGAGTATGATTCTATTTTTTAATATTCTATTTACAGATTATCTACCCAAATGATATAAATAATAGAAATGATTTTTTACGTACCCAAAGATATAAAAAAAAGATTTACGGCAGTGGAAGGCTTAAAAGGGAAAAGCGAAGTCCTTTCAGTTGATCGTCATTATGGGTAAATCTGGCTGATAAGTCCTAATAAGGACGAAACAGCTGTCCCAGATTCCCCGTTTGACGATAACTCAAAAGGCGTGAATTGAAATGTCATTTTCTTTACTCCCCTTTTTCACAAATCATTATTGTTTCTTATAAAGTTAAAATTAGTGTTTTAAATGATTATGGGTGGCAATCACTTAATTTGTAATAATTCTTATTTATTGAAAGAAGAAAACCAAATGTCAGTATTTATACTGAAAGAAAATTTGGAGCTAAATTAGATTAAAATTAACCAAGAAAACCGAGAAATAATAATGTTTGTGTAGTTTCTTTTATTTCTCCAAATAATAATAAAACGAAAAAATGGTTAGAACAATTTAATATTTAGGTTGATAACATATATTGTAATTATTTAAATTTTAAAGGAAATTTAAGTAAAGGGAAAAAAAAAAGGGAAAGTTACAAAAACTTGGTCTCTGCCATTCCATGCAGGGGTGGTGGTTAACTGAACAAAATTTATTTCAGATAGAGGCGCAACATATTGAAAATGTTCGAAAAATAAGTATATATGTAAAGATCCAGTATTTTTAAATATTTTTTAGATACTGGTCATAAACTCATATTGCACTTGTGTATTTAGACTGGTTTTAATTTACAACAGAAAAAAATTACCGTTATTTTTTTATTTATTATCTTTTATTCTTAAAAATGACAAGAAAATAAAAAATTACGGGATTGCAGGTTTTTTATCAACAAGTGCTTCACACAATGCTTCACATAAAAAAAGCATTACAGTATGTACATAGTATACTGTTCGTTTTCGGAAGCGAGAACTAGCTTTCGCGGACGATTCTACTCCGCAAAGGGGTGATACGCTGAGATGGGCACTTTCCTAAGACCTGTTTTTCTTTTAGTACCTGTTATTTTTGCAATAGTATTTATTCTTTCCATAATTCTTTCCCGAAAAGCGCAAATAGAACTCACTACTAGTAAACTAACACTGATAAAAAATAAACATCCCCTCTTTATTTCTCCTCAGCCATAATTTCCTGAAATCGAAGGCGACCTGACGCATGCGCAAAAGCATTGAAGGCTCTCGTAAACAAAAACGAACAGTATATATGAAATTTAAAATTCCAATATAAAATTCAGAACACTGTTTCATATAAACGGCCAAATTTTTATTCTCACGTCATCAGTGGCATCTAGTGAGAAATTTTGAAACTAAAATTTTTGAAAAACAAAAACGCTATATTAAATAGATTTGCTCTTTTTTAAGTTTTTATCTTTTTTTGTAATTTCTTTTATATTATATACTTTTTTAAAAAATTTTTATACATAGTTTTAATATTAAAAAAATAAATAAAAAGAAAAGAAATGAAAAAGAAAAAGAAAAATATAAAAATTAAATAGATGACAGATCAACTCAAAACTTCCTAAAATAAAGGATTTAATTTTGAATTGTCATAAGATAACTTAAATGATTATAAATCAACAAATCCTATTTTGAAGAATTAAAATGATTAAATAAAATTTTAATGTTTTAAAATGTTTTGTGCAAGAAATCCATGTTTGCAGGAATAACATTCACAACTAAGAAAAAAATAACTACACTGCTCACAAAATTTATTGTTGCGAGATATTGAGATATTGCGAAATGAATAATATATACCCAAAAAATCAGATGCATTTGAGTTTATTTATTAAAGAACATCATCAGAGAAGCAAATGACACGAAAATGAAAGTTGTCTGATTATGCAAATGCGATGCAAAACGTTAATTTCCATATTTGCCCACAACCCTGTATAAAGAAGCTGCCGCTGTTGGGTTATCTCCACTTTCCTGGATCAATAACAAGTGGCAGAATCGTTGAATATCACCGGAAATATTCCTGCAACGTGATTTACCGAATCTGAAGCATGAAGAGTCATAGGGCGTCTTGAAGCTGGCTAAACACAGATGACATTGGCATCAGCGGTTGGAACCTCCCAAAGCGTGATTAGCAGATTCTCGAATCGCTTCAGAGAGTCTGGCACAGTACGAAGAAGATCAGGGCAGGGCCACCCGTGTGTCACCTCTGCAAGAGATGATCGCTACTTGACGCTAATAGCACGAAGGAACCGACGAAGCAATGAGACTGAGCTGCGGGGACAGTTTCTTCCAGCTACTGGACAATGAGTATGTACTCAGACTGTGCGAAATCGACTCTGGGACGGTGGACTGTATGCCCGGCGACCAATGGTATACATTCTGTTAACTGCTAAACATCACAGAACCCGCAGAAGGTGGGCTGAAATGCATCTTCCTTGGATCCGTAAAGAGTGGTCCACGGTTCTCTTCAGTGACGAGTCAAGATTCAGACTGTAGCCCAGTGTTTCCCAACCTTTTTTGTGCTATGCCCCACCTAAAGTATCTAAAGTATGCTATGCCCCACCAAAAAAAAACAAAAAAAAAACGACTTTTTAACTTTTACAACCAAAAAAAAAAAATTATCCATTTTTCAATTGCCCCCCCCCCCCCCGTGGGGCGTGCGCCCCACGTTGGGAAACAGGGCTGTAGCCTGATCTGGCGTGAGCGTGGAACACGGAGGAATCCATATTTTGGTGGAGGTGGAATCATGGTGTGGGCAGGCATCAGCATTGGTGGTGATCAGCTCCAAGTTGTTAGAAATGGAACGGTGAATACTGTATATCGGGATGAAATTCTACAGCCTATAGTGGATACCCTATGCCGGAGCAGTTGGGGCCAACTTTCTTTTTATGGACGATAATGCACGCTCCCACTGTGTCAACAACATGCTGCAAGAGGCTGGAATTGAGCGCATGAGCTAGCCTTCACGTTTTCCAGACCTGAATCCCATCGAACACGCTTGGGATGCACTAGGAAGACGTGTTGTCAGTCACCAGTCACCTCCCATAACACTTCCTCAGACCACGAATCCCACAGGAATTGCTGGACAATTTGATCCTCTCCATGCCTTATCGCTATCAGTGTTTTGTAGGAGTCTCAGGTGACCACACACTCTACTGAACAGTCAATGTGGGACACATTTTTATATGAACAGTATTTAAATTTTAGTATTAAAAACAGGAGAAAATAATACTTGCCGTAATTATTATTACATTTATAAACTTAATTTATAACGAATTTATTATAAGTACTGATGATATTCCTTAATAAATAAATTCAAATGCCTCTGTTTTTTGGGTGTATTATATTCATTTCGCAATACCCTTAAATTTTGTGAGCAGTAATATATAAATTTTGTGAGAAATTTTATGTTAGATGTTAGTTAAAGTTAAAGTAACTCCGTTCAACAGGTCTGAGAAAGACCCTTTGGGGCACAGGAGTTTACGCTCCCGACTTACAGCCTATGGGATGAAGTTGGGTCGAGGGGCCGGCCCGACGTCCGCCCACCTTTAACTCGCAGAAAAGAAACCCGGGAAAGACACCCGGTATCCATTTTACAGAGGGCTGGGTAGACCCTAGGACCCGTTTGGAGGAGTAAGAGCATGGAAAAATTCCCACCCTCCGCCTGGGCCACGAATCGAACCAGGTTTCTCCAAACCGCAGTCAAGCGCCCTAACCACTTGGCCACGGGGCCCACATTAGTACTATACTATGATCTATAGCAGGAGTTCTCAACCGGGGTCCACAGGCAAAAAATAACAAATTGGGGGTCCATAGTGATATTTTGGTGGTCCATGGGGCAATTCCACTTCAGAACGGTTGTTATTACTCAAAATAAAATTTTTACTGTAATTTACCCCATATTGAAATAAGTAGAGAATATATTTGAATGATTCTTTCTAACTTTATTTATTTTATATTTCTTTTTCGCCTATCTACTCAACCATCGGTCAGTACTTATCAGCAGGGCCGTCGCGTGGTTTGTTGGCGCCCAGGGCAAGATTTCTTCAGACGCCCTACTTTTGATATTTGCGCCTCCCCCACCAAACCAAAAATCTAAAACCAAAAAAAAACAGAATCTCCAATTCAACAAAAAAAAAAAAAAAACGGAATTTCCATTTTTTTTTATTTTGCCGTTGCCGCGGCGCCCAGGGCGATCGCCCCGGTCGCCCCGCTCACGCGACGGCTCTGCTTATCAGATATATTTGAAAAATTAAATTTACTTAATAACTTACTTAATAATTTACTTAATAATTCCTAGGAAAAGATTCTGATTTCATATCAAGTAAAGGTGCTGTTACTGTTTTTATATATAAAAGATATAAAGAAACTCGCAGAGCAGCATCATCTACAGGGTCTCATTGAATCACATATTTTAACTGAGAATAATTTATTTGCATTAAATTAGTTTTCATTCAAAATAAAGCATAATCATTTACTATTTCTTTGATTATTAATATAATCCCTTTACTTTTTATTAGTGAAAAATGGAATAAACTTTTCTTTTATCGAATGGCTATGAGGGGGTCCACCAAAAAAAAAAGGGGGGAAAGGGGTCCATGGGTAAAAAAAGGTTGAGAAACCCTGATCTATAGAATAATAGAAAATAAATATATATTTCTTAGACAAATTATCTATCTATATATATATAAAAATGAATGTTTCTTTCTTTCTTTGTTTCTTTGTCCTTTATACACTCCTAGGACCTATCTGGACCAGACTTTGCAGAATTAGTCTTAAGGACCCTGCGGAAAAGATAGAACCTGGACCCCCCCCCCAAGGGGTTGAAAAGGGGTAAAATCCCTGAAATAGCCAAATATCCACCTGGTGGTGATATTGAGAACTTCACAAATATCGTGTATAGTGAAAAATTCGCTCTCCTATGGGGTGGCAGAGACCCACACTTGGGTAGGTGGAAGGCGACACAAGGGCCTAAGTGCTCCACGATTGACCGACACCGGGTCCTTATATTTAGGGCACAATTGTAAATAGGAAAAATTCGCTCTCCTATAAGGGGCAGGGACATCACACTTGGGTGGGGAGGAGGCGACACAATGGTATAAGTGTTCCACAATCGACCGACACCAGGCCCTTATATTTATGGCACCTTCTCGGGCCCTCCAAGTCAATTGCAGAATTACTCTTTAGGATCCTGCGGAAAAGATAGACTATCTTAGAACCTGGACCTCCCCTCCAAGGGGTTGAAAAGGGGTAAAATCCCTGAAATAGCCAAATATCCACCTGGTGGTGACATTGAGAACTTCACAAATATTGTAGGTGGAAGGCAACACAAGGGCCTAAGTATCTCACCATCGACCGACACATGGCCCTTAAATTTAGGGCACCTTCTCAGGCCCTCCAAGTCAATTGCAAAAAGGAAAAAATTCGATCTCCTATGGAGGGCAGGGCACCACTCTTGGGTTGGGAAAGGCGACACAAGGGTCTCAATTGTCATCGTGCCTACGTTTTATTTACGAAAAAAATAGCAGTGATTTATATAAAAACCATTTAGTCAATGCATCGGATAGGTGAAAGAATGTATTTAATTAATTAAAATAGGAAATATTCGTGTTTTTTTCCATCGTTTTGTGTTTCTTTGTTTTCAGTTTCGATAAATAATTCAGTCTCGTTAAATCTCGATCAACGGCGATATCTGTACGCGATCTCCGATCGCTGTCGATTCGAATTTTCAAGCCGAAATTCTGAAATGATTTTGATTAATAATGTAACATTTTATGAAAGCATCCACGAAAACATAAGGAAAAGATGCCCTCCGATCGTGAAAATCATTTTTGTAATCGGTAATTTCGAATAAATAGATACAAATCGATTGGACTTCCAAGTTCTACAATTCGTCAACAGGAGCGCTAGTGGCGATGTCCAGCCATCTGATGTCGAGCCATTTCTTCGAAAATAGAGCATGGGCTATCGCTCTCCATTTCCTGGACATCTGTGATGGCGAGGTTATGGCGAGTGAAATGGTAAATGTAAAACGGGCTTTAGGAAAGTGTCCATCTCAGCGTATCACCCCTTTGCGGAGTAGAATCGTCTGTGTTGTCGTAGCTCTCGCTTTTCGAAACGAACAGTAAAATAGTCATATTTTTATGTATTATTTACAATAATTATTTACATTATTACAAAACATTATTTATGTCCAGCTTATTAAGGACTTTTTAACTAAAGTTTTTTTTTTATTACAATATGTTTAGTATTTTTATTCTGAAATTTCTAACAATAGAGAATTCTAATTATGTTTTCACCAACTTGTCACTTTAAAAGAAAAATTTACCAAGAGATACTTTACCAAGGTACTTATATGGATGGGAACCCTGCATTCTCTCACCATTCTTTCTCAAGTCTCTCTCCGTCTGTCTTTATTTCCGTGGGACAGCACAATAGACCAACGGTCGCGCGACCGTCGCGCTTTGGTTGATTACTCGGCCAGTTGCTCGTTTAACAGCAGATGCGGATTTAAGGGTCCCCTCCCCTCCGTTTGACCTGGACGATATGTAAAAATAATTCTGTAATTATAAACTGTCCGCTCTATTTTATTCATGAAAACACGATCACCCTTTTACAAATTGGTCTGAGAGATATAATTAGAAAATAACTCATTAATGGCGGAGTGCACCAAACTTCAGTTAACTTAAAGGACTGCTATTTGGACGGAGCTAAAATTAGTGGGGGGTGCTGCTCCACAAAAATTTTAGCCTTAGTTTTAAAATTGTGCGAAAGGAAACAAACATGTATAAAAAGAAATTTATCAAGTTTTTGAATAAATTTTCTTTTTATACATGTTTCCTTTCACACAATTTTAAAACATAGGCTAAAATTTTTGTGGAGCAGCACCCCCCACTAATTTTAGCTCCGTCCAAATAGAAGTCCTTTAAGTTAACTGAAGTTTGGTGCACTCCGCCATAAGTATATCTGAATAATACTTAACCTTCTCCGCCCAAAACACGAACAACGATGTGCTTAGACCCAATAGGCCGTTTTCAATTAAAGTTATTTTTTTTACATCAAAACATAGCCTAAATATACGTCTATTAAGGCTAAAAGTTTCCAAATTTTCCAGGGGAGGGCCCTCACTGTGCTGCGGGATGTTCCATATTCTTTACCCACCCACCCCAGAATGTTGACCACCGTCCCTCCCGCTTTGCAAGGCCTTAAATCCACCTCTGTTTAGCAGACCACGTATCTCTAGGTCAGAAGTAATAGTGACAAAGAAAAAGTGAGGGGGAAGGAATTTTTGTGATGATTCTAGGAAAATCGTTAAATTTTGTCCTTCAAAGGTTGTAAATAATAATAATAGTTTTAAGGTCGTTAATAAATTCAATAATAATAAGAGACGAAAGTAACGTATTTTACAAACCAGAAGTTCAAATGTAAATAAGTTCAAATATTACATTCATATGATTGATACTTGCAAAAATAAACCTATTAAATCAGATCTTTCCTTTAGCTGTACTGGCACTGCCCCATTCACACAGACAAATCATACATCACAACAGACCTGACATCACACTTGTTGATAAGACGAACAAACACTCCTATCTCATTAGCATTGCAGTGCCTTTCAGCAAGAACATGCAGATAACGCACGTAGACAAGATCAGTAAATACATCGATCGAGCTCCAGAAGCAGTGGAGGCAGGACCGAGTACGTGTTGTACCGATCGCCCTGTCCACCACAGGTCTGGTATCTCACAGACTGGAAAGCCTCACATAGGACTTCAAAAACACTGATGCACAATTCTAGAAGGCTGTGATACTCAACCCAACACTCATAGTTAGGAAATTCATGGGCACAGCCACACATCCCTCACCTCCCTTGCACTTTTTTCTCTTACACTTGGCAACATGTGCTTTGGTCCTTGAACCGCGATATTGTCTTTGCTGGGGAAACCCAAGTTTTGGAACTTTTTTATAATAATAATAATAATTGTAGAAATTCAGGATTGAGAATTTCTGATTTAATAGGAAAATCTCTGTAACCCTAAATATATTTTCCCATTAGCGTTGGCAAATTTAATTTGCTTTTGACAGTCGTTATTGAATTAGCATGGAAGGTTGGCATTTTTGCAGGTTTAATAACGCAATTAAGTCCTCATGATGGCTGGCTGAAACAATGCGTTCACGAGTCAAAGTGATTGTTGTCTCGTGGAACGCGAAATTATCGCTATGTGAGACGGTTTTGTTAATGCAAGACATCCATCACTTCACCTCGTCCCGTTGACCAGACAAGTCGCTGGGGAAGACCGCTGCCCAGTAGGGCGGGCAGCGGGAGTTCGCTTGGTCCCGTCGACCAGACAAGTCGACGGGGAAGAACGCTGCCGAGTAGGGGAGGCAGCGCAGTTCACGTCGGTCGTCCAACCAGTTAGGACGGGCAGCGAAATAGCTGCCGAACTCAACACAAAGTTCGCTCGTCCCCTTCAACCAGATCAGATGTAAAAAAGGGTCGCTCCTAGTTTGGGAGTTGGGTTTGTTGCAGATTCTCTCCGACGATTTTGGATCGAGAATGATTTTGTATTCTCAATAAGGATGGGAATACGCCCGGAAGAATTCAATGGATTCTGAAGTTCGCTCGATTAAAAGCGAAGGTGCTGTAATTTTTCAATCCCCGGGAAATTCTGACGAATAGCAGAATAGTGAGTCCGGATAGAAAAGAAGACGGTTTCGACGGAAGGCAATCCTTAGACGAAATATATCCAAGCCAGACGAAGTTGGCAGGAAACGATTCAAGTTATAGCCGAGACGAAATGCGAAAGAACTGACCTTTCCGTACGCAGAAGACTGAAGCCGACGAAAGTGATTGGAAGCGGAGACCGGAGAATCTTTTCCCCGTAAGAGATACAGCCGCCGCCGGGATCTTCTAAAATGATAAAAGAATAGGACAGATGCAGATAGCTTTGCCCATTTAGAAGAATGCGAAATAGAGTGAATAACTACTGCTGATTAAGAAGAATAGATCCTCGTTGATTTTATCGTATATCGGGAGAGAAACGACGCCCCGGAAAGATCTAACCCTAACAAGAACATTTAGTCGGAGTAACAGGCCCAGACGTTTTTCATAACATCTCACCAGACCGACAACGGATATACAGTAAAGACGAAGGGATCGAATTTCTCGCAATCGTTCATCCAAGGAAATCGACTTTTACTGTAAGTAAAGTTTTATTAGAATATCTATCAGCTTGATAGGAACCCTAGAGCAAGTTAGGCGTAGATAAATCGATTCATACGAGAGTTTAGGATCTTAGAAATTTATATTATTCGAGTTAGAATAAAAGGAAATCAGTGACGTGAAATTATTCAAGAATTTCTCTGGCATTAACGTGTAGATAAAATTAGGATTCTACTTTAAAGCTACTAGATTACCTTAGGAGAAGTTAATAGGAAATTTAGCTAACAGCGTTTGCAATAAACGTAGCGTAAAGAAATCTCCACAAAAGGGAGATTAGCGATAGATAAATTAAAAGCAGCAACAATTGATTCAGTTATTTTTCCGAAATAAAAGAAGATCTAGAAAAAGGGATCTTAGGATAGATTCAGGGAAAAAGCAACTGTTTAATGATTTTGGAGAAGGGACCTCAGACGTAGCTTAGGAATAGAAGGCTAGCGATAGAAGATTGCCCACAGAAGCAAGCCGTTCCATGAGAAGCAAGTAAAATCTTCCCAGAAGATTGTAAATATAGAATTCATTAATTCTGAGCTTCTTAAGCATTTTGTATATAAGTTAACGCATCATTAAATGTGTTTATTGCGTTATCATTAAATGTGTTTATTGATTTCTTTGTTTTGGTATCATTTTAGATAAGTATTTTAGAGTATTAAATTATTACTCTGCTGGCTTACCACAGGCACTGTGACACCATATAAAATCACACACTTACTCTACATGGATGACATTAAACTCTATGCCACAAACAATGCACTAATTACTACAAGCCACCACCCAGTTCACCAAAGACATTGGGATGGAATTTGGAATTGACAAATGCCGCAAGTTACACATAATACGTGGGAAGACTTCGAATTTGGAGGGTTTTGAACTGGACCATGGTTTGGCCATCCAATCCATGGAACAGGGAAAGACCTACAAGTACCTGGGCTTCCAGCAAGCGCGCGACATTGACAATGCAAACATCAAAAATGCACTGAAGAACACATACCTTGCTCGAGTTCACAAAATCCTCAAAACACAACTCAACGCCAGAAATAAAATTAAAGCTATCAACACTTTTGCCGTTCCCACACTAACATATTCGTTC
Source organism: Thereuonema tuberculata (assembly GCA_023159025.1). Taxonomy (NCBI): domain Eukaryota; kingdom Metazoa; phylum Arthropoda; class Chilopoda; order Scutigeromorpha; family Scutigeridae; genus Thereuonema; species Thereuonema tuberculata. Next base: position 79,628,228 of record JAFIDM010000001.1, on the reverse strand, counting down.
GGCATAATTCCATGGACAAACACCGAACTCGAAGCACTACAACGCGCAACACGCACTACATTCACGAAACACAACATGCACCACCCCAAGTCCGCTACGGAAAGGATGACTCTTCCCCGCAAGGAGGGAGGCCGAGGACTCATCAACCTCATCACCCTACACGAAAAACAAGTACATACACTTAGGGAACATTTCCACCAAAGAGCAGAAGACTCCTCACTTCACTCAGCCATTGTCAAGGCTGACACACACCTCACACCCCTGAACCTCGAAAACTCTTCTCCAACACTCACCACCCCTGACACCCACACTCAGCAGCTGCATGAATCATGGGCTCGTAAGGAACTCCATGGCAGACATCATCACGAACTCAGCCAGCCTCATGTCGACATGGAAGCGTCGAACAGATGGCTGACGAGTGGTGAGCTGTTTGGGGAGACCGAAGGGTTCATGATCGCAATACAGGACCAAGTCATCTCCACACGCAACTACAAGAAACATATTCTACACGATGCAAACACACATGACGACAAATGCAGGAAATGTCACACTACGCATGAGACGATCGACCACGTAATATCAGGCTGTCCCCTTCTCTCTCAAACAGACTACCTCCACCGACACAATCAGGTAGCGTCGATCGTTCATCAACAACTAGCACACAAACATTCACTTATTAAGAGCACGGTCCCGTACTACAAGTACATGCCACAAAGCGTATTAGAGTCACCCTCATATAAACTATACTGGGACCGCCCCATTCACACAGACAAAACCATACATCACAACAGACCAGACATCACACTTGTTGATAAGGTCAACAAACAGACCTATCTAATTGATATTGCAGTGCCTATCAGCAAGAACATGCAGAAAACTCACGCAGACAAGATCAGTAAATACACTGATCTAGCACACGAGCTCCAGAAGCAGTGGAGGCAGGATCGAGTACGTGTTGTACCCATCGTTCTGTCTGCCACTGGTCTGGTGCCTCACACATTGCACCACAGTCTCAGCACACTAGGACTTCACAAAATCACTTATGCACAACTGCAGAAGGCTGTGGTACTCAACACTACACGCATAGTTAGGAAATTTATGGACACAACCACACATCCCTAATCATTCTTGCACACATCTTTACACTTGGCAGTATGTGCTTTGGTCCTTGACCCGCCATATTGCTTTTGCTGGGGAAACCCAAGGTTTGAAACATACAAAAATAATAATAACACAACCACACAAATTTATGGACACAACCACACATCCCTAACTATTCTTCCAAACTTTTCTTTTTTTTTTTTTTACACTTGGCAATATATGCTTTGGTCCTTGACCCGCCATATTGTCTTAGCTGGGGAAACCCATGGTTTGAAACTTTTTCGAGATAATAATAATAATAATTAGCACATATTTTGCGCCGATACATTACGACATCCTAGATTCTTGGGAAGAATTCGATGCGTTTGAAGGCCAACACCAGCTAAAGAACTGGCAGCTGTGATACACATTGTTTTGTAGTGTCCTGTATAATAATAATAATAATTTCCTTTATTTTGTAATACTTTTATTATTTTAAAAGTTTTAAAATATGATGTAGAACTGCTAAAATATTAATTAAAAGCTACAGATAAATAAGACTTCAGATTATAATAATAAAAGAATATAATTACAAAAAAGTGTTACTCCTTACTGTTCGGTTTTGTTTACGAGAGCCTTCAACGCTTTTGCGCATGCGTCAGGTCTCCTTCGGTTTCATGAAAATAGGTGTGAGGAGAAACAAATAGGGGATGTTTATAGTGTAAGTTTACTAGTAGCTGCGTTCTATTTGCGCTTTTCGAGAAAGAATAAATACTATTGCAAAAATAACAGGTACTAAAAGAAAAACAAGTCTTAGGAAAGTGCCCATCTTAGCGTATCACCCCTTTGCGGAGTAGAATCGTCCGTCAGAGGTAGTTCTCGCTTTTGAAAACGAACAGTAAATGTTATTGTGTTCAATGAATCATTGTTTCCATCTGATCGGCGTTATCATGCCTATAAATAAATTATTTATTTCGATAAACTTGCTTTGTCGAAAAAAAAAAAAAGATCATTCAAATAGATAGCATGTTTATAGAATAAAAGCATATAATTTATTTATTGATGATAGAGTAGAGTCCCGATTATCCGAGTTAATGTGGACCAAGACTAACTCGTTTAACCGAAAAACTCGGTTAAATTGAAAATTGTAAATAAAATAATTCGTCTAGGTTTAAATATATATTTTAACAAATACAAAAGTTATACAGATACCCCACATACAATTCATATTGAAAGAGTTCTTTTACTTAAAAAAGTCCTTAATTGTTTTTTGTTTTACGTTACTTTGGCGTTTTTCTGCAGCAATGTTTCGCCATTTTTTTAAGGATAACCCAGGATTGTTGGTGCCGCAACCATTCCACGATTCCAGGTAGGGGGGTCATATGACTAGACGAACGAAGATTAATTTACGAAAAAAAAATCCTAGAAATATTTGATAGCTCGGTTACAGCGGAAACTCGGATAATCGGAGTTTTACTGTAATTAAGAAATAAAGATAGAATTAGACAGAAGTTGGTGTTTTTAACGTCGATTTCTGAGGATAGAATTTGCCGACCGATTTGCCGACGACTCCGGATGCTCGTGGCTCCCTCTGTAAACACGATTTGGGCATCCACCTACAGAACGAATTTTAATTGGCTAAACATAACTGTGATGAGTGTTTGCAACCTTAAAACGACAGTATAAAGCTTATTATTGATATAATATGATATAATATACATATATTTTTTTTTTAACTGATAAAGGCTATAGAAAATAAAATTAGCTTTCAAAACTTCACATTTTATTACATTTCCGATTAAAAAAAAATAATAATAAATTTAAAAATAAATGATGAAGAACTTGAATTCTAAAAACGTTTTAATGAAAAGAATCCGAATCTCTTTTTTCCTTGTTTTGACAGCACTTTAAAAACGAAAGGCAGAAGTAGGTTTCAGAAAAAAAAAAGTTGTTAAATAGTTTAGTAGGTGATTGGAGCGACCTCTGGAAACAGAAAGTGAAAACAGTGCTAACAGATTGGAAAAACGTGAATGTAAAAAGTTGTAGTTGTTGCAGTGATAGAGGTAAAGGCTTATTAATTAAGATATATACCAGCTCAATTGTTATTCAAACAAGTATCTGTAATCGTCAATGTATGAAATAAAAAGTGAGCTAGTGTTTTATATGATGATGTTACAGTTAAGCCTAACGTCGGCATGAGGGAGGTATTCGGTATTCTTATTTCCAGCTCCTCTTCAATTTTCTGTTTTGTCGTTTGTTACTGAATCTCATTAAAAAAAAGAAAGAAAGAAATCGATTTATCACCAGTAAAGGTACAATCTTCTATGATGTGGAAAGAAAAGATGTCTCCCCAATGAATGGCATACTTGTTTTGGTAATGATTTGTTCAAGGTCAAGGTTATTGTACTTGAAAATAAAACTCCACTACTCGTGCTTTACTTTTTCTTTCATTCCAGTGGAAAAAGACAGCTTAGAAAAAGAGCATTTTATCCTCTATTGTTTTCCTCAAATATTTTTTAAACTGAAAATTCTCCAATAGACATTAAAAAAACAATTCAATAAATGTCTTGCTTACCACTTTTAGATGAATATTCATTTTCATTATATATAAAACTCGAGATCCTACAGGATAGTAATACAAATAAGAACTTGGGCTTTCAATAGCAGTTTTTTTCTTCTTCGGTGATAAGTGTTCATACACTATTCGTCACTTGTCATTGAATTTTAGAAGGTCACTGCATTCAGCATTTTTTTAATAACAACAGCTTTCTTTGATTATTATTTGGTTGAGTTCTGCAATTCCAACAAGATAGGTATTCTTGTTGATTTCAAAACTATTGTCATTTGTTATGATACACGGTTTGACCTATACTAATGATTAAAAGCCCTGAAATACTTGTTTGGAAAACTATCATTTGTTTTGTAAAGAAGAAAGACCTTTGTTTGAGCTAGAAATTATACTATATTAGCTCCAGTTTGTGCTGGCTCATTTATAAACAGTCGCTCATTATCGTTAATCCAAGTCATCTAAGCTGCAGAGACATCTGTTTACTGACGTAAATGATATAATTCGCTTTTGATTTTAAATGCTGTCGTTATTCCTATTATTTTCTTTAATTTTACATTTCATTGACATTTCTTTATTTAATTCAACAAGCCAGACTATTTCCAATAATAGAAAATTTCATCTGGAAAACGATAACTTAAGTCTAAAAACATTTGTAACCAAAATACAGGAATACTATATTTTTTTTTCACTAGACTACATTTTTCAAAATTTAATAATTTATTTTAAATTTATTTGTAGTGCATGTCAACAGAATCTTGATAATGGCTACAACAGATGGTAGTGACGATTTAAATGATGGAGAGATAGAAGTAATTGAAATGGATGAACAGAATGAAGGTACTATGGAGATTTTTTAAGCACCATTTCAGCAAAGTAAATTGATAATTTTAAGTTATTGTTTTAGTTAATGGGAAAATTTAACATGCATGCTACAAATATAACAATAAAAATAAGCATAAATTTGTAATGCGTATTGTTTTAGTTATTTTATAATTTGTCTATATAGCTAACTTATTTATTTATTTATCTTATTGGAGGAATTTTAGGTGATATAATGGATGATGAACAGCCATTAGAAGATGAAGATCTTGATGGAGCAGCAGTTAGTGAGTTTATCCCTGATGATGCTGACATAGTTTTTACAAAGCACACAGGTAATATGGTTCTTCCAACTGTTTATATTAAATGAATGCCTAACTGAATATTCGTATTATTTTCATTGCAACTCTAGTATTTGCAGATGTTTATTTGTCCATCCTTCTTCTTATCATCATTCTCAAATTGTTGAACTACTTTTGTCTTTATATGTACACTGAAGAAAGCAATGATCAGTTGCAGAAATCGATCTGTATTGTTTGTAATATATTTTAATATTTTAGTGGTATGTGCATGTTTTTGTTAATTAAATTCACGTTGAAATATTTATTTATAGATTCTCATTCTTCCTAACATTTAATGCAATTAGAACACAAGAAATTCATTATCCTTGGTATATTGTCTTGTAAATCTGTTTGCCTCTTTATACAGGGTAATTCACGAAGATATGCAGAAACTTCGGGAGCTCATTCTACATGTAAAAGTAAAGGAAAAAAGTTAACTTAAACATAGGTCTGGAAATGCTTCAATATCGAGTTACGGCTAGCGAAAGATTTCGCCCATAATGTAGTACAACAATATGCACATGGACTATATCTCAGTTGTTAGCTCTCACAATAAATCAAAACATGCAATTCACATTATTGTTGAACAGCTGTTATTGTGTTGCCGACTTTTTTTGTAGGTTCCACGTGGGATAAGCATCAAACCACTGGGAGATACAGTTCTGTGACATGTTTCATTCGATTTTTCAGGTCAACAACCATATGAAACCACTGATTTCGCCCCTTAATTTACCTTCCCAGACTTCCAGGAAGTCTTCATTTCACCCATGGTAGTATATTATGGGCGAAATCTTTTGCTAGCCATAACTCGATACCGAAGCATTTCCGGACCTATGTTTATATAACTTTTTTTCTTTTACCAATGATCATGCCACTTTTGAAATCACTCAAATCTGCTGTCTTACTCATTGTCTGTCTAATGACCACCCAATGCTGCAATGACCTTTTTTATCTCGTTCTATAACGTCATAGTGTGTGATAACAGCCACATCCACTTCTCCAGAGGGGTGTCCAGATATTTTTTTGGCCATATAGTGTATGTATTTGGTATGAAGTTACTACTAGAAGAAATTATTTAAAATAGATGAAAAATACCTTGTGATACACCATACTTGATAGGTTTCCTCTTACCTATTTTCTCATTTATTAGCATATATTTTTCTGTTGTTAAAATAATTTTTTTATCTTTTTTAAAAGTGTTCCACTTACTCCAATTTCAGTTAGGTTTTTGAATAAAATTTCAGTGTTTAGTGTCGTAAAAGCTTTAGTAGATCAGTGGATACAAAATACTTACTTACATTTAAACTTTCATTTATATTTTTACGTAGTGCTTCTAATAGTTTTGTTTTATTTATTTATTTATTTATTTTTTTTGCTTTTGATATGCATATTGCTCATTATTTATTATGTTGGTTTTCTATAAATAATTTGGAATGTTTAGGGAGATATAGTTTTCTACTATTTTGTTGATTGTAAAAATACTGATTGTACAGCTACGGGCTTGTAGTTTTCAAGATTACAGTGATCACCTCCTTTATAAATTGGTATTATCTTTAGCTTTTCTGGGTATGTGTCTGTTTCTTATATTATTTGGTTTATCAAAATTCTAATTATTTCAGCAATATTTGTAATATCTGTTATTTTCAAGTTATCAATTCCTGCTGATTTAGTGTTATTGATTGTTTTTATTAAGTAAATTATCTCCTCTTTCGTAGGTTCTTTTGTGACAATTGAATTGCTTATATTTATTGATGTTTTTTTTTCCCTGCAATTTATTATTACATTTCAAATTTTTTTTGAAAAGCAAAATTTAACATCCATAATAATTTAAATTAAGAAAAAAAAAAAAGCCACAACTGGATAGTAAATATGCTTTTGCACACTGAGCCAACATCAATGGAGATCCTGAACAGCTGTTCCATCCTGATTAGGAATCATCAGCAGAATTTACCCTAGTTCTGAATTGGCTGAGACTGCTCGAAAGTTAAAGGGAAATCATTCTCATACCCAGGAATGAGTCCAGAGAACACAAACCCATCCAGAGAACATTTTATTTTTAATTTAAATTATTATGGACATTAAATTTTGCTTTTCATTCTACTTATGATGTTTTTCTTATTATAATTAAACTAGGCCATCCCCTGAGCTTGTTTTTTTATATCACATATAGTTAAGTAAGTTTGGTTAAGTAAGAATATTATATTTAAAATATTGCATCGTTTCGGCAATTATAATTATAATTGTCATTTTCGAATTATAAATAAATAGACAGATCGGAAATAAATAAACAATCTTGAGATTAAAAAAAAAAGGTTGAATACATTCATTATTGATGGGGGGGGGTAGAAGGAAACATGTTAGAAAACAATATAAAGTGAGTTGTTATCCCCGTGGCCTAATGAAGAAGACATCTGACTTCGGATCAGAAGGTTGCAGGTTCGATTCCCGTCACGGATGTTTTATTGTAAAAATTATTTCTATTTTCCATTCTCTATGGAAATTGCGTCTGACAGACAGAAAGACAGAGAAATAAAAGATTTTAGTAATATAGATTCCTTAGTACCTTTCAGTGAAAGGACAAGGGTTTAATACTGTGGATTTCACAGGAATATTTTTTTATTTGATTGTTTTTGTTCTCTGGACCTATTCCCAGGAGCGAGAACGGTTTCCCTTTAATTTTCGCGCAATCTGAGCCAAACATCAAGGGTAAATTCTGCTGATGATTCCTAATAAGGATGAAACAGCTGTTCAGGATTCCTGTTGATGTTGGCTCAGTGTGCGAAAGCATATTTACTGTCCAGTTATGTTATTTATTTATTTTTTTTTTCTTAATTTATATTTTTGTTAATTTCTGTTTTGCTGTAATGGCTGCAGAATTTGTTTCCTAAGATTTTTCTTTGTTTTTAGCCTCTAAAGCTTTTAAAATAGTAGTAATCTTTTGTTGGAAACTGTGTTCTTAGTTCCTCCCATTTTTTTTTTTTTTTTGGTTGATGTTAGTTCTGTTTGGAGTTTGTTGTCGTAATATCTGCAATAGTCAGATGAATAGTCATGAATACTAATTTTTTTAGATTTTGTAATAGTTATTGTTTTGGTAGATGATATGTTACCTAAAGAATATTCTGTGTTTGGGAAAAACTATTTTATTAACAGTGATATCAAATTGGTAGAATAGTATCTTCATCAAAAGGAAGTCATGGAGGGCTTGTTTTATTGTGCTGTAAGTGAGAAAGGTGAAGAGGGAGATGACATATAAAGAATATATGCTGTTGATGAGTTAATTTTTCAAAGAATTGTTTTATATTATAAGAAACGTATTCAATGTTGCAAGTGTATATCTGTAAGATGTGGAATAGAATATTGAAGATATTTGATAAGGCTGAATTTTGGGTGTTAATGATAGAACTGGTTTTTAGGAGGTTGTAATTTCTGTTTTTGTGTGTTTTGGGAAGGAAAGTAATGATGTGGAAAGTAGACATTTTTAGTTCAGTTTTTGGGCATAGCAGTCTGAAAACAGAACGTTCTCCACTCACCTCACACAATGTGAAAATGCATTTCAGTCTAAACAATCATATTCTTAAAAAAAAAAAAAAAAAAAAAACTGTATTATAACTCTTTTTCATTTCAATAAATATTTTTTCATTAAAATTTCTTACCTGCTTCGTTGCTCATCTTCTTCATCTGCATCTTTAAACTGCCAAACAACAGAGATGTTTTGAACTCTTATATTAGCATCAATATAGACATTTTGACATATATAGTAATGGTATTGCAATTTCTTAAATTGTTAATATAAGTATAGTTGTTAGCAAATTTACAATAAGTTACTTTACTGTTAAAAATTTTAATTGAATATCAGTTCAGTTTTTACAACTTTATGTTTAATTTTGCTGATTGTGTAATTGTGACCAAGATATGAAATTTCCAGCATGATTGGCAAAATATACAGTTGGATTTCATTTTTAGTATTTATTACTGTTTCTGTAATTTTCTGTCATCATGGAGATGTTTTAGGGAGTCCAGGAGAACCTTAACAGAAAGACAAATAGTACTCCTTTAAATGCTTTAGAAAGATGAATACCAGAACATTGGAGTGGTCAAATTGTTCCTTCACTGTAGTACACAATCAGCAATCAAAAGTAAAATTGTAAAGCATTATATATGATGTAGCTATGAAAATTTTAGAAACAGTAATATTTAATTAAAAAAATATTAAAACTTTGAAAGAAATTTTAGATATGAACATTGAAATAATTCTTCAGTTGGTAAAATTTGATGTTATGTTTTAAAAGTTATTATAATCCTCTTATAATTTATATTATGTCAATACCATTACTGTGTGTGTGAACATGTCCAACAAGGTTATTATATACTCAGGATAAATGCGTTTTAAAAATTTGACTTATTAAATTATCATTATATTAGAAAAACAAGATGAATTGCTTTTATTATTTCTATTTGACTAGGGTCTGTCTTTTGCTGTGATCTTGAATCCACTGCTAGCCAATTAGCAATAACAGGAGGGGAAGATGATCGTGCCTTTGTTTGGAACATAACAACTGGAGAAACCATATTTGAATGTACAGGTATTCTGAATTTCACTGTTAGTTATAGTTACATTAAAGTTTTCACTTAGAAAATCAGGGGGGAAAAAATTTCCTTTTGAATTATATAGTGTTGTTGTAGCGATCTCATTTGTTTTCAGGTCTTGTTTTTCCTAGTTTGATTTTGTAGCTTAAAGGTAATAGCCCATGAAATTCATGATTATTGTGTATGTAGTGAATTTGCAACACTTGGTAATCCATGATTTAGATGTTATACTAATTATAACTTGAAAAGAGAGAGATAAGCTTCTTAATAAATGATCTTTTATGTTGTTGACCAAAAAAAAAACAGAGGAAACTTTGAATATTAATTGTTACGTTTTGTTCAGGGCATAAAGATTCTGTAACTTGTGCTTCCTTCAGCCATGACGGAATGTATGTTGCAAGTGGGGACATGAGTGGTTTAATCAAAGCATGGAATGTGGCTACAGCTTGTGAAGTTTGGAGTGCGGAAACAAGTGATCTTTCGGTAAGCCTTATTTGTTAAGGGGGAAAAATACAGCCATTTGAAATTGGTCTATATATAGAAATTAATAAAGAAATTATTCACATCTTTTTAACTCCGTTATTACACACTTTATAGTTCTAATCCGTACCATTAAGCACTACAATTTTTATTTTGTTTTTAAGATTTAAATCAAATGCATTCTGATAAACAAGATAAAATTGACCAAAGGGATACTCCAGTATTTAATTATTATTAGAATAACTTAACAAAGAATCTGAAATAAAAAAATCTAGAGATGCTTCTTAAACTTAACAGATTTGGAATGGACAGAATGTTTACTCAGAATCTCTTGTTTATATTTCAGTGGTTAGAATGGCATCACAGTAGTCACATTCTTTTGGCTGGTACAATTGATGGTGATCTATGGATGTGGCGTATACCTGGCAATGAATGCAAAACATTCCTCACTCATGGTGTACAGACAGATTGTGGCAGGATTCTTCCTGATGGTAAGCGAATTTGAACATTTTTTTTTTTTTACTAATACAGTTGTGAATTTTGTTGATATAACCTTTAGGAAAATGAGAGAAGACAGAGTTTGGGGCCTTTAGGAATTTCGATTTGTTAAATCACTAAACAAAAGATGTTATTCTTCCAGATATTGTTAATTTCTGTTGTTATTTTTGACTTTATAGCCCTGCTTTATTTTTATTATCAGTTATCAATGACCAGATATGAAAATTATCAAAATGACTGCATAAATGGTTATAATCTGCTGTTAGCCAAATGCTTTTAAGTTACACGATAAGAGATAAAGTTAAATAGACAGCCATATTACAGAAAAAAAACCCAGATCAGCTTTTATAAGGTTTTTATGACTTGTCATCTCTCCATACTTTGTACATTACCAACTTAGAATATCAAATTTGCTTTCTGTATCTGGCATGTTGTTAGCTGTATTGTAGCACCTTAAGCAATGGTTTTTTTTTTTAATAAGCACAGTACAATCGCACTGGAAGTGATAATTCACTTTCTACATTCATATGGATATTCAGCTTGTAAGCACTTACATCTTTGAATACACATATTCATCTACAATTGCATTTATCCTCCTTCAGCCCATTAAACTATGATATTCCTAGAGCAGATTCTTTGGCAAATCTCTGATTTGTGCCTTATAAATTAAGATTTCATTGCTATTAGGGTGTTGATCTCTTTTTCTATCCTCCTACTTCTGTTTTCTACCTTGATTAAGTATGCATATATTCTGCTTACCCAGAGCATTCCTCAGCTATTGAGTGGTTTCCCCAGGTGGCAGATGTGGATTAGCTGTGAATAAGGACAACCAGAAGAAGCAGCTCTGGGCTGAGGAAGCAGTATACCAGACCATAGCGCAATGAAAGATGGTACCCAGAGTTCTTTAAATACCATATACTTACAATGACGACACTGTGACATGATGCGCCTCACCACCACTAAATAGGTATAACCCCCGCTGCCTTACAGGTAGGAGAGAGATCTCTAAAGGCTAAAGTAAAGAACCCCACAGAAAGCACAAACATGTTGGGAAGCCTCAAAGTAGGAATCACCATATGACTTAGAGAGGTAGACCAATCATTCACTGTCCTGAAGCTTTATGAAATTAAAATGAAGTACAACTGGAAGACAAAAATCAGAATTTCGGAATATAGGAACTTTGTTTGAGAAAAATTGAAGCAACTTGAACACAAATGTATAAATATACACTAGTCCTATTAGGTGTAAGTGAATTAAGATGGACTAGGATTTGGAGAGCATAAAACTAGTAATGGTTCAACTTTTCTATACTTGGGTAGGAATGAAGAAGATAGTGAGGTTCATAGGAATGGAGTTGGTTTGCTCCTAAGTAAGCTTGCAAAGAGGAGTTTAATGGACTGGAAACCTACATTGGAGAGAAAAATGATTGCTCATTTCAAAACAAATATATGTAACATAAGTGTAATGCAATGTTACGCTCCAGCAGAGACATCTGAAATAGAAACTAAACAAGATTTCTATAGCAAATTAAATGAAACTGTGGAACATATTTGCAGAAGAGATATAATTATTGTTATTGGAGATCTCGGTTCCAAGCTTGAAGTATAAATAAAGGCATGTAAATATAATCGAACCCATGGATTGGGAGAAATGGAACACCAAAACTGTTCACTGTGATTTCCACATAAAAATATACATAAAAAAAATTTCAATAAATTACCTGGGTAGCTCCTGATCATATAACGGAAAACCAGATCGACCACATTTTTTTTAAATATCACAAATAAAAGCAGGGCTGACATTAGAAGCGACCATCATCTTGTGGTTATGACTTTTAAAGTGAAGATATTAACAATGCAGAAAAAATTTAAAAAATAAATACTAGATTTGATATAGGTAAACTGAAAGGCAAATCAAATAAAGAGAATTTAAGTTAGAATTAATAAATCATTTTTCTGCTCTTTCCGAGGAAGATAATTAAAGCAAAGTAAAAGAAATATACATTTAGATATACATGTACCTTAAGTATACCTAAAGAATCTAAAATTCTTATAGGAATTGCAAGAAGAAAGATTGGATATCAGATAAAAGATGGAATATGATTGAAAAATGAAGGAAGATAAAGCAGAAAATAATGCTAGTTAAACAAGACTGCAGAAAACAAGCTTACAAGAAAAGTACTCTATCATAGAGAAAGAGGTTATAAAAGGTTTGAGAAAAGGATTATAGGAGATGGATTAGTGAATTAACTATGAAAGCAGAAGTGGTGGCAAAGAAATAGTAAAGAACTCTATTTGATTACTAAATTATCAAAGAGAAACTGGAAAAGAAACTTTCCTATAAAAGATAAATCGGGTAGATTACTTCAAACATTCAGGCACAAATGCATAGAAGATGTGAGCCTTTCTGTGATCTACTGAACCTAGAATTAATACCAGCAAATCACAAGGTATATCTGATATCAGTTATATCAGATGATAATGAACCATATACAAGAACTGAAACACCTTCTAAAACTGTGATAATGAGGGCACTCATGCAAAGCACCAGATATTGATAACATAACATCAGAAGCACTCAAGATATATCTTGATGCATTTGTAAATCTGCTATACTCCCTTATCTCTTAACTGTGGACAACAGTTGAAGTACTGGAAGAATGGAAGCAAGGATTAATTGTTAAAATACCAAAGCAAGGAGATATATTGAAGTGTAATAATTGGAGAGGTATTTTAAAGAATAATTTTAAATAGAATTGAGTCTGTTTAGAAAATAACAGACAGGGTTTAGAAAGAATTGAGGTTGTATTGATATTATCCCACAGATGTTCAATATGGTTCAAATTGAGGCTCTGTGGTGAACAGTCAAGTGTGGCAATGTTCATTTCCACAAATCACACAGCCTTATGACAATTGTCTTGCTGATGGAGATAAGAGTACATTCCATAGAAACACCGAAATATAGGAAGTATTTCATTGTCCAGTAGGTTCAGATACTTCTTGATTTTTCAGTGTACATGGCACAAGAAACAGAGGTCCTGGGCCAAAACAGGAAAAACATTCCACCACACCTTCACCACTGAATTTCACAGTTGGAGTTATACATTCACCTGGCATCCGCTGCACCCACAACCATCCATCTGATCAGAAAAGGGTTTTTAGCGTGATTTGTTGCTCCATAAAACAGCTTTCCAAGCCTCCAAGTCCCGTTTTACATTGTTTGCACTGCTGAATATGATGCTAGGTTTGAGTAATACATATTGCTGTTCAAGCTTGTGAGCCTCATTTCTGAATGTTTTTGTGCAAAATTTTGTTCCTGTTGATATATGGAACTCTGCATTCAAATTTTCAGCCGATGAACAGCAGGTTTCATGTATCATGCTTCATAGCACCCACTGGTCTTGTTTGGTGAGTTTCGTGGGTCGTCCACTGCAGGGAGTATTTGTAGTTGACCCCCCTGTGCTTCTATTTCAGTATGGTATCACTGACTGTTGACCTTGGATGGCTCAACTTTTTATCAATTTGCCTGCAAAGATAGGCCTACAATATGGCGTATTATGACAACACCTCATTCAAACTCTGTTAGTTCCTTTTCGCAGACTTTTCATCTGGATACTGTTCCATTGTCTTTGGGGCATTGTCGAAAGCACATTTATATTGGCTACAAACATATGACATGTAACACAGCATTGCTTATCCTGCCCATAGGGATATCCAATGACTTTCTACTAAGCAGTGTACATTCAAAACACCTACCTATATTTTATTTAATTTTTTGAATTCTCAATTTATAAATAATAAACTTTATAAACATTAAACTTAAAAAAATATATATTGTAAACAGGGTGAACAAAAATGATTTGAACGATTTTCAAAAATTTCCTGTAACATCGCTATTCTAGTTATGATGCGACGAATGGTACAATTGGATAGAGCACATGTTCAAGGGTTTTTTTTTTTTTTTTTTTTGTACGTAGCTTATAAATGTTCGATATGCCCACCATTGTTAACACTGACAAATGTCCAAATCGTACTGAAAGTCTTTCTAGGCGACATAGCATTGCTCTGTCTATTGTTGTAATTGCAGTGGAAATGCACATTTTCACTTTGTTGAAATCTTGTGGTAAGAGCGGCACAAACACCTTGTCTTTAATATACCCCCATAAGAAATAGTCACAGGGAGTGAGATCTGGAGAATGGCGAGACCATGTCAACAGATGTTGAACATTTGCACCTACACTGCCGATTCACCGTTGTGGCAACTGTTCATTCAGCAACTGTTCGTTCAGGTGTCGCATTTGGCCGAGTAGAAATGGGGTGGTCTTGCTGCAGAATGAAGTCATTTTCCAACTGTGGTAACAACCATTCCGTTAGCATATCAAAATATTTGGAGCCTGTCACAATGTTCTCTGTGAAGAAGACTGGGTCGTACACTGCGTTCACTGAAATGGCAAAGAAAACTTTCTGGGAATCCCACACATGTTCCATGTAAGCGTGGGGTTCTCCTTTCCCCAAATTCTCGCATTGTGTTGAGTCACTCTTCCACTGACATGAAGAGTGGCCTCATCACTGAAGATTATGGTGGTTGCGAAATTCTCAACATTCCTATCGCCTGACAGATTGCCTTGGATGACGATGGTCGTTCGGTGTCAAATGCTGCAGCCTCTGCAGGCGATAGGAATGCATGTGTATGCGTTCTGCAGCACGTGCCACAGAATCATCTATGGGATGCCCAGTTCTGCACCTTCCTCTGAATGTTGATTTTGTTTTTAGGGCTACGGCGGTACATGTCCCGAATGTAGTGCACATTCTCCTCGGGGACTGTCGGTTGGCCACTCGAGTTGTTCTTACAAGTGCACCCTCTTCGCTTAAATTGATCATACCATTTACGAATGTAGTTCTTGGGAGATGGGTCAGTCTGAAATTTGGTGGGAAAACCATGCTGAACCACCGTCACCGACCTGGTTGTGTGTGATATTTTAAAAAGCAGTATGCCTTTTCCTCACCTGTAAATGCCATGTTGTGAATGGTGGCGAGCGGCAGCAGCAATCGTTTATTACACAATGACCACTGATGTTGCATTTGCCAGAACCAGGTTTACAGTTGCTGTGTAACTAATGTAGGTCATTTTTCACAGTTCTGAAAACAAAAAAACTTAACCATGTGCTCTATCCAACTGTACCATTCGCCGAATCATAACTAAAATAGTGATGTTACAGGATATTTTTGAAATTGTATAAATCATTTTTGCTACCCTGTATATCAACTAGTATTGAAAATTAACTTTTTTAATTTTTAAATGTTGCTTGCATTAAAAAAAAATTGTGAATAACTGTCAGAAATCATCGAATTGAACATTTCTTTTATTATTTCAGTCCAATTAATTCGTACCTGAATACATCTTTAAAATATCCAAATTGATTTCACTTTAACTAAAGTGAAATTATATGTAACTTTAAATTTAGTTTTGACCAACTTATATTTCATCATTGTATAGTATGCACCAAAACAACCAACACTAAAATATTTGTGTACAAAAAAGTTTATCTGACATACAGAATACAAACAGTAGACGAAGCTGGGGATACATGGAAGTCAATTTCCACGTTTTCTGAGGCATAGCCTGTGTTCGAAGCCGAAGATGCTATTTGCAGACACCGCACACCATATTGTTACACTCGGTATGAGAGAGAGGTTTCCCCACAATGATGTCTGGCCATTCAAATCTCAAAATCGGGTTATCTGTTGATTGATAAATCCATTCAAATGAATTTGGCTTTCATCAGAAAAACCAGACATTTGACAGGAAAGCTTCATATAGTATGCCATCGCTAACATCGTTGCACAGTAAGCGATTCTCGCGTCCTTGTTGGCATTGCTCAGACATTGTCCGATCTGTATCTTATAAGCAAAACCACCAGTTTCCTTGAACAGTGTGTAGAGGTTAGACTAAGATTCATTTTTAAGGATGTTTGCCTGAGACTTCATTTAGGCGACTGTACCTTGTCAAGGAGCCTTCCTTGATTTGCATTTGTTGTCACTGTAACTGGACGTCCGGTGCAGCCTATGCGCTGTGACAGAACGCTGCCCGTCTAACGAAATTTTTTAATGACGGTTAACTTAGATCCATGTTTGTGGGTGCTAGTTTTTGAAATCATTCTCAAATGCTTTTCCAACGTATAGCAAACTTGGTCCATTTGAACGTCCAACATTTATATGACCGAAAATAATGCTCCACAAAAAAATTTTTTAGCTGTTGTTAGCACCATTTGAACACCAACCAACATAAGCATACTGTTACATTTCCATGACGAAGTTCAATGAGGTCATCACATTGTATGCATCAACAACAAAGGCTTGTGATATTCAGTATCGTTTATTTTGGTTCATACCATACAATTCTTGTCTGTCCTTGCATGTGCTATTTTGGTTTTTAGGCATCCTTTTAACTGCAAAAAAAAAAAGAAAAAGACCCTACTGCCATCTGTCTGATGCTTTTAAAACAAGAGAAACTATGTAGAAAGGTAGTATCAACTGTTGTTAATACTATTCCAAAAAACTATTCCAAAAAATTAATGGATAGTACTTGATTGGAAACATGCATGCCTGGAAAATTTGCAACCATTCATTTTAGGGTCAAAACGACTATCTCAACGACCTTACAGTGATAGAAGGTGTCATAGTCTTTATTATTAAGATTTATAATTTTGATTAATAGACTTAGTTCTAAAGATAATAACAGATGTTAGAAGATTTTATATTCACATTTACTCCTTTGTTTTTGGATCATTCATTACATTCTGAGCTTCTCTCCTACTTCATGGTAGAATTAAACTATTATTGAATAAATTTGTAATTATAATGTAAATTACATCTTAGAAGAATAAATTAGGCCAGAAATATCATTCTAAAGACCGCAAATTTTTATTATTGGCTCTTCCTCGCAATTATCAATGAAGATGGGTATCTGGGATTCACTATTATTGTTAAATAGGTATTAGAATAATTACACATACAAAAAAATGAAATACAGACAGTTCCCTACTTACGTAGTCGGTATTACATAGAAAGTCTGAGATATTAAGAATTCTTTTGTATGAGTATTTGTTTATCATTAACAATAGCCGATAATAATTATGATGGAAAAACAAAAGATCAGCATCTGATAATTTAATATTTTTGCTTTAATATAATTAGTTTTATTGTTACATTGTTGTGACACACTAGTATAAGGGTATGTTTGGACATACGTAGGGTTTTGTGGAACGATCCACCTATGTAAGTCGGGGAGCTTCTGTGTTATTTCTATTATTGTGGAAATCAAAAGCAAGTAATAAGTCATGAAAGCATCATTCTTTCATCCCGTTTTAATTTCTTAATATTTATTTTCCATACATTTATTTTCTATTTATGATATTCAACATGATAAGTAACTGAACCATAATTATCCTAATCAATTACTTTCTGTCATTCTTCAGGCAAGAGAGCCGTTGTTGGATATGAAGATGGATCTGTAAAAATCTGGGATTTAAAAACTGGTGGTTCTCTTCATCATATTAGAGGTTTGTAAGGTTTGATTGATAGTTTAATAAATAAATTCAAACAGTAACTGCAGATTCTAAAATATTAATTGTGTATAAATGAACAATTAAGTTGGCAGTCATTTCATGTACTAGCCTAATATTAACTACAATTTCTTTTCATGGTTTTTCTACAGTTCTTTTCAAAACTTGATCTGCATCTTTAACCATCTTTTATGCTGAGATAATTATGTCAGTTTCAACTTTAGCTTCATGTTTTTCCAGCTTCTATACCATTCCTCACAAGATCAACATAGGAAAGAATCTATTGAAAATGTATTTGTTTTGTTAAATCTTCTAAGAATTTAATTAGGTTTCTTATATTTATAACATCTTTAATAATTTCACTATTATTAAATGATCTTGCTTAGAATTGAAGATTTTGAATCAACTAGAAAAATTCCTTTTTGAAATTTATTAGGTTGACAAATGAGTTATTCAAGTATCAGTAAAATAGTTTCTATTTCCTCGTCAGAATTTGTTTCAACTGTTCTATTGATTGTATTGAGAGGGTAAAAATATATTCCAGCATTTTTAATATTCTAATTGCTTATTTTAGCTCTTCAATATTAGTTGAATATGCCTTATATTTTCTGAACTAGTATTTCGGCTGAAGTTAGGTTTGTCGGTTTCTGCATCACAACTTCTTTCTTCATCACAAATTCTTCTTCTTCTTATAATTCTTCTTCATATATATAGAAAAAGGACTCAAACAAATCTTACATCTTCTTTACTCATCGTTCTATATTTCATCCTGGTTAGAGGACTTCATCAGGATTCTCAAATAAATACAAAATATAAATGAATATACAGGGTGTTTCAAAAATACACGGCATAATTTCAGGTATGTATTTCCCACATGTAGACAATCAAAATAGTTCATTACAACATATGTCCGGAAATGCTTCATTTCCGAGTTATGGCCTTCACAACATTGAAAATCACCGGAACGTTTTTCGTTCCGCCGGTCGTTGCCATTACAGAAGATGTTCAAAATGACCACCTCCTGCTTGAATACAGACCTCACATCGATGTCTCAATGACCTGCGAACACGATCCCACACTCCAGGAATGTTGCGTATGTCCTCAGAACGTGCCACAATTCGATTCCGAAGGGATTCCAAATCAGGCACCGGAGACGAATAAACCAATGATTTTAAATGGCCCCACAAGTAGAAATCGAGAGGGTTCAGATCAGGTGAGCGTGGAGGCCAAGCAATTGGGCCACCTCTACCTATCCATCGATCAGGAAACGTTCGATCCAAGTACCGGCGAGCCGTACGACTGAAGTGTGCAGGAGCGCCGTCATGCAAGAAGTGAGCGTGCTGACGATCGATCAGTGGAGTGTCGTCATAAACATGAGGTATGGTGTTTTCCAGGAAGTTTGTGTACGCCTGCCCCGTAAGTCTGTTTACAAGTACATGGGGTCCAACTAATCGATCACCAATGATACCGGCCCACATGTTGAGGGAGAACCGCACCTGGTGATGAGATACAACAGTTGCATTTGGGTTTTCATACGCCCATACATGCTGATTGTGGAAATTTGTTATGCCATCTCGTGTGAACTGTGCTTCATCTGTAAATAATACTAAGGCAGGAAAGTTCGGATTTGCAGCACACTGCTGCAAGAACCACTGACAGAACCTAACTCGTGCAGGGTAATCTGCTGGTGACAGCGCCTGTACACGTTGCAAATGATAAGGATACAATTGATGCTCTTTCAGCAGTCTCCAGACAGTCGTATGGGGAACATTCACTTGCAACGCTAACCTTCGTGTGCTGACAGAAGGAGTTCTGTTCACAGTCTCCAGAATCTCCTCCTGTTCTTCTGGAGTTGTAGACCTTGGTCGTCCCCTTCCCAATCCAGGAGAGTGAAATTTTCCATACTCGCACAGACGGTGATGGAGACTTACAAATGTCTTCCGATCTGGACATTGTCGCTGTGGGTACCTCTCCTGGTACAAACGACGAGCCAGCGCAGCATTGCCGTCTGCCTTACCGTACATGAAGTGCATCTCTGCCAGCTCCTGATTTGTGTACATGACACACAGTCGAACGCCAAACACACCACTGAATTTAACCTTCGCCTCGGAATGATCTGTCAGAGTGCCCTCTTAATGTGTCCTTTGACGGCAACGACCTGCGGAAAGAAAAACGTTCAATGAGACATCGATGTGAGGTCTGTATTCAAGCAGGAGGTGGTCATTTTGAACATCTTCTGTAATGGCAACGACCGGCGGAACGAAAAACGTTCCGGTGATTTTCAATGTTGTGAAGGCCATAACTCGGAAATGAAGCATTTCCGGACATATGTTGTAATGAACTATTTTGATTGTCTACATGTGGGAAATACATACCTGAAATTATGCCGTGTATTTTTGAAACACCCTGTATATAAAAAGAAAGAGAAAACCTTTCTCTTCTTATGAATACAAATGATAATAACAAAGTATGATAACAACGCAAATTGAAACAATTGTCTCATATTACAAATTCTTTTTAAATAAATGCTTGACGTTAATACAATTAAATAATATGAAATAATCATAAATTCAATTAAATAATTAGAAACAAAACATAACATTTAAATTGAACAGACAGATGTAGATTTTCCCATAGATACCACAATCAATACTTCACTTTAATGTTAAAAATTCTTTAATTTTCTTGTTTTTAATTAAAGATTTCTTAAATAAACTTAAAGATACATCGTTCACCTTCAGAGATTTGTCTTTATTCATGCAGATGCAACTATTTATTAGACATGATTCTAATTTGTACCTTTTATTCTCGTCTTTAACATTGAAGACATTATAAACGATTGGGTCAGGGCAATGACCTCTGTTTAAACAATGTTTAGCCCATTCTGATATGTTTTCTTTTCTCTTTTGAGTGATTATTTTCCAATTTGTTGTACGTATAGTTCTTATATAGGATAGGTCTATTTGCTATTCAATGATGCCTTAGATCTACTTTCATTTCCCAATATTCCTTCCCTCTCAGTTGTTGAATGTATTTCCATTTGAAAATTCAGTTTGTCTGATTACAAACTTTCATTTCACTTTTCATTTCTAATTTATTTTTTGGCGTTCTCCTATCTGTCATTGAGCAACTCACATATGAAGATGGATTTCAAAAGAAATAGGTCACTCTTAATGAAATTACTGCTTCTTTTAGATTTTACTTTTCAATTTGAATGACGGTTGTAAGTAAGACACTATATTCACTTAGAGTGAAAACTTACCTTCTAGAAAACTTCAAAAAAAGTTGTTTCCCAGGTTTTTGAAGTATTGATTTGCAATTATTAATAACAATAACATTAGCTACCCACACACATAGGGGTCTTCTCTTACGGATTGAGAGATCTTTGACCTCTGAGGGAGACTCGTCTCTCCTTCAAGTACTTACCCCTTGGGGAACAAATCTCTTGTCAGCCCTTAACCATAAAAGAGTTATCCCCCGGGTTAGCGGTTTATTTCCGCGGCGTTTCACAACTCTACGTTAAGCAGGGAATCCCTGGGCTGCTAGCCGTTACGATCTCCCAAGTGAGGGTGGATTTTGGAATTCCAACCCGACTGAAAGTTATCCTTCGCGGGCACAGAGCTCTAGTAGCCGTTCAACTGTGTTTCCATAACAAATATTTACATAACAAATTTTAAAAATGTACATATTATAATATCATTCAAAGACTAATATTTGGGTATTATTTTAAATGACTCTTTACTTACAACAAAAATTAAATTAAAACTTACAACAAAAATTAAATACAATTTCTTGAAAAAAATTATAAAAATACTATACCAATAAATTATAAAGTAATAACTTAGTTTTCCTTTTTTGATTCTAATTTAATTATGAAAATGCTAACTGATCTAATACAGATAATGGAAAATGTAAAAAGTATAAATATTTTACGAAACAAAAAAAAAATCTTCAAATTAGTAATAGGCCTATATACTAAAAATACTTCAAGTAATAAAATAACAAGGGAATTCTTTATGAATAATAAAATACTTACTTCGAACTTTTTATACAATTTAATAATAAAGACTTATTTTCAATTATATTACATGAACAACACAAATTCGAATACAACCATAATCTTCGAGATATATGTAACTTTATAACCAACATTTTTAATAATTATGCCACCCAAATAAATTACTACCGGATGTGATAAATAAAGTAAATCTAGAAAATTACCGAAATTTTCTAAAATATCAATTTAAAAAAAAAAATCTCATCAGAAATTGCCTAGTAATAAATATAAATCCTATGGTTGACTAGATTTATAATTCTAGAATTTACTTTTCACTTTAATTAAGATTTTTTTTTACTATTTCTTGTAACTATGTTTACGATTATCAAATATACAATGTCTATTAAAGTTCAAAATATAGTTATAAATTTAGTGCTACTGTCACTATAAAGCCAATTACATAATCAATCTGTAAGAAACTACAATTACTTGTCATTTCATGTTCGAAAGTTAGTCTAGGCAAGTTCGAAATTAAATCCTTAAAGGAACTGATCGTTATTGAGAATCTTTACGTTAAGCCGTGCTTCACGCATAGGAACTGTGACAGGTCGATTGCCAACTACCTGCGAAATCTCCTCCCCCACTTACCACCTCCCCGACTCAGCTTAACGTAAATGATTGATCCTTCCGACTTGGTCTTCAGCGTCAAAACTCCCAAAAAAACCCTCCGTGTGTGGGTAGCTAATGCAGATTGAATCTCTAAGATATTTTAATTTTACTAAATAAAATCAACATTTTACTTAAAGATCTGATAGAAGTTATTAAAGCAAATTTTTGGAGAAACAGATATTAATACATATTAGTTCATGCATTTGTGTGGTTTTTTTTTTGTTTTGTTTTTTCAGGTAATGATGCTCATAAAGGACTTGTCACTGCTTTAGATTGCCATGCTGACAATGTTATAGTTATGACTGGTTCCATGGATTGTACTGCCAAACTCATCAATACACAAACTGGAAAGGTAAGTAGTAATTATTCTATGATAAAAATAGAATTGATCTTTCAAATTTTGTAACTGACATTTTTTTTAATTTACATAGTTTGAAAGTTAGTAGCAATGATTTTAAAAAAAAATACAAAAACTGAAATGTAACAGTTTCAGAAGATACAATTGTCTTCCATCATTAAAAAAAGAAAATGAGCTAAAGTAGTTTAATTCAAGGGGAAGAGATAAATAAGACTATACATTTTTAGAGAGTTCAACTATTAATTCTTCCCTATAGATTTCTTATATCCCATATATCTGAATACTTAACAAGCTTGAAGCTTGTTAATTTTTTTGTTTTTTTTGTTTTTCTGGTTTTTAATTTTAAGATTAGTTTTTCTTCTTATATAGGCAGATTTTGTCTTTGAAATTATTATTTTTTAATTCAGATCCTCTATTTCCAAGAAAAGATAAATACATGGTTTTGCAGAATTCCCTTTGGGATTTCGAAGGTCTGTTGCTCATAGACAAACTCGCCCACAAAGACGAGAGCATGGCAATAAAAAGAGTACATAATCAAGTTTTCTTTTGTCACATTCCATGACTTAGTTACCTGTTTCTCCACTAGGAGTCAGTAGTGTGGAAACATGGCATTTTCAGGTGAACAGAAATCATTTTATGTTCTTGTAACTTGCTAAAATTAAGTCAATTGTAAGAGTGCAATGTGGTTTTGAAACTTAAGTATCATACAGAATCACCAACAGACAAATGGATAAGAGAGTGGTATAAGAAATTCGAGGAAACGGGCTTTTTGTGTGCCTCAAAATGCACAGGCAGGCCAGGGCCATTGTTTGTGACTGTGGACTGCATACGAAAATCCTTTATCAGGAGTCTTCAAAAATCAACACAAGAATTACAAATGTCTTACATGACTGGTGCATCCTACGCAAAAAGACTTTCCTATAAACCGTACTGGTTGCAGCTGCTTTAGTTTTTCACTACTGAAAATAACAATCTCTGTCATAAATTCTGTTTGCAATTTCAAGAACCTCTACAGGAGGAGGCAGATAAGGTTGTGTACAGTGATGAGGTATGCTTCCTTCTTTCTCGCAAGATCAATCACCATAATGTGGGTATTTGGGGCATGGAAAATCCTCGTGCAACAGTTCAACAGAACCGTGCTTCCCCAAGGTTAATGTGTTTGTGCAATTTCATCTCAGAAAAGTGTAAGGACCATTTTTCTTTGCCAAGAAAAGTGTTAATGGTTTTGTTTACTTAGACATGTTACCGCAATGGCTATTGCCTCAGTTACATGAGGATAGGGCAATTTCATTTTGCAACAGGTTGGAGCACCTCCACATTTTCATTCGAACGTTTGCTGTGACCTCAATAACACTATAACACTCACCGTTGGATTGGACATACTTCTTAAGAAGACTCTGCACTTATTCCATGGTCTCCAAAGTCAAGTCATCCGGCGTCACTTCATGTGACTTTTTCTTCTGGGGCTTTGTTAAAGATTAAAATTTACATGCTCTCTTTACCATATGATTTACCAGAGCTTCGACGAAGAATCGTGGCTGCAGTTGCTACCATGGATGTTGACTTGTTGCAACATTTGTGGCAAGAGCTAGATTACAGAAATGATGTCTGTCGAGTTACCAGAGGAGAACATATCAAACATCTTGAACCTATGTTAAAAACTTGATTATGTACTCTTTTCACTACAACACTCTCGTCCCTGTGGGCGAAGCTACAGATCTCTGAAATCATGGAGGGAATTCTGAAACATCTTGTAAGATAAATTCATTGTTATTTTAAAACCTAACTGGAAAGTTCTTTAATAAAGGTCCTCTCTATGTAGGTTCTCTCAACCCTGGTTTGTGATTTAAAAGAAGCTGGAGAAGCTCAAAACTCAATAGAAAGTTTAGCATTCTGTCAGAGGTAAATTTAATTAATCATAAATTGCATAATGTAGAAGTTTTTTTAATTTTATTATTTCTCAAGTATTCTGTCTATATTCAAATAAATTGTTTGTTGATGCTGAAACACTCAAGAAATTCAAAACTTAGTTCTAACCACTTGTAAATTCTTTTCTGAATCATATTAGCGTAAACCTGATGTAAATGATCATAATGCAGTTCCTCAATATATATCTTGAAAGTCCACTCCTCAAAAATTGATAAATTAAATTCCTCCTAAATTAAAAAAAAAAAAAAACTCTTCAAAGTTATATTATTTAAGTATTCATCAGCTAAACCTTCATTTTCAAAGTTTGAATCTTCTTTTACATGTACAAATCATGTGTATTTCCTCATTAATTCCAACAAAAGTTATTGCAAAAAAATTGCTTAATTTAAACAAGAAAGTGTCTGTCTTGTTTCATTATAGTTTCTTTATTCTAATGACTGATGTTGATCTAGAATCAGTTAATAGTTGATTGTCAGCTAGTTATTTTGTTTCTCTTCACTCCTTCTGACGTTTTCTATTAATGTGAATGAAATCTGTTTTTTTTTTTTGTTGTTGTTTTTTTGTTTTTTACCCTCTTACAGGCTGTTACCAGTGATTTCAGTTCTACCACCATCTTCTGCTTAAATAATCCATCATTGAATTATTATCTGTTTTATTCTGACAGATTAATTTCAGCCAGTACTATTCTCCATTTTCTTATACTCACTTATTTTTTATAATTTTTTTTAAATTCATACTACCATGAATATTACATTTCTTTGCTTTAGCATTTATTGCTGTATGTTTTTAGTAAACATCTTACTATCTTTTTCTCGTTTTTTTATCTTTTCAATGCTTCTTACATCAATTTTAATATATTAGGAAAATGAAATTCAAATTTTTGTATTTTACAATAATAAAAAAAAAAGTATCTTTTTTTTTTTTCTATCATTTTTTTAATTATCTTGTATACAGACTATTGTAAAGGCCCGTAATTTGCTAAAATCAAGGATTTACTCAAAGAACATCGGTGGTTCCTAGCAGTTTTAGTAAAAGTCTAAAAAGTCAACTACTCACATCTTATTTGAAGGATTTACCATAAGTCGAAACATTGATCTATCCTTAATGCACTTGATGCCAGTAGTTAAGTGAATTCTTTTTCCATTGTTTTCAATGTTGGCACATTGATGGATGAAGTTTTGCTGACAAATGGAATAGACATGAAAGTTGATTATAAAATTAAATCAGTATTTAAAAATAGGTCATTAACACAACATGTGCATTCACTCACTGTTTGCATTTGTTACAAAACTATTGATTTTAAATTGACTTGTATTGCAATATTAATTATGTTTTTTAATTTTTTTCTGTGTCCTTGTAAAGAATGTGTTAAGATAAGGAAAGAGTGAATGAAAATGTTGTGGAAAATATACTTTAATTTCAACGAAAACTATAGAAACTTCCAACTGTTTGTATTTTTAACAAAACTGTAAATGAATGAGATTTGTACTTAGCACCTTCTAAACTTGCCTTCTAAATTTTCACCTCATTTTTGTATTGTTCTTGAAATTTTTTCAATAGTAATAAAAAAAAAAAAAAAAAAAAGCTTTTTCTGATTTTTACTATCCAATCATAGCAAATCCTAACTTATCAACAGTGAATGGTAAGAACCTCGAAATAAAAATGGGAATAGTTGATTTTTCAGACTTTTGCCAAACTTTGGGTTTTTACGTAATATACCTACTATCATGATGATTTAAGTTTTGTTAAAATGATTAGGCCTACATTTTAAAAAATATCAAAAAATGACAGTTTTTTTTGAGTAGCTGAAAGTTATTATGAAAGTTAACTTTCCAAACTCTGATCTGATTGCTCTCCTAGTTATCTACAGTATCTTAATTATTACTAATTTTGTTTGGATGTGTATTTAATTTCTTACTTTCCTTGGTTTTCAGTTGCATATGTAAAATGGACATTTGGAAAGAAATGCAATTTTGATTTTTTAACTATGGTAGTTAAATTAGGATATCTTTTGAGATTTTATATCCACCATAATTGCTTCTTTTTCTCTCTAATTTTTTCTCCATTCAAGATAGATTTAATGAGATATATGCTACGACAGTGTTCAATGTCATCCAGACAAGATTTACTCCACCGTTTAGTCTTTATAGTAAGGCCTATATATGAGTTGGAATCAAATTTTTAGAAGGTTTCAGCATCAAAAAAGTTTTCAAAAATCACACCAACCTTAACTTATAATACTAATTAACTTTGATTTTTAAAGTAATACTAAATTCCATTTATGCCTATAAAAATAGGAATGAAAAGCTTTCTGTCAGTTGACCTAAATCCTAATTGTTATCTATTATTACATTATTATATTATAAAATTTCTTATTATTATTATCTAGCAATTAACACTGTAATAGAAATTTCATTTGCTGCTAGAAACAGCTTTGCAATATTTTTTTCTACTGATTTAGTCGATGTTAAATCTTACTAATTATTTTCCTTCTATTTCATTTGATACAGTCAACCTTTAGCAGCTATCAGCACACTGAAAGGTTATCTTGCAATTTGGGATGTTTCAACGCAGATCCAAAGACATACTTGTAAACAAGAGGTAAGAATCATTGAATGATGAAAATTTTAGTAATGTACTTGTATTTTCTAAGTTTTTGAAAGTAATAACAACCACACCACTTATTAAGCTTGCCAATTTCATTTCTGTAGCCGCATGCCTATTTCTGTTATTTCTGAAAAAGTGGGTTTGGAGGAGTTTGATTTTTGAATTGATCCAAACCAACAGTTTCTCACCAACATCACTAATGACCACTGTGGCTCCTTTCCATGCTCAACGTCATATTTAATTTTAATATGTTTAATATATTTTATATTAACATTATTCAAGTGTGTTGATCTTTTATTCAAATGAATAATTTTACTTAAGATTTTTAAAAGATTTTTTTTTAAAGTTAACTGTGTTGGGACAGCTGCTCCTGTCTAAGACAGAATCTCTATGATTTTACCTCACCCCCTTTCTCTTTTTTGGGTCACATTGTTTAACAAGAGAACATGATTTAATGAAGAGAATGAAGAATAATGAATTTTGATCAGCATTTTAGTTTATTAATGTTTGAAATGCTGTCTCTAAAATTCCGAATCTTTTCTTTTATACAAATAAAATATTAGACAAATATAAACTCTTCCACACATCACATTAGTATTTAAAATATTTATTAAATACTAAATACAAAAAACAAATTTTCAGGAAGTATACATCTTCCTTTTTTCAAGTCAAAAATTAGAATAAAGTAACAAACAAATAAAGAACGGGTTTAACCAGTCAAGAGATATTTTATTACTCCCTGACCAAAAGGCCTGGCTGATGTATTGAGGTTAAGTTACCATTTCTTTTTATAATCATTTGTTAAACATTTAAGAATATTAATAATACTTTTTTCCTTCTTCTGTTTCTTTAGGCTGGTATTGTGAAACTCACATGGGACAGATCATCTCCTCTTGTTTACACAGTTGGACTAGATGGAATCATCCGGCTTTGGGATGCTAGAAGTGGAAATTTAGAATCTCACTGGACTGGCCATAATGGAGAGATTTTAGACATGGTGCTATCAAGGTTAGATATATTGTTTTACCTTGTTCTACAGTAAGGAATTTTGTCAGTTGCACCTAGATGAAAGAAAACATTCAGATCAATCAGGAAATAACTGTAAATAAAAAAAAAAGCACTAGAAAGAAAACAATCAAACCAGAAAAAAAAAAAAAACACTCCGAAATATCCAAAGATGGTTGCTGAAAATATAAGGAATAATTCTGTGAAGGAATTTAATTGAAAGATTTATATACAGGGTGTTGCAAAACTCTCTGTACAGATTGTAATGGTAGATCGGGAACACCAAGACAAAGTTTTTTTGATGAATGTATGTCGGCTGATGTCATATTAAAGCACAACGGGGCGTTTGCTGTTGAGATATGTAGACTAAGTTGCCCAGCAAATAGGCTTAATGGACTGTAGTCAAAGTGTTTCATGGTGCAGTCGTAACAATACATGACATGATAAGTTAATACGATATTCCAAGACGGCACGCAACAACACTTCGCATGGTCACATAGTATTTGTGTGTTTTGCTTAGTCTGCTTCAAGTGGAAAAGAGTACGGACGTTGTCATCTTTAAATAAGATACGTTATTATTTAACATGAAACATTTCATGGATGTTAAAATAGCTGACATGAATCTGTGAGGGATTATCTGAGCAACACGTTTGACGACCAATGGATATGGCAGGATTGACCCATCGCCTGGCCACCGAGATCACCTAGGCCGAGAAACCTGGCCTAGATTTCTTCTTTTGGGGACACAATGAAGAATATTGTGTATGAGACTCCCATTGACTTTAAAGAAGACCTTGTCGCAAGAATCGCTGTCACCACTGCTAATGTTCGGGAAATGCCAAAAATCTTTGAGCATGTGCTCAAAATCAACCCATGATTCGATCCTGTCATGCATGCAATGATGTTGCTGGTCGCCACTTTGAATACTGTTTGTGACTGAACTTTTTGTTAACAGTGATGTCCATTCATTTCTGTCAAAGCTTCACCACCATCTCTGTAAATGCCACCTTGTGCTTTAATATTACTTCAGCGAAATTACTACAAAAATAAAATAAAATATACTCCATACAAAACCAAATTTAAAAAAAAAAAAATAATTAAAATCCACACAAAATATAAATTTTTATTTCATTTAGTATTTTTCTTCAGGAAATATGACTTCAAAAACATAAAATGTCCTCTGAACGATTATTTAATCTTGTTCTTATTTTAGATACAAAATTGCCTGAAACAGAAGATACTCTCTCACTGGCTACTGAACTTGGTTGTATTGTTTTGAGGGCCTCAAATAATAAATCTAAATCCTTTGTTCTTTTATTGGTTGCCTTAAATATTAAAAATTCGGCCTAGAGGGTCTTTGGGTTCTCCAATACACTACCCTACAGTAATGGACCGGACACCTGCATATTTACATAAAATCAGACGAGATCGTCAAAGTGCATGTGCGCACGTGATCAGTAAGTTTCAACAGGCATCAGGGGTTACATTGCGGAAGGAATTGAACTCCCTTAAAATCCACAAACCACACATCTCACTATTCAACAGAACCGCCAGACTCAAGTGGTATTTGCAAAGTCGCAACTGAACTGTAGAGCAGTGGAAAACAATTTTATGGAGCGTAACGTGCCTCATCACCTTACACTCTCTTCCAGTCGGATGGATGTGTTTTGAGTGTGGCGAATGTCTTTTACCCGAGTGCATCGTTCCAACTGCGAAGTTCGGCGGTGGGGGAATCATGCTGTGGGGGTGATTCTCATAGTATGGCCTGGGACCATTGCATGTTGTTGCGGGAATCTTGAACTCCAAAGGCTACGAAGACATTTTGGATAATCGGGTTGTTCCTAATCTCTGGCAAATGCTTGGAAATGACGATAGTTACTTTCAGGATGACAATGCTCCATGCCATGTTTCAGCCTCTGTCCAGCAGTGGTATACAGAGATGGCTGTAAAGTGGCTTCCATGGCCTGCTCAGAGTCCCGACCTAAACCCTATCGAACATTTATGGGACGAGTTAGAGCATCGATTGAGGGCCAGGGGACCACGTTCGACATCTATAGCTGCACTGGCTATGTTCTTGAAGCAGGAATGGACATAAAAACCCTTAGCTCTGTATCAAAACTTTGTGGAAAGCATGCCCAACAAGGTGGCTAATGTAATTTCAGCACGTGGGTGCCCATTCCACTCTTAAATCAGTTACACTTTCACATGTTTCCAATAAAGCATACTGTCCGGTCCATTAGTGTAGGGTAGTGTATATTCATCATCGGAATCCGTTTCCATACAAGAATTTGGATATATTGTAGACAATATTTTTTTCCAGATAACTTATTAATATTGAGTTTTGAAGCTAGTGGAAATGCATTAGATTTCTTTGTTGAAATGTTTTGTGGATTTTGTAAATATAGCAAAAGGATTACTTATTGCAACTTGTCTTCTTTCTTGAATTCGTACTTCTAAAGTATTTAATAATTTGGAACTAATTTCAGTCTTTAAATTTTTATAAGTTCATTTAACAGAAATTGAAATATGTCTTCACTTGTTAATAAACTGACATCTTGCCGCCCTAAGGCCTCAGCTGCTAGCTGTAAGAAGCTTCGTGATTTTAGGATATTGATCTTCTTTCCAGATTTGAGAAGCACCAATATCATTCAAAGCTAAAAGAACACATTCTTTTAATTTTATAAATATTTCAATCATGGCCTCTAAACTATTCCATCTCATTTGGCAGTTAAGAATCAGACTTAATTCCTTTCCTTTTTCTTGTTTTACGTGATTGTAAAGGATGCTTCTTACAGGAGATTTTCTAAAAATATTGCAAATTTGGAAAATTGATTGTTTGTAATTGTCAGACAACATAGGGAAACCACAGTTATTATCTAGATCAAGAGAATTTAAAAAAAAATCTCGCCATAGTCATCTTCACACACTTTGTCATCTTCTGATTCCTCACTTATAACATATACATCAGTTTCAGCAATTTCTTTATGTTTATATAACACATCAGTAACTGCTAAGTGTATGGTGTGTGAATAGCATAGTTGATTAATTATAGGTGGTAATTGACCAAAATTTTTCATAACAGCGGCACCATCATTTGTCGCTGCAACTATTTCAGTTGCTAGTTCTAAGTTAAAAATTTGTAGCCTCTCAGAAACTAATTCTAATGTTATCTTAGCATTGCAAGAACTAGCTGTTGGAACTAAGCCGAAATTAAATCTTTTGCAAAATGGTGTACGTTGATATTCAAATATCTGCGATTTCTTTTAGGCCAGTCAATAAACGCATCAAACATCGCAAACGTGCATGTATCTACGATTTTTTTATATGTTGTTAGGACCCCTGAGAGTAGTATATACCCAAGTTTGCAACCCTGAAAACCCTGTGCTACTCCTGTGGCATTCGAAAAACTGCGAAATTCGGCCACCTGTCTCAGTTTTGTCGGAAAAAACCACGTGTAGGAAGCGTTTATCGGGTATCTTCACTCTACACTTTTGTAAAGCAAAAGAAATTTGCTACAATTTTAGACCAACTCGAGCTCTCTAGGTCTATTGGTTGCGGAGATATAGCCAGTCAAAGATGGGCAAGTTTTTCCAAAAAGTGGAGAGTTATCGGTAGGGTCATGTTCCAAGACATGTACCGGCTAAACTACTGGTTCTAGAGAAAGATCATGAGAGAGGAAGTTGTAGAGAATTGAATTAGCTGCAATTTCATTTCAAAATGGTGCCTCTAGGTCTCATAGTTTCCTCCAAAACGAAAAAATAGTAAAACATCAGAATTTGGAAAAATGAGGAAAACATTGTACTGAATCATGTATTTCTTTAAAAACACGTGCAAGAATGTGCAGTTAACATTGTAGATGTAACATATGGCTTCAAATAAATATACACTAAACAAATAAACGTAAACATAAAATAAACAACGTTGTTCGGAAACATAAATGTAAACAAGAAAATTCTATGTATACAGTCAAGCATAAACACGGCAGTAGTTTAGAACTTCGCCCTTTTGGAAGGGCCAAGTTTCATCCAGTCTGGATCAGTGGGAGGATGGACGACGTTTTCTGGAGTTGGAGGCGGGTCGTCATATGGTGTTGGTTCGTCCACATCCTCATCCTCCTCATTCAGGATGATAGGAGTGACGTTTGTGCAACTGCGCTCTTGGCAAAAGGGACATAGGATAGAGCACTTGAGTCCTGCCTTTCTGCAAGTGCAGGACCCTAAGCACCCTTTCTTGCATTTGCAAGCCATCATTCTAAGCAGAGTCTGAGGAGCGGGCTCTGTGCACATTGTGATGGGCATGAGACCTTGTTCGCTGGTGGCCCATTCCCAATCACAAGGGTTTTCGTCGACCCCCAACCATTTTTGCACCTGGTGGTAGGTCCTCCACGAATGATATTTTGCAGCCTCTGTGGTGGGGGGAGGCGGGCAAGGTTGATTTTGGCTGTAGCTGTTGATTTTCAAATGCTCTGTATCGCAGGGTGTTCAGCGTTCCCGCATCTCTGCCATTCAGGTTCATCAAGATCTTCTCGCCAGCATTTCCTACTTCGTCCTGATTGGAGTTTCGATCAAGAAAAATGCTGGTGAGATCTATCCAGTGGGTTTTTTTTTTTTGAGGACATTGCACCACTTTATCTTGCCTTGCCAGAAAAGGGCAGAGGTCGTGTCACACCCACTGATGGCATGCAGGAACACAACCATCCCTCATGGAACCTTCATTTCTCCACATGTGAAGGAATTTGCTGTATAGTGAGCGCACTCTGACCCATCTCTGCCGCCTTTCTGGAAGTACACGTTCGTCTGTCCAGAGCTTAAGCCGTTAAGGAGGACCAGTATGTCGACGTCCACCCCAATGATGAATACTTGGTCGAGCTCTTGGGGAGTGCAGTCATCACTATATCAGTATTGGCGTCTTCTTGAGATTGATGTACCTCGATACCCTGACTCTCAAATTCAGTACGCATCATGGTGATCAAGCGGCGTTTGTTAGATTCATTGGAGAGCAGTTCTGTCTGGGGAACTTTGATGGGTGTTGATTCATCAAACAACATATCACTGCAGGAGAGAGAGGCAGAGCGTCGCAGGCGTTCAGCTGATTGGGTGCTCCTCATAGATGCATCGTGTGGGTATCCATCAAACACCACAGCTATGTTTGTACCGAAGTGGTTGAAAACGTAGCTAACGTATCCCGCCACAATGGCTCTTGAATCATTGTGATGCCAGATCACCTTGTTAACAATGTTGGGCCAGATCACAATGTTAACTTCACATTCTTGCACGTGTTTTTAAAGAAATACATACCAACATGATTCAGTACAATGTTTTCCTCATTTTTTCAAATTCCGATGTTTTACTGTTTTTCATTTTTGAGGAAACTAGGAGGCCTAGAGGGACCATTTTGGAATCAAATTGCAGCTAATTTAATTCTCTACAACTTCTTCCCTCATGATCTTTCTCTAGAACCTTTAGTTTAGCCGGTACGTGTCTTGGAACATGACGTTACCGATAACTTTCCAGTTTTTTGGAAAAAGTTGCCCATCTTTGACTGGCTACAACTTCGCAACCAATGGACCTAGAGAACTCATGTTGGGCTCAAATTCTAGCAAATTTAGTTTGCTTTACAAAAGTATAGAGTGACGATACCCGAGAAACGCTTTCTTCCGGTGTTTTTTTCGACAAAACTGACACGAGTGCCCGAATTTCGCAGTTTTTCGAACACCACAGGAGTAGCACAGGGTTTTCAGGGTTGCAAACTTGGGTATACACTACTCTGAGAGGTCCTAACAACATATGAAAAAATCGTAGATACATGCGTGGTTGCGATGTTTGCCTCTTTTTGTGTCGATATTGACTGGCCTATTTTGCTAGTTCACTTATCTAAAGTTATAGAAAATTGTTTCACGTTTGGCATTGTCGTAAAATGTATGAATGAGATCCATTACTCAAGAATCGTTTTTTGGTAATGAATGATTATTGGATAATCCATCCATTGCAGCAGGTTTTACTATAATTTCTTCTAAACTACTCCTTTTCATGAAATTAAAAATACTGGCTTGTTTCTGCGGGCAGAAGGAGGGTCCAGGTGTTTCTTGCCTGTTGATCATTTTTGTTTTCTGTAGAAAGCATTTTATGAACTGCTTTCAGATGATTGAGATTGATGATCCTTTGCAGCTCAACATTTTATTACAAGTTCATGATTTTCATTGGTGTCCACTGTTTCGGACGTCTGGCATGACTCTTCCCTTGGTACAACACCCTTCTGGTGCTTCGGAACTTATAAACTGCTTATACACAAACCGTAAACCTCTTCTGTATAAGTGGAAATAATGCTCTCTACAAAGACCTTTTCCTTAGTGGACAACATTAATAATACTGTACTGTTTACAGTTGTGCAGCAAGTGTGGAATATAACATGTAAACACCTGCGACATGACAGGCGAGGGTATTCATTTATATGGCTTGCATTTTCAGTACTGTAAATTAATATTAATAAAATATATAGAATGACGATTAATTATTATGTTTTATCCAGTTTTTAGACATTCATTTGATATTGGGTTTATCACAAACTTCTTTTTGAGTTTGTTTTTTGTTATAGTTCATAAGTCTAAGAATATGAATGTAGTGAAAAACAGCAATGATTGTTACTCCATTAGTTTTCATGACTGAATGAATGCAAGAATAGTGGACTACTAAGACAGTAGTTTATAGTTCAAAGCTTCAAAATTAAATAGTAAATATGGATTTTGCCTTATATAGAATATAACGGAAAGAGTCTAAATAATGTTTCTGTTTCTTATAGGGATGGATCGACACTTATTACTGCTTCAGATGACAAAACTAGCCGAGTTTTTCATGTCACTCATCCAGATAGGTATGTAGTTTATTGTCAAGCATAATTTAAAATAAGAATAACATGTACCAGGTCTTGCCGGCTTAAATCTGCTGTTTTTTAGGTAATAAAAAACACGTTTTTTTCAATAGAAAATGAAAAAATGGTTTATTCAAAGTACTGGCCCTCGCTAACTACACATTTATCCCATCTCTTGGGCAATTTGTGGATACCTTGCCAAAAAAATTCCCTCCCTTTTGAGGCAAACCACGTATCAAGCCATTTTCGGATGTCTTCATAGGAATTGAATTGTTCCTCAGCAAGTGAGTGGCCTATCAACGAAAACAAGTGGTATTCAGAAGGTGCCAGGTCTGATGAGTTAGCGGCATGGGGTAGCAGCTTCCAGTTGAGTGCCTCCAAATAGTTGCGGACCATTGTTGACGTGATTGTCATGGAGAACAATCAGCTTGTCATGTCTTTTCTGATATTCCGGCCTTTTTTCACAAAGAGCACGGTTCAATTTGATCAGTTGTTGGTGGTAGCGATGGGCATTGACAGTTTCCCCTGGTTTCAGCAACGCAGAGTAGACGACACCCTCCTGATCCCACCAAACGCACAGCATCGTCTTCCGTCCGAAGCGATTGGGTCTTGTGGACGATGTTGATAGTTGACCAGGGTCAACCCACGATTTTTTGCGTTTAGGATTCTCGAAATAGATCCACTTTTCATCTCCAGTAATGATCCGATGCAGAAAGGACTTTCTTTTTGTCTGACAAGCAAAATTTCGCATGTGTTTTGGCGTCGCTGCATCTGCCGATCGGTCAATTCGTGCAGGACCCATTTACCGATCTTTTGGACCTTTCCCATGGCACGTAGGCGATCGGAAATGGTTTGTTGAGCAACTCCCTATTGCTCGACAAGCATTTTTTTGCGATTGCGTGTCATTGTTGTCCAATAGGGCTTGCAGTTCACTGTCCTCAAATTTTTTAGGCCGATTTTTCACACTTCTTGTCGGTAACATCGAAATTGCCGTCTTTGAACTGATGAAACCAGTCTCTGCACGTTGTTTCCGATAGAGCACGGTTGCTGTAGGCCTCCACAAGCATTCGGTGCGATTCGACCGCCAATTTCTTGAGACTGAAGCAGAAAAGCAGAGCTCCCCGCATATGCTCCTTTTTTGGCACAAAACTCGACATGATTAACACAGGAAAAAATTAATTTCCTCTTTGTAATTGCTGTTGTTGTGCACTGCTTATTGTTGCCAGATGTCAAACGCATGAAACTAACAATATGGCGGTTCGATAGTCATTTTATAGGACCACTTATGCCATCTATGAGCAAACAGCGGATTTAAGCCTGTAGACCTGGTATATGTTTCATAATAGGGTAGAAGATTAAGGCTATTCAGAAAACAATTCTATCTCAAAATCTATAGATAACGATAGATAATCCATAATATTTTTCCTCCTCTTCGGGAAATCGCTTCCTTCCAGTAATATCTCATGGAAAAGTAAATATAAATGGTAATAAACATATTTAACATGTTAGCATTAAATACAGATAGTTAATACACACTAATGTCCATATGGCATAATGACAAACATTTCGAGTCTTTGAATATCTTCACTAATGCATGTTTTTAAAAAGCACAAGCTATGTAGCACAATCCACATTATAAGACCATCATTCAGGTAGATTTATTGTCTTTGATTTTTATTACAATCATGAACAAAGTTCTATTTGAAAAAACCTTTTGAATGTTAGTCTTACCCATTTTGAAAGAGAGAGACCTATGACAATAGACAGATGTATAATTTCTGTAATTTATCTGAATGCCACAACAATCACCTAATCAGTTAAGAGCCTGAATTGTAATAGAAGAAAAGTATACACTGTCAAACTTTATAAAGTTCTTGGAATTATAAAGGGTAAATTCAATATCCTTGCATGGCAAAAGGAAGTAAAACCAAATGTTGCTTAGAATAGTTGTGAGATCTGTTATGAAACAGTTTCCTTTTTCATAAAAGAAAAAAAAAAGTTTGCCACAAAATTCCCCAGATTTTAAGTTGTCTATTTCAAAAGAAATAGTGGCCATGAAGCAGAATACATTGGTGAAACCCAAGAATTCCTTGGAACTAAAATCAGCTCTGGACATTGGTGATTAATTATTTGATGAATGTATCAAGTTACTGTAGAGTTGACAAGGTATTATAGTGCTATTTGAGTAGTCCATTGAAAGGAACAGAAAGGTTCCGAATGGAACTATTATAGGAAAACGTGTTAGCAAACATTGAAAGATAACATACTGCACAAACAACTTCACATTTATTAATCCTAGGAAAGGAACAAAACTACCATTGTTCATTTTCCAATCTAACAATCATTTGGAAAACACTCAGTGAATGCTTGTATAAAATTTAAAAGAACAGTTTCCTCTATATTTTATTTATTGTTTATTTTCCGTATGAAATCTAGAATGACATAATACATAAAAGAAAATACAGGAATTTGAATCGTGAATTATAATAAAAATTAATTTGAAAGTCTTGATTGTTATGTACTATTGAAAGCACATTGTTTTGTTAATGCTAAATGGACAAAACATTTCAAAATTATTAAATTTTAAGATAAATATTTTTTAGCTTTATAAATATGATTTTTGTATTTGTTTATTTTTTATTTTTATTTTTATTTTTTTTCAGATGAAAGTGGGATTTATCTTCAGCTAGTTGGTCGAACTTGAACTATTATCTCTGGAGTTTAAGATGAAATTGGGATTTTGCATCAAATCTTTTAAGTTAGGAAAGTTTTTGAAGCCAGCTCAAAGCTAAATTGTCCCGAATTGTTATTTATGTTAATATCAATAAGACATTGAATTTTGAACAGCGATTAATAACAAATAATGTTTTAAAGGATGCCATTATCTGTATATAAGAACAGTTTGTTTTTCACTTAAAAAAGATATGTTGTGTTATTTATTTTATTTTTAAGATAATTAATAGAGAGACGAGAGCCCATTTCATTTTTTAAAGTTGCAGAAAGCTGTGATGAAATAAGGAAGTAAATAAAAAAAAAAAGTTGCAGTAGACTTTTTCTGTTCAATAATCTGATTTTTTTTTTTTTTTTATAAATACTGTCACTTTTTATATCCTATGATGGAGGTGATAACATTTTATGTAATTGCTTGAATCTTACAAATTTGTATGGTCATTAAAATTAAAAATTTTAAAACAATTTTCAAAAAAAAAATTCTTGTATTGATTTACTTAGAAATTCTTCATGTATGCAATGTCAGAACATAGATATTAAACATTCATTTCTTCATTTTTCAATAAACATTAATTACCCATTGTGTTACCCTAAATATTCATATGCTTGGTTTCAATGGATGAGGGTAATGGCTTTTCTGTCTTTCACTAAATCTTTTCAGCTCCCAATCCCTTAAATTTAAAGGCCACTATGATAGTTGAAGCTCTAAATAATCTACTGTGCATTAAGATATTGTTGTTCATGAATTATAATCGGCTGTACATCTTTTGTCAGTGTTAACGGTTACGAGAAGTAAAGTTCTTGGTGTTTCCAAGTTGGGATCAGGTGGTCTACCCAGACCCACCTCATCTATAAGCTCTGAAGATCTGTCTGGAGATGAATACCAAGGAAATATTCTGTTTTCATTTTATTCATCTTAAGTTTGTTAAACACTCAGCAAGCATAAATAAGTTGACTTAATGTAGTTACAAAAATATGAATATCCAAAATGAAAGCCTTGTAAATTCATGATGCCTTAAAAGTATAAAAATCATTTAAATTACAACAACATCAAATTTACATTGCTATCAATTTTAGATTTTGCTATAATCCTTTAATTACATAACGCAACTAAGCTTTGGAGGTTTGGTTTTCGTATTACAAAAGAAGGTAAGAAAATTTACATTATATAAGCTATAAAAGCAAAATGGTTGAAAATAAAACCTACAGAGAAATGTTAATGTGAGCTAAAAATAAGAGGTGTATTTGGAAAGTAAGTACCATTTCCAAATTTTATTTTTAAGTACTATTTCCACTGCAGTCCTATGGTTGTGATTTCATGCAAGCGTGGTTACTTCCCTCATTCATTATACAGCCAGAGATGCCATTACAAGAACATTTGATTGTGTTTACTTATTATTTTGTTTGTGTAGCATGTTTAAGACAATAGAGCAGCCCACTAACTGTGAAATATGGTTGATGATCTATTTTTTGAATGCAAAAAATATTAAACCAGCTGAAATTTATCATCAGATTTGTTAGGCCTACGATCAAAATGATATGAGCAATGAAATGTTAAGGAAATGGGTCAGACGTTTAAATGAAGGTTTTGAGAATGTGCATGATGAGTTATGGAGCGGCCAGCCATTTGTGGTCAATGATGATTTGGTGCTGGCAATCAATTTATAACTTTGTGAAGACAGACTGTGCACAATTTCATCACTTTCCTGGCATTTCCTGCAAATTTCAAAATTGCAACAAATCGTTTTGAATTTTGGAAACTGTGTTCATGCTGGGAAACAAAGATGCTCTCCAAGGAAGAAAAAAAAAAGCAGGTTGCCAGTGCATTCACTTTTCTCTTGTGATACAGTGAGCAATGCGATGAATTTCTAAGCCATATCATCACAGGTGACAAGACATGGGTATTTTTGTGACCCCAGAAACAAAGCAGAAATTCAAGCAGATGATTTCAACCTGCAAGTTCATGTGCATAATTTTTTGGGATAGGCAAGGAGTTTTGCTTGTTGAATTGTTAACTCAAGGTACAACATAAATTCAGTAGCCTATTGGTATTTTTTTTTTTTTTAAGGACGGGGAAATGCATACCAAGGAATTGGTAATGTGAGACTCAATCATAAAAGACTGCTACTCACTAAAACCCTACGTCCGACTTCCAAAACACCCTACACGGAACCACCGTCAGGTACTACATCGCTTAGGGCAGAATGACTAAAAGTCCGACTCAGATATCATTTCGCAACTGATCAAGTCTGATTTTCTCAGCCATACGGAGTTGCCGTATAATAGTGGCAGCGTAGTCAGCCACTGCCGTCCAATTAGCCTGGGAGATAGTCATCAAGCCAACAATGTTCTCTGGAGTCACACGCTGTCGAAGGGATTTCTTCAGCTCATTTCTATCTTCATGGAAGCGTGGGCAGACAAAGAAGACATGCTCCACATCCTCGTCCAAGAACTGGCAAGTCGGACATGACGCACTGTCGACAATTCCGAAGCGCCTCTGGTACGCTAGAAAACAATCATGGCCACTTAATAGCTGAGTCAGGTAGTGATCCACTTCACCATGCTTTCTTTCCATCCATGTTGTAATATTAGGTATAAGATTATGAGTCCATCTTCCACTGGTCGATGAATCCCAACGTCTCTGCGATCTGACCGTTGTCTTGCTTTTCACGGCCCTCGTGATCTTGGCTCGGTGAGCGTCACGACGTTCCCGAATACCACTGCATATCGCGCTTCTCTCACTTGCTAAGAGATCGATAGGCGGCATCCCTGCTATGACGCACACGGCATCATATGAAACTGTTCGAAATGCACAAGCGACCCGTAGAGCGCATTTCCGGTGAACCGAAGTCATTTGACATACATATGATTTAGTCTCCATGGCATGGAACCAGATCGGAGCCGCATAGAGCATGGTAGGGATAGCCACACTGGACAGGAGTCTTCGTCGGCTCTGCCAAGGTCCTCCGATGTTCGGCATGATCCTAGCCAAGGCATTGACCACTCGTGCAGACTTTTCACTCACGATTCGAAGATGTTCATCGAACCGAAGCCTTGCATCAATCTGAACACCCAGATACCTGAGAGAAGGCTGCGACAGAATGTCATGATCACCCACAGTGAGGGTAACGATCTCCCTCGCTTTCCTGCTGGTCACAAGAACCGCCTCTGTCTTGTGATCTGCTAGTTGTAATCCAACCGATGAGAGCCACTGACGGATCCTGGCAACAGCCACATTCGATGTTAGGGTGACAACTTCCAGGTGTTTCTCGATTACAACCAATGCAACATCGTCAGCGAACCCCACTACAGTCACTCCCTAGCCTATTGGTGTGATCCAGAACAAACGTCATGGAGTTCATTGTACCATGACAATGCTTGGCCCCACACTGCTGCCTAAACTCAAGCCCTCATCACATCATTTGGTTGAGAATAATTGGATCCCCCCCCCTCCCTATTTGCAGCCCTGGCCTAGCTCCGAGTGACTGTCACCTGTTCCTGCATTTGAAGAATTCTTAGTGGCCAACAATTCTCCAATGATGACGATGTCACAGGCAGCACAGTTCTACAAGGAATTGGATACAAAAGCTGGTGCCCCTTTATGATAAATGTCTCAAAATGGTGGAAACTATGTAGAAAAATTTAAGGTTTGGTAAATCAGATAAAAATAAAATAATTTGAAAATACATTCTCTTGAATGAATTTTCTCACTTATTTTTCATTACTGAGTTTTTTTATTGTTCATTTTTTCTCTTGAGGCACCACTGCGCTTCCAATGATCATTCATATTAGCCTCAGTACGGAGATCTTGTTGTTTTACTGGTGACTGCTCCTGGCTGATGTTCGCCAAAGAGCAGGAAATAGCTGTTTCAGGATGTCACTTGGTAAACATTTTGGTCTCCCCATTGTTGTTTATTAATAATTCAAATGCACAGTTTGAATTTTTATGCTTTAAAAAAATTAATTGAGGCCGGTGCATGACTGGCACATGAATTTTCTCACTTATTTTTCAATAGTGAGTTTTTTATTGTTCGTTTTTTATCTTCAGGCACCACTGCACTTCCAATGATCATACATTCTTTTTTTTTTTTAAATACCGAACAGAACTTACTTTCTGAATACGTCTCCTAAATTCCTTTCGAGTCATGTAGTAATTATAGCATATTAAAAAAAGGATGATAAAAGTTAAATGATAAGCTTAGGGAACAGGAAATTGACAAAGAAAGAGTAAGAAATTTTGTAACTAATATCACATATTTGAGAAAATAGGAAAAATGGAAAAATAACTTAATTTGATGCCTTTTATTTTTACAGAGCAAGATAGCAACTCAAAATATCAATACAATTTGAAAATAAAAGATATAAAATTAAAAATTCATAAAAACAAAAGGATAAAAACATTTGTAGCAAAGAAGGTATAAGTCATCAAGAAACACAATGAACATGCACAAACTACGCAAAGGATTCGCACCCCCGAGCTGTCATCGTGAAGAGACTGGACGGACCGTTTCGCCCTTATTAGGGCTCATCAGCCAGCCAAACTCCACGATAACAAGCTCAGAAGGTGCGAAAGATTAACCATCCCAGCTCTTTCCGGATAATTGGAAATCATGGGATTTTCATCATCAACATACAAATGTCTATCAACGGGACTGACATCATCAGGTCTGTAAATAGACCCCTGGATTACTAACAGATTTGAGTACTGTAAAATAAATATTCATCGTTATGTTGATGAGATGTACTATCTCTTTAAAGGTAATGCTAAAATTACAGAGAAGCTCCTCTTCATCAATATGACTATACATCTGTAATCTATGTTCTTTGTTAACGAGACCTAGGTTAATGTGAACAAGGAAGTTGCAATCATTATTGAATTTAATTTATTGATTTCGTCGATAAGTTGTAATTAGTTTTTGTAAATATGATTAATTTCCTTAGTGGAAAAGTGTAATATAGGGAATAGTGTATTAGAAATGTTAGTTATTCCATAACTACATTTGGCCCAGCGAAAGAACGACTTTGACCTTGGAGAATACCCATGATCTCTTAATCATTCCAGGACTTAAGTGTGTCGAGAGAGAGAATGGAAAATGACATCTCTCAATCAACCAATTGCTGTTTTTAGCCAAACAAAGCACGTTATTACTAACGTTAATTCTTATTTTGAAAAGGAGAAATCAGCGAAACAAGATTAATATCTTATTAGAAAGTTAATGAGCGAACATCAGCTGCGACAGGAATTGGATTAACATCAGTGAAAGTTATTCACCGAGAAGCGAAGCCTGCAGCTGAGTATTGGACTAAAGACCATCTGGTAGAAACTGCAGTAGAAACCATTAATTATCTCGGTAACTACAAGGTGTACAACTTTGCTTCCGCCGTTTGCCGATAGGTGGCGACAGCGGTAAGTAGCGGTCGAAAGAACCCAGACGTCAGTTAGCTTGGACCTCGGTCAACAGAACCCCATTCAAACATTAGTCAATTTGTGTCTGCATCATAAAGTTGTTCTCGATTGAAAATGTCAGTTTACGAGCCAAATTCTCGTCATTTGCGGGAGGTGTTACTGTTTTGTTTCAATACGAAGAAAACAGCGGCTGAGTCTCATCGAATGCTCTCCAGTACGTATGGTGAGGACGCTATTAGTGAAAGAACGTGTCATGAGTGGTTTCAACGCTTCAAGAACGGTGATTTTAACGTCGAAGACCGGCATAGTGGTGGAAGAGAGAAAGTTTTCGAAGATGCAGAATTGGAGACATTGCTGAGTGAAGACTCGCGTCAAACTCAAGAAGAATTGGCACGATCACTGGGAGTGACACAGCAAGCCATTTTAAAACGTCTCAAGGCCATGGGCATGATTTAGAAAGAAGGAACTTGGGTCCCGTATGAGTTGAAAGCAAGAGACGTTGAACGGCGTTTGTGAACAGCTGCTTCAGAGGCAACAACGGAAGGGATTTCTGCATCGCATTGTGACTGGGGACGAAAAATGGGTTCATTACGATAACCCTAAACGCAAGAAATCATGGGAATATCCCGGCCATGCCTGCACGTCGATGCCCAAACCGAATATTCACGGCTCCAAGATCCTGCTCTGCATTTGGTGGGACCAGCTCGGCGTGTACTATGAGGTGTTAAAACGAAATGAAACAATCACAGGTGCTCATTATCGAACGCAGTTAATGCATTTGAGCAGAGCATTAAAAGACAAACGGCCGCAATACAGCAAGAGGCAAGATAAAGTGATTTTGCAGCACGACAACGCTCGACCCCACGTTGCAAAAGAGGTCAAAACGTACTTGCGAACGTTAAAATGGGAAGTCCTCTCCCAACCGCTGTATTCTCCAGACATTGCTCCCTCTGACTATCACCTGTTTCGATCAATGGCACATGGCCTGGCTGACCAACACTTCCGATTTCATGATGAAGTCACAAATTGGATCGATTCGTGGATCGCTTCAAAAGATGAACAATTTTTTCGACGCGGGATTCATACACTGCCCGAAAGATGGGAGAAAGTAGTGGCCAGCGATGGACAATACTTTGAATGATACATGTATAATCAATTTGTTTCATTAAAGCCTCAAAATGTTGGAGAAAAAACGGCGGAAGCAA
Organism: Thereuonema tuberculata; assembly: GCA_023159025.1. Lineage (NCBI taxonomy): Eukaryota > Metazoa > Arthropoda > Chilopoda > Scutigeromorpha > Scutigeridae > Thereuonema > Thereuonema tuberculata. The sequence goes on along the minus strand of JAFIDM010000001.1, from coordinate 79,583,516 downwards.
AGTTGTACACCTTGTAGTTCTTATGATTCATACAGCAGTTCTTCGATGAATTTATTTCCACTTTTGAAATCCATAGATTAAAATGAACTTCATGAAATGAACCTAATTTCATATTATTCTTAACAACTGCTGCGTGAATCATAAAAATCATATCATATATAAGCTACATAAAATTCTACACATCAAAAAAAAGGCCACACCAAAAAAAAAAAGAGCTTCCAATACTGTCACCTATTATTTTCTAAATAAAATTAGTTCATTTTCACCTAACAAAAAATAAGTAAATAATTTATTTAACAGTAATTGTCAAATATCAATGTGGTATGAATTTCACATTAGAATCCTTTAATAATTGAATCTAAATGATAATACCTTCTCAGAAATAAAATACAATTTTAGAATTTCTAATGTAATTTATTAAAATACCAATACTAATGAATAATATATGTCTCAATTAAATTCCTATTCAAAAGGAAACAAACAATTGGTAATATACTATAGTTATATTTTAATTTTTAGTTACCATTATTTTTTTTTAAGAATTACATTCTATATTGAATCAAATGAATGAAAATAAATACATTTTTGAAATTGTATTTCATGAGAAATCAGAATAGTTCAATAAAAGGAATATCGTTTTATCCGTAATCTGCGAACTTCCCCGAAATGTTCACTTTCCCGCCATAAGCACTGACATATACAATCGATTCAAATTCGACTATTGCGCCATCTGGTGTCCACGGTCGACCTTTCGCTGGGAGGACTTTAATACTTAGTATTAATTATTGGTCTAATTTTATAGATAAGAATATTGATTAGTCCTTTATATACTTTGAGAAAGAGTTTCATTATGGGAAAGGAGAGATTATTGGGTTTTCATAATTTGTGATAATATTGAGATGGTAAAAGCTTATCCCTGTTCTAGTTGAGTTTTCTTCATAATACAGTGAAACTTGGATAATTCGAAATTCTGGATAATTCAAATTGTTTGCTCGGTCCCTAGAATTCTGTATTAAAATAATGTTAAAAAATCGTGGATAATTCGAATTTTATTTTGGATAATTCGAATTTATCGTACGATTGTCCTTAAAATATTACGGTAAAAATTATTAAAAATAATAAAATAAAATAATATTTATACATAAAATTAATTTTTAAATAATAAATAATTAATAAAAAATATTACGGTAAAACAGGCAAAGCCTGTCTGCATTTTCCGAGAAAAGACTTGGGCACACCCCTTCGGTCTTAGAGTCACATGTGCTTCCTGTGAATGATTTAATGCGGTTGTATATATTTTTAGTTTTTGTGCTTGTGCTTTAAGTATTGTTTCTATGCTCTTACTATGCCATTGTCAACATCTAAAGCTCCTTATAAGTCATTAACATTAGCTGAAAAGGTAGCGGTGATTAAGGAAGTGGAAAAAGGTCTTAAAAAGAAATTGGAAATCTCCAAGGAATTTGGAATTCCATCCAACACGTTATCGACATATTTGAATAACAAAGGTAAAATTTTGAGCAGCAAAAATGGCAATGCAAAAAATATAAAAAGAACAATAGGACCTGATAACCTAGAGGTTGGAATCATATGCTATGACTCAAAGATTGCAATCAAAGAAGCAATTAAAAATATCTGCTTTTTTTTTTTTTGAAAGTGATGAATAATTAAGCTAGTAAAAAATGTTTGATTTAATGAAAAAAATGTAGCAGTATTCTTAGATAAAGTTTGTGTTAAATCTTCGATCGTGGAGTTAATCTTTTTTATTTATCTCTTCTGTTTGAGAGAGTATATGTAATTCAAATTTTTGGATAATTCGAACTTTTTCTCTGGTCCCTTCAACTTCGAATTATCCAAGTTTCACTTCTTAATAGATAAATTACTTTTACTATAAAGGCTGTTGTTCAGCTATGGTGTAATAATCTGTGTTGTTCATTAGGACAATGTCGCCACCTTTGTCAGAATATGATAAGTGTACACTACTGTTGCTTTTAATTTGGTTTATTGAAGGTCTAATGGTAAGGGATATGGTGGAGATTATAGGGTATTTAAGGGGGTCAGCCCGACACCTGCCTGCCTTTAACTCTCGGGAAAGAAACCCGGTACCCATTCTACAGAGGGCTGGATAGGCCCTAGGACCAGTTTGGAGGAGAATGGAGAGTGGATAAATTCCCGCCCTCTGCCAAGGCTGAGAATTATAGGGTATTTACTGTGGATTATTTTATTAATCTTATAAGAGCTGAATTGGAGTAACATTTTAAATTGGCATTGATAATTCTTTCCATTGCTGTTGTAACTTTGATGATGGTCTATTGTGATGGCTGACAGGCATATTTGGATCACAACAAATTAACCTTTTCGTTTATTTAACGGCTGAAATACATTTAAAAAAAATACTGTTTTACATGTAACAAAGTCTTTTCTGAAAAAAAAAAAACAACAACTTTTGAATGTTTTTAATCTGTTAAGTTTGTAAATTCTGTGTTGAAATACTTAAAAAAAAAAAAAAAAAAAAATCTTTTCTCATTTTTAAATAAATATCTTTCAAGGATTAATGTTATGCTTCAACAAGGTTCAGATTTCAATTACGACAGAGCAGAGCAAAGCCAAAAACAGTTAATGTAATCTATGGAAGATGCCTTTTTATATTTGTTACTCTAAATTAGAAGCATTTGATAAAAAAAATACAATTTGACTGATTTAATTTGTTCAAATGTGTGCTGAAAAGTTAAGCAACAACAAATGCAAAAATGGGCATCTCTACTTAGATAACTGAAAACAAAAGTATAAAAGTGGTATATATTGCGTATGAATCTATGAGAAATTTGCAAAAAAAAACAGTCCTACACACAAACTACCTTGAATTCCCATTTGGCTTGTTTGAGTGTTTCAGTTTTTCAAAAATAAATAGAGGCATCATTTATGCGAAGAAATGAGCAATGGAATGACTTGAGGCTTGACAAAGGCAGATAGCAAGACATCATAAGATGTCTTTGAAATCAGTATCAACAGACCATATGATCTTCTGAAGACCTGTTCCTGGACATCCATGGGCCACATCTGCATAGGAAGACCCTTACCTGCTTGTTTGTTTAATTTTAATGGTGCAAACATTTCTTTGGCAAAGCTGTGCCAAGAAAGATAAAAAGAGTAAAAGGTGAACTTTCATAACAAGATAAAAATTATAGATAAAATACATAAAAAACAGCAATCAAAAATTTTCTTTGCAGACATACATTCATATAATTTGATATGAATATCAAAAATAAAAGGTAAGAATAATAGGGCTTAAAAAGAAGAATAAAGTAAAAAGACATTATAAAGAGATACTAAAACTATCAGAAAAATCTTCTGTTAAACATCTGAAAATTCTAAGAAAAAAAAAAAGAACATAGCAACATAGATGAATGAACCTGAAGACAGACGCAATGGATGAAAGATTATTATCGTTTAAAAGCAAGGGAACGTTGAATTAAAAAAAAAGGTAACAACATCATGATAACATCATGATGATATTCATTTAATGCATGACATTCAATTAAAATAAAAGGAATGCTTGAAACAACGTAACATATGGGAGGCTGATCTTTAAGATATAGATTGATGAGTGAGTTTAGGATGCCTGTTTCAGAGACATGCTAATAAAGCATCTAACAGAATACTACATATTCTGCTTTTAGAAGAGAACAGGGCTAACTGGAAGTTTGTTTACAATGAAGCTGGTCCCACAGCTGCTAGATAGTCAACAAACTTTAGATGAATTGATATTCATTGTAGGCAGAGGAGCAGCAGACTTTGAGAGCAGACTTAACCTGGAATCCAGCAGAAAATGAGTGCAATGTTGAAAACAGTGTAAAAAATCAAGAATATGGTGCCTGTGGAACATTGTCCGAGTTGCTCTAGATCAGAATTGTCAATAACTTTTCCTTGAGTGCATATTTTTAAAGCCATAAAAATGGCATATGGTTCTGCAGTAAAGACTGAAAGTTCATAATGAAGATAAATAGCATTACTCAAGTTCTCATTGTGAATTGCTGCTCTTTTGAATCTATCTGTATAAAAGTTATAAAACCCAAGTGAATATTCATGAATAGAAACTGAAAAACGTAGAAATATCTGCTTCATTGTATTTACAAAATGATAAATCACAGTTAGGTCCTTTATATTTCCAGTGTGCAGATAATCAATTGCCATTCCGGCATAGCCTTATGGTTAATCTGCCTTTCACGAGGCAGATGTGTCGCAAAGTGGGTTCGATTTCCGACGTCAGCATGAGTGTTTATTTCCTTTTCTCTGTTTTTCTGCTTCCTTCAGGTTTAAATTAATTCCATAATGGCTTCCTGAGGAAGGCACATGGGAAAGCACATCAGTATCTTTCCCAGGACACTAAAAGAATCCTTCTAGGGGTTCACCATGATGAGAACTTTTTAAAGAGTCCTTTGAACTTGCTGCATTGCAGCAGAACACTGAAGAAGAAGAGATGGTAATTAGGTAATGTTGGAATATAGTAGGTTTGTAAATTGAAGCGTATATGTCAAGTTCTTCAATTGATATCCAAATGATGGTATAATGTAAAGCACAATTGGTAAAAATTGCACTTGATGAGAAGACTACACAAATTGATTAGCGGGATTCTTTGGGAAAGATAAAATGTATGCAAAATATTGAAGAGATAAAGTTTACTGACAAAGATAAATGATAGTTCGAGTAACTGCATACAAATTTTTAACAGGCAAGATGCAAAAAGTATCGAGAGATAAACGCAGGGCCTGATGATGGATGGTATCAAGTTTACACAGTGCTGTGTTAAAAAGAACCATGAATGAATCAGTGCTAATAAATGTGAAGAAAAAGATGATGATTACCCCAAGTGGTATGTGAAAGGATTTTCAATTTACTTTAAGATGCACTTCTTCCTAAGTTTCTACAGGTGACTTTGAAAATTCAGTTATTTGGTTTTGTTTTTGTTTTTTTGTCAAAAATGAACACATCCAGTCTTGATGCTAAAAAAGAAAAAGCCTTTTGAGATGGTCCAGTTGTGAAGGTAATTCTATGTCAGCTGCAGTTGTCTCTCAATAATTAAGTTCATAGAATGGTAAGAAATCTGTAAATCTACAAACCTATAGTGAAAAATGAATTGCTGGAAATAAATGACGTGATATCGTTTATCTTGACAGAAAAAAAGCATAACACTTACAACACAGCTATGAGATAATCCTAATTCTTGAGATAGGATGAAAGAACTAGACCATTTGGACTTGGATAGTATGGTCAAACTTGGCAAGAAAATTATGAATAAATATGGGCATGTGATTACAAAGGCCACAGTTATGCAGATCTTTTAAGAATGCCAGGTTTCCAGGCCTGATCATAATCAGTTACTAAATAAAAGAAAATTAAATATTTTTGTTGACAAACGCAGTGAGAATTATATCCTTCAGACTTTTTGATGATCAATAATGGCTCTATGTTGATGGAAGCCACATACTATAAATCAATGATGTTGTTATGCTCCACAAAGGCAGAGTTTCACCATATGTTCCTAAATTTTACAGAGACAGCTCATGACTGAAATGAAACATTAATTATTACAGTCACTGCTACTTTCCCTGGGTTTAGTAAGGGATATAATAATTGTTTGGTGCCAGCTCTCTGAAAGTAAGTGTCCTAACCAAACCAACAGAATTACTGCTTAAGGATAACAACGATAGATGTCGTAGCATTTTATAATGTATGTTCAAAGCAAACAAAAATTTCTCAAATGAAAAAAGAATAGTACATCTATTAGAGGGAGTAATTGTAAAGGATAACCATTAGAATTCAGGTAATAAAGTGGTAGAGCTGGAGATGTGAACAAAAGCTCTATCAAGTGCCTCAACTTGATCATCGTTGGTAACTACTTCAGTGCTACTTTCTTCAAGAATAGTGATCCTGCATTTTTATATTTTCCCAAAGAGTTTTTAAGGAAATATGACTTTGTAAGAATGATATGAATGAGTGCCAAGATTCTGTTTACACAGTTCAGCAAATTCTTTGAGATAAAACTTGAGCTTTCTTAAAAACAAAATTTTAATTAGCATAAGAAAATGATGAAATATATCGTGCTCTGTGCATTGAAGTGCTGGCAGAATTTCACCACTGATTACGATGTAATGGAAAATGACAGGATGACTGAGACATTGTAGCTGGTACAGTAATTATTATTAAATTACTGATATTCTGAATTATATTGTTGATGTCATCAAATACAGTCGGACCTCTATTTAACGAACCTCTATTTTGCGAATTTCTCTATTTTGCGAACTTTTCTTTAGAACCAAGAACATTTTGCTAATTTCTTCGTAAAATAACCTCCAAATAGCGAAGTGCATTTTCTATTTAACGAACTTTTTCGAGGATATCTGCTGATGGAATAAGAAGAAATTAACGATGATGTGCTGATTGAAGATTATCTTTCACTTGATTTTGAATTTGAGACCTCGGAAACACTAACTGAATCGGATATTTTGGACAGTGTGAAAAATAAAAACAATGTAACTATGAATTGCGATGAAGATGAAGATGATGAAAATGGAAATGATCATGGAAGAAATCAAAAAAACCTTCGTATGATGAAATGCTAAGATCATTTGAAGCAATCCTACGCGGATTACAATTAGAAGAAAATACACCTGAAGGGGTTTTTGGTGCATTGCAAAGATGCGAGACGTATTATGAGCGAAAACACTTTTTCAAAAAAAAAAAAAAAACTCAGACAAAATTAACAGACTTTATTAGTAAACTTTAAGTAGGCAAGTGATAATATATGCTTTATGTCATTAAAATTATTATTTTTTATTAATATTTATTGTGTATGTATTTTAAATCTGTTTTATATAGTTTAAAGTAATTTTAAAGGTGAATCTCTATTTAACGAATGTTCCATTTAACGAACTTTTTTTCGGGATTTAGCGACTTCGTTAAATAGAGGTCCGACTGTATATCAATGGTAATATCTGATGACAATAGTTTGAAAGATTGAGGGAGTTTATGAAGAATGACTCAGTCACTGAGTCTAGGATTATCAAAAACTTCCCAAGTGTCAAATCAATATCAGAAAAGGAAATTGGTGAGTATGAAAACTGTGTGTTTGATCCCATGTTGAAGATGCAAAGATTGTGATTAAGTAACAAGTCTTCAATAATGATCTCGTTGGTTGATGAGCTGCCCCAGACCAGAGTGATCATTCAAGTTGCCAAGTATTAGAAAAGGTAGCAGGAATTGGTTAAAGAGGTCTTCCAAATCTTAGGTGAAACTGGTGCAGACCAGTCAGTGGCGAATATAGAATATATATTTTTTTTGGGGGGGGGGGGGGGGCCCAAGATTAATGTAAGGTTAAGTTAAGTAATTTTAAGTAGACACTCCATGGAAACCTATCTGTTCAACCAAAAAAAAAGATGGAAATCTATCTGTTCAACCAAAAAAAACGTTGGGAGGACATACCTTAATTATTTCGGGTACCCCCCCCCCTTATATACGCCCCTGAGACCAGTATATTCCTGCCAAGCAATATACAAAGTACATTAGTCATCCTACAGATCTGCGAGGAGCAACAGCTTTCAAAGGAGTAATGATTGTTGCAGGAGAGAAAGAAGACAAATTTCTCCTTTCTCAACATGCTATTTACTGAGCTTACAAAGAGATAACACATCCTGTACATCAAGAAATTTAATGCCCTTTTGTGAAATGAAAGTACATATGAAATACTTAAAAAAATACATAAAGGTTTAGGGGCCAACACTTTTCCAATTTTGAGATATTGTTACCAGTGGAAAAGGCCACTGTAGCCCTTTCTACCTTCAGATAAGTCAATTGGCCCGATTCAGCCAAAGTGAGGCTGAAAAGCCACATAAAAACGGAGGCAGAGCCAGGTTAAGTAGTCTGTGGACAGCAGCCCAACTATCTCCAGCTCAGAAGAAGAGAGGCAATCTTTATGCAACCGTACAGTTGTCTCCAGTCCAGAAGAAGAGAAGAGTGAATTGACATAAGCCCAGCCCTCGACGACCCAGGAGAAGAATAGGGATCTAATAGATGGGCCATAGCACATATATCGACAGCCCAAAGAAAGAAGTGAGTTTGCAGGCAGCCAGCAGTAGAATTTTCAAAACTGCTTTGATAAACTATACTGGAAATCAATAAGAACAAATCTAATGCAGAATTAGGTGATTTGAAATGGAAAACAACTTGAATTTAATGTTACTGTTTTAACTAATAATTTAGAATTAACATTTTTGCCATAATAACTGCCTTAAAAATATGGAAATAATTCTTCTTCTTTATCAGTTCCCTTGCATCCTTTAGGATGTTGGGGCCTCATCAATCCACTTTCTAAAAGTTACATGGTCCGTGGTCAATCTTTTAACCTCTCTAATATTCTTTCCTCTCTTCATTGCACTATTTTCTACATTTTCTATCCACATTCTTCTTTGTCTACCCTTTCTCCCTTCTGTTCTTGCCTCTAGGATCTTGTTAGGAACCTTGTTGTTTTCCATCCTAGTAAGACGTCTGTAGCATCTTAGTCGTTTATTTTCAATATGTTCCGTTAATGCTTTTTCATTTAGTTCTTCTCTTATCTTAGTATTTCTAATGCTATCTCTTCTATGACTCTCCTCAAATATTTCATTTCTGTTGCCTGTATTTGGCTATGATGTTTAGTAGTCTAGTCCAGCTATCAGCTCCTAGTCCAATATAGGCCTATAGACAGATTTATAAATTTGTCATTTAGTTTGTTATTTCTTTCTGGTTAATAATGATACTGTTTAACTGAAATTAAGCTTTACTAGATTGATTTATTCTATTGAGTATTTTGTGGTCAATTCCGCCATTATTCTTATTATAGTTCCTAAATACTTATGGTGATCTACCCACTCCAATTTCGAATAATCACACAATTTTGGGTTCTTCTATTTCACCCTTTTTATTAACATACACAATTTTGATTTTAATTTTATTTATTATCATTCCCTTTTGCTCTAATTCTTCTTTCCAAATATTCATAGCATTTTGTAATTTTTCAATAGTATCTTCAATGATGATATCATCATCTGAAATACTAGGTGTGAATCTAGACTGGTTATAAATTCCAATTTTCGTTTTAGGTTCCCTGATCTTGCTACAGATGACAAACGTGTTGTCTGATAGTTATCACATTCCATTGATTTCCCTTTTTTTTATAAATAGATGTAATTAGATTGTCTTGCCAATCCTTAGGTTGGCATTTTTTTTCTCCAGGGTTATTCGAAAATATCTCTCAACTATTCTTTCACTTTAGTATCTCCATATTTATTTAATTAATTCCAGAAATACATCATCTCTACCTGCAGCTTTCTCCAGTTTCATTTTCTTTAAAGCTGCTTCAATTTCATCCCGTCCTATGCTATTCTGGGTTCTCTCTCTTGATTGTTGGAGCTGTAACTCTGTCTCTTCTATTAATTCTTCATTGTCTTCTGTTTTAAATTTGTTCAGTATCAGTTCCATACCCCTAGAATATCAGGTAGTGAGATAGTCATTTGTTGTTTCTATCCTGGATAATTCGAGATTTTTCACTGAGATTTTTAATTAAGCTCCAGAATATCCTTTTATTTTTAATATAGTTTTCCTCCATTTCAGTACCAAATGCCTCCCAAGTTCTTTTTTTCGATTCATGTACTACTCTTCAAGCTTCATTTCTTTTAATTATGTAATTTTGTCTGACGTTTTCATTTCTTGTTCTGATTAATTTTTTGCATGCCTCTTTCTTCTCTTCAACCTTGCCTTTCACATCTTTAGGTGCATAAATCCTGTAGAATTGTTATAGTTTCATCCAACTGAAGATCCGTCTCAACTATTCTTGAACTATTCCTTCCCATCCATTTCACTTGTCAGAAGAATAGCTATGTCTTCTTTAGCTCTGGTTCCAAATGAAATGCCAGAGAATTTCATCACATATCCCTTTTCTAGTTGTATCTCACCTTTTCCCTTCTTCTTTACATCACTCAGACCTAGTATAAATATACAGTAAAACCTCGTTAAGTCGTCACCCGGATAAGTCGTCACTCCATTTAAGTCATCATTTTCCTTTGGTCCCGACAAAGTCTCATACACAATAATGTAAAATAACCCTCCTTTACCCGTCACCAAATTTAATTCTACTCCGGATAACTCGTCACCCTCAAAAATGGCCAAAAGCATCTTTCTTCTCCATTTTGAATGCCATCGTGTTGTCTTTTCAACCTCGCCCCTTCACTTTAAGAAAGCCAAGCCTTTACGCGGAATTTTCAACCATGCCTGTCACTTCATTCCTTTCCTACCCCTTCGGAGGATTTGGGTTCTTGGAATCTCTCTGCTAATCATTCAAAGCACACTTCTCGCTGCAACTCTGTCGAGTGTAGACGTTTTTCTTGACCGCTCATGAGTGTGACTTCATTTCATAGAGAGCAAGCCCCGCTATAATGGCTATTTTCTCTTGCAATTTCGTGGTTCGATTACGTTTTTAACATGCCAGGGAAACGAAAACTTACCTCGTTATCTTTTAAATAAAAAAAAAAAACTTAATTGCACTTTTTGAAAAATCAAATGTTTCAAAAACAGCTTTTGCCAAAGAACACCATATTCCCAGGACTACATTAAATGGTATTCTTTCATAGAAACAAGTAATTGAAGAAGCTGACTGCAAAGACAAAAGAAAGAGAATGAGGAAATCGAAGTTTGACGAGATCGAGAAGGTTTTAGTTCGATGGCTAAAACATATCAGATCGCAAAATGTGCCGATTTCTGTCGTGATTCTCAAAGAAACAGCCATGGAAATTGCTAAGGAGTTGATCATTGAAGATTTCGGCGGCAGCAATGGTTGGTTGGAACGTTTCAAAGACAGACATTGCCTTTCTTTTAAAACGATTAAAATGTAATAATTATAAAAAGTGTTTTTTTTTTTATTTTACACTCATTCATTTGCATGTATTGATTTCTGAAAATCTTGTTTTTCTCACCAATCCTACAGCAATTCATGAAAATACTGTATTACAGTTTTTTTTGTTTTTGTTTTTTTTTTTCCGAAAATTCCCACTCCGCCTAAGTCGTCAAAAATGTTTGGTCCCTTGAGTGACGACTTAACGAGGTTTTACTGTATTATATTTTTTCATTTCCTGACTAAGCTCTATTTCCTTTCTAGTTACACTTCTCACATTCCATGTTCTGAATCGTATCCTTGTTCCATGCCGCTGTCTTCTACAATCAGTTCTATTTCGAGGCTAAATATATTTCCTTAATCCACATAATCCATCACGCGAATGATTAGTTTAGTGATGACTTTACCAGAGCCCTGTTAGTCAGGTATTTCATGGTTCCTGTGAGCCAAGAGAACAAACCACACCCTTGCAGTTAATGGAATCGTTCACAAACTACGTATATATGACACCAGATATCTCACAATCTCAAATAATAGCATTTGCAGCTCCAGTGGCAGCTTATCAGGACTTAAGCAACTTTGAAAGAGGTATGATTGTAGGGGCACAATAGATAGGTCACTCCAACTCAGAAATTACGATGAAGTTTGCATTCACAATCAAGAATTTTAAGGATGTACCTGTACTACACGAAATCAGGGAAAACATCCAGCATACAGGATCTATGTGGCCGGAAAAAAGCCCTTGATGAACATGGACAGCAGCATCTGGCACACATCAAAGCATCCGGCGCATGTGCTACTTTCCTGCAAATAACAGCGCAATTCAATTATAGGGCCAGTTCTAGCATCAGCGTTTAAACAGTGCAATGTACAATTGTATTGTATGTTATTCCGGAGCTGATAGTCCACCTATGTGCTGTTACTGACCAAACAACAAAAGGCTCTGCGCTTCACCTGGACGCGGAAACACCGCACTAGATTCTAGATGACTGGAAAGTCTAGCCTGGTCAGACGAATCACTATTTTGGGCAGAAAACCGACTCTGGGTGTGGCAAAAACCCCACAAGCCAACACGGGACAATACAGGGTGGCAGTGGCTCTGTTATGGTATGGGGTGTTTTCAGCTGGTACACAGAAGGACCCCTCGTATATCTGCATACCTCTGTGACTGGTAGTCACTACATAACCATCCTTGGAGATCATTTACATCCAATCATGTCCTGCATTTACCCCAACTGGTGCGGCCTCTTTCACAGGACAATGTACCATCGCACAAAGCCATAGTCATCCAATTAAGGTTGGAGGAGTATTCCTCTGAATTTACCGGGTTAAAACCGGCAAGATGCATGGTGTGCAACTGTCTCCATAGTACTACAGAGCGCGTATGGAGTTCATACCACTTTTAGTTGCTCATCCAAGCACAAGGACGACCTACACAGTATTAGACAGGTATCCTAGTGGCACTTCAGTGAATACATATAGGTGAACATAATTACTAAGAGTGATTTATTGATACTTTAGATGTTGTTAATATAAAATCACCTGGAACACAGAACTATCTTACTGCTTTGATACACAGTGTTCCATTTACTTTAGTGAAAACTAATTTCACATAATAATTAGCATTGGGAAGAAACAACAATAGATTGCACTAAAACTGGTTCTAGCTTCCAGGGTAATTGAGCAGGTTATTTGAGGTTTAAAGAGGCTATTTAATTAAAAACTTTTTTCTTTTTTCCATGGATTTGAAAAAATTATATCCTGTAAAATGAATTATCTTTCAGCAAATTTCACTGCATTCCAAAGTAGTTTCAATAAAATTCATGTTAAAGTCTCAAAAAAAACAAAAAAAAAGCTCAAATATCAGAAGTTGAGCTTTTTTTTTTTTTAATGGTTTTGTTCATTTCTTCTGCACAGGAAATATCTAACCAATTTGACATTCACATGAAATTATATTTAGATATATTTCTTTTATTTTCCTCTGATGTTTAAAAAGAAGATTTGTAAAAATTCCTTAATATGGTAGGAGTGGAAAGAAACAGGAAATAGAAGGATTGCAGTATTTCTAATTTAGATAAAAAAAAAAAAAAATCAAAGCATATATTAAGCATTAACACTTCTTCATCTTATAGAATGAAGCTTCTATACAGATGTGTCCTCTAGGATGTTATCCTGATAACAGTGTTAGTTTTTTTCAAAATAATTCACACCATGACCTTTTAAAAGGTATTTTGAAGATGTGGTTATTGAAACTTAATTTTAAAGAATTCATCTCTACAAATTTAGTTTTATGTAATTTACATATAATCTTATTTTCTATTCAATGACTTAATTCTATTTACATATGAAAGCTAACTAAGTGGTCATGCTGCTGACTTGGCAACTATGTAGTAATTTCAAATTTGGATTCAGTTTAAATATAAGGATTTGGATATCTCTACTTTATTACCAAATTTCTCAAATATAGCTAAGAACACATTTCATGCTGTTTCCAGGGCAAAATTTAATGGAATATAAAAATTCCTCATTTTAAAGTAAATGATTGAAATTCCATCAGCTGTTTTAACAGGCAACGCAAGGTCAATTTAAATGCAATTTCCAATCTTAATCAAGAAAATAAGAAGTATCCTAATAAAGATTGAGGCTTTAACCCTTTTACTGCCAGCGGGTCGATATATCGACCCTAGTCGGTTGTGCGAAAACTGCCATGGGCCGATTTATCGGCTCGACTTTTTACTTGTGATATGTGCCTATTCAAGGGCTCCTGTCTCATTTATAGGCATGTGCTTTATTTCTGCTGCTCACTTAGATGGTTTCACCCTATATATATTGATTGTTTACATTATGCTTGCCTCGTAAGTTCTCTCGTGTTTTTTCATTAACCTCGGGCCAGTACATACTATCTTTAGTGCTGGTCAGAGCTCGTGCTGGTCTGTGTTTTCTCTGTGGCTTTTAGAATTTATTTTACAGTGTCAGTTTCCAGGAAGATTAGCAAATATTCTTCTAATATTGAGTAAGCATTTGTTGACCAATAATATATCTTACAATTTTACATTATAATAAAATACGATTTTTCTGTGTTTTTATATCTTTCATTATATTTTCACGTTTTTTCCTTGTTCATATATATTAGTGAACTTGCTGTTTATCGCATTTTGCCGTATTATTTATTTTGCTTTCCTTTTGTCTAATTTTACAATGAATCAGTGCAAAACCTATGGTGTTCAATTCTCATAAAACTGTGTCTTATTGGAAAAATAGTTACGTTTTACCTATTCAAGTAAATAAGTTTTCCTGAACTATGCACCCCTCTTTCTCCATGTCGTTTAGTGTTGGACGAGTAGAAACGGCAATTTGCGATTTATAATTTTTCATTTTGATACAATTCAGAAAATGTTATTTTAGGGCTGCCTCTGTGACAAATGTCAAAGTGTTTGAAAAGTAAGGACACTGAAGATGTGCTCATCGCTAATGATGATAACAGTGATTTGCCATCAGAGACCTCCAATGAAGAGATTTCTTCTTCTAGCAGTGAAGAATCTTTCATTTACACCTCAAGGCCAGTTACAAAGAGGCATTGGATCTCTTCTTCCTCCGAGGGAGATGACTTATATGAGTCCGACCTAGAAGAGGATAGAAATGTTGATCCAGGCGAAGGCGAGTGGGTCGAAGGGAGAGTGAATGGTGATAACCCTCTGAAGATACCCATCGAGAGACCAGGACCGAAGCATGCTCCTCCAAGTGATGAACAACCAATCCAATACTTTCGTTTATTTTTAACGGATGTTCTATTGAATGAAACTGTTAGGGAAACAAATGCTTATGCTCGACACTTTCTCAGTAGTGATGAACTTCTTACTTCAAATGCTTGTGCAAAAAATTGGGAAAAAATAATGGTTGCCGAACTAAATGCTTTCATCGCATGCACTTTGAATATGGGCCTAATTCGAAGGCCAACAATTGACTCTTATTGGTTCACTCAAAAATCACAATACATCAGATGGTTTCATGAGATGTTTCCTAGAAATCAATTGCAATTGATTTTGAAATTCTTTCATTTACCTGACACAAAAAAATCTACCTCGGCCAGGGTAAGCAGGGTATGATCCTTGTTCCAAAATACAGCCCCTCATTGACCATGCCCACTTAGTTTCCAAGCACCACTGTAACCCCCATGAGTATCTGAGTGTTGATGAAAGCTTGGTTGGCACCAAAAACCATTCCTAACAAGCGTCATCATCGCTGGGAATAAAGTTCTGGATGTTATGCAATTCCATGTTGTACTATTTGTTATCTTTTTATGTTTATAGAGGCGCCAAGAGAAAAGAAGAAAACGATCTAATAAAAAAGTTTGGCTTGGCTTACACAGTTGTAGAAAAGTTATTGAAGATGGATAACTACCAAACAAAGGTTATCATATTTTTATGGACAATTTTTTCACATCAGTACCTCTAGCTGAATACCTAAACAAAGTAGGAACTTATGTAACTGGGACTATTTGCAGGAATAGGAAATTTATTCCGACAGAATTTAAAGAAAAATTTCAAGTAGGAGAAGAGCGGTACTACATAATGGCCATATTCTTGTTGCTGCTGTGCGGGAAAAAAAATCCCAGCAATTTCCTGTGATTCTTCTTTTGACAAAATGCAAAGCAGAAAAGAGTAAAAGCTCATCTACCACAGCGAGGTCAGTTAAAAGACGTGGAGAAGCTTTCCATTATTCAATCCTATAACGATTATATGGGAGGAATCGATACGTCAGACATGATGCTCTATATCTATCTTGATGAGAGACGTTCAGTAAAATATTAGAAAAAGATATGTTTCAATATTTTTTCGCGTATGGTACTGAATTCCTATATACTATATAAGGAAAATTTGACATCTGGAAAAAGATCTTTGTCCAGGCTACATTCTACTATCAGCATAGTTCAGGAACTTTAGAGAATGGCTTCAACTAAAAAACCAAACCAAGTTAGAATTCAGCTGAAAAACCAAAACAGAGTTAGGCAACCTGCATCATCAGTGACATGTGGTGTTAAAAAAACTTATAAAATTGCCAAATAAAAAAGAGAAGGACTGTTTGTGTGCAGTATAAGAGGAAAAAAGGGAAAAGGACTAAGAAAAAGATCCCGAACTGTGTGTGGTAAATGCAATAAAGGCCTTCACGGTGAATGCTTCTACAAGCATGTGTGCATCAGCTGATGAGAGCGTGAGTGTACAGACATATAAAATGTTTTATATCTCTTGCAAATGTTAATTGATCATCAAGAAAAATGTAGTACTGGAGAGAAAACTAAATTTTATCAATAAGAAATACTATTTCATTGCTTGTAAATAATATTTTTCTAATCGTACTGTGAGATAAACATAGAATTGTGAGTTTTTTTACATGTGTAGTAATTAATTTGTTATTTTTTCCTTTCTAAAAATTAAAAGTCACCCCCCATAATTCTTCCATGGTTCTAAGCCCCAACTATATCTTCAGCATTGGAAAAAAATCTAGATGTATTAAATAAAATGAAGTGACATGTGGTGTTAAAAAACTTATAAAATTGCCAAATAAAAAAGAGAAGGACTGTTTGTGTGCAGTATAAGAGGAAAAAAGGGAAAAGGGACAATTGACAATATCAGTACTAGAAATAATTCAAAATCTCAAATCTTGCAAACTTCCTGAAAAGAGCCTTGGCAGTCTTCACACATCCCGCCCACAATTGGCTGGCAGTAAAAGGGTTAAATATTGTCTGGTTGATAATAACTGATATTCCTAAGGTAATCGCCGAATCAAAAGATGGTGACAGATAAAAAATACAAACAAATACTAAGAGAAAACAAGGTAGGGAAAGCGATTAGAAAACCAATCACAATGCTTCGCAACATCAAACTCCTTCAAATTTATCATCGAAGTAGAGGATGATCCCCCTCCAAATTGACAATACCTGTCGCAGAATTAAAAACGATCACTTCAGACAAATTTTATTTAGGTAAATTTCGGCAGGTTTATGATTTTCCTACTACAAAACTGAACATTGACTGAGCAACAAAAACTGCTGAGAATTAAGAGATGATCATCCGATTTGGAATTGAGCCTTGCAATTTTTTCCTCTGCTTAACTGTTAAAGGAAAAATTGTATCTGCAGCCAATATAGTATAACTTGTGTTGCATAACTCTTTATTTTCCAACGAAAACTTTTATTTCTTCATTCTTCATACACGGTAATAAAATAATTTACATATCTCGTGATGCTGACAATATTCAGTAATTCAACCAACAAAGACTGCATAATAGATAACAATATTCTCTTCAAAATCACTTATTCTAAACACAAATGAAAAATAGAATAGGAAATTATGAAAAAAACAAAAGCAACAACAGAGGGAGCTTATCTCCGCAGCGCCCTCTGTACAAAATTTACTGTTAATAGTTCATGTCGTTTCGTATTCGCTCGTTATAATTATTCTCCAAGTTCCGATATTTAACCTTTACACGATTGTCATTATAACTACAAATACTTTATTTTCTATGAATTACAGTAAAAGTCACCTTTTTCAAAGAAAGATTCTTCAAAGCTCAAAGGTCAACTAATTGATAATTAGAAAATGGCGGATATTCAGAAGTAGCTAATGTTTAAGTTAAGGAGATCCAGTGAAATAATCCTGATTCCTTGTATTTTGTATAGTGTACCATAAACTAGGCATTCCTTGATTCAATTGGTACTTAAGATATGATTGTTCAGGAACCAATTCAGGTTGGTATAAGTGCGAACCCTATAATTAATATGTGAAGAGGAACCCAACAGTCTTTCAAGTTCACTTGTAAATGATAATGGATGTACATCTACCTTCCCATACATATATTTTTTTCCTCCTCAGAGGAGGAGCGATTGAAAAATTGAGATTTCATTTTATACAATTTCGAACTATAAATATCTATACATTAAAGATCGATATCAGCCCGTTTGACTCTAGTAGTAAGAATCCCGATTAGGCACGTTCGAAATTTAAATTGGCCCAAGAATAACATTTAAAGATCAGGGAGGGAGTGCTGTGATTGGATGTTGTTTTTATTATTATTAATAGCTGTTATGAAAAAAGAAAGCGAGCAGTTAAAGATGCATCAAAATTGCTGATCGAGAAATGTTGTTTTTCAAAATTTATTTAGTAATCGGTTTATTAACGAATAGGGTTTTATCAAGGTCAAATTATTTGTTGTTCTATTACAAGTCTATCGAACATATTTGCAAATAAACGATTAAGTTTTGAAAAAGTCAGCGCATAAAAGAAAAGGATTGAAAAACAATAATTGAAGATTGAATTGTATTTTCAAAACTGATCCGTTGTATTTTATTTTGAATTTGATGCAAAATTTTTAACCGTCATTGCTGATCATTGAAATATGTAAAATGAACCAGTGAATTTGAAAGAACTGTTAGGGTTTTCACGTTTTTCTTTATTTTTCGAAAGAATTACGAAACTAGTGGATAATATACTAACAACAAGAACAGGAAAACTTATTTCGTTTCAATAAAAATGATAAAGTTAAAAAAAAAAACAACAACAACAAATGAATAGAAATAAAAACATCATTCTTATCAAGTAACATTTTCTTTGCAATATATTTAGTAAAGCTGAATTATAAGTTTGAAAAATAACCTTGCTTTTAAGAATAAATAACTTATAAGATAATTTTAGGATATAAATATGTATTTTCCAGTTCAAACATAAAGGTTACAAAAATGAAGTAAACCTAGATTTGTATAGAGATTAATTGAATCAGGGATGCACAACCTTAGGAAGTCTGAGGGCCAATATTTTTATAAAAGTTCTGATGGAGGGCCACAGCGTCCCATGCTCCAACCCCTCAACCCTAACTATATCTTACTAATTAATGATTTGACAGTGCCATTTATAATAATAATTAATAATAAATGCAATTTACGTAAACTTTAAATTATCAAATAATGCACTAGTTGTGTTTCATACCACATTCCAATAGTAAAGTCTGAGACAGTTGCTATTGCAAGTTATGACATATTTCAGTGTGTATGTTGGCAGCAATGTAAAGGCTCCAATTTAATTTTAAGTTTGACACAACCGGGCCGCAGCAAAAATACCGGTGGGTTGTGCACCCTTGGATTAGATGATTAACTGACTTACCCTAAGCTATTTTTTTTTTACATATTTCCATAACTTAATTTCTTGTTTTGTTTTTCATCATTAAAGCCTGGTTTTTTTTTTTATATAGGCCTATTTTTGTAATGAAACGTATTCCTAATTTCATGCTGAGAAATGTTGTTTCTTTCCAAAATCTGTCTGGAGAAACTTTTTACAGAACAAAAAGTCTTTTGATTCAAATATTTTCTTATAAAAGCAGTATACAGTGCAGTGATTCAAACTACTGTTATCTATCTTCAAATATTAATATTTTAAATCATCTTTCAACATTTTTTCCCTCCCATTAAAGAAAAGTGGCTAGTGGGACATTACATATATTGACATTTATAATTAACTTTGCCATGCCATTTTCAACATATAATACAGTGTGAACTTAACTATATGTTAATCTATTTGAATGCTTACTTCGTACATAGGAAGTATAGAAATGCTTTCCATCCCTTTGGTTCTTTTAAATATCCTTTCTAAGCTTTCTAATTTTTAAAATAAATTGAGGTGCACTGTAGATTGATTTCCCAGTGCAACTGGACAACAACCACATGAAAAATTCCATTATGCTTTGCAGATCTCTTAGTAGGACATGTTATGATCCCTGACTTTTTAAAATTGAGTACTTTTTCGTTTGTCTAAAATGCTGGAGACACTTTTTTTTCTCCAAATTCTTCTTATTTTATTTTTTAAAGTTTTCTTTGTTTTATAGCACTAGGCTTTAAAAGTTTGGGCCTGTCCATTTTCTTGAGCCTAAGAATGGTCCTGGCGAAACTTGTTTGTTGCTCTGTTCCTATATAAAGGAAAAAGTTATTGCCTTTCATATCTTGACTGAAGTGCTTTAGGCTAAATCCATCACTAGTATTTTAAGACGAAGCCTAACAAAACACTGATGCAAAGGTGCATTGGTGCTTATGTTCATTGACACCAGTATCTTCTGTTCACATCTGTAGCAATACTTTATTATGGAATTGCTGATGTATCTTTCTGAATGATATTATCCCCAATCAGTTGAAGATCTGCGGAATCTGTGTCTCCTGTTGTGAAGTAAAAACTGTTGTCATAATATAACTTTTTATTACATTTGTAGATATTTGATGATATGGTTTCTTCTGGAACTATAAAAATGTTTTTGTTCTGAAATGATAATTTTGTTGATTAAAAAAAAAAAAAAGGAAAACAAGATTTAATTTTCTATGGATAAAATAATGTTAGTATTTCATATGAAAGCAGTTAATATTTTCTTGAAGCTGTCTTCTGAAATCAGTTATCCAAATCACAACTTCGAGGGTCATGTCCCACTTCTAAGCTCCGCCCCCTAAAAACCCATGAACAGATGTCGACTTTGTAGTTACACCAATGCCCTAAAAGCTGTACAAAATTTGTGGCAAAAGCTGTAAAAACAACATCAGGATAAGGGTTTGAAGATAGGAAAAACGTCAAAAGGTTGAAATTTCTATCGCCTGCCATTTTGGAACGGTTGATCGTTTTGACTAAAATACAATACTAACCGAGTCTGTAAGTATTGCACCCATAAAAGTTTTAGCTCAAAATTTACAGCAGTTATCCACGTCACAACTTAGAGATCATGCCGCACTTCTAAGGTCTGCTCCCTAAAAACCCGTGAACAGATTTTGAATTTTTTTGATGCTTGTAGTTCAACCAATGCCCTAAAAGCTGTATAAAGTTTGTGGCAAAAACTCTAAAAACAACATGACTGTAGGATTTTGAAAATAGGAAAAATTGTCAAAAAGTAGAAGTATATATATATAACTCGTGGGAATGGCATATATATTGGTGATCTATGACTCCTGATCAATGTTTATCACAAGGTGACAAACTGTTCAGGTAGGGGAGAAAATACACAGCGCAATACTAAACAAGGCATAGATTCTACCTAGAGCTGTGATAAATTGTCACTGTGATGTTTGTTGAGAATTTCAAGAAAATCAAGAAAGAATGAAGTTGTTGTTTTTAAACAAAAAAGATTTGAGAAAATTCGATTATGTACACATTCGCTTTTTTATATTGACGAAGCGGAACTCACATTTATTTATTTAAATCATCTATTATACTCATAGTTTAGTCTCTCTGCCTCTCGTTTGCAGGTCCAAATGGCCACGATGGGGCATGGCTAAGGAATTGATATACAGTACTATATAATCAGTGACCAAAACTATCACATTATTTGTCCTGTGTCCTGCACTGCCACTATACAGGTGGCATTTCTGAACTTTATTTATTCAGACGGAATGGGTTCTGCCATTTTTAGTTTTTCTGCGGGGATGGTGTTGGGAAGACCCTCTGCACCCACCTACCGAGTTTGGTCCCGACCTAACAACCAGAACTCTTAATTTAAGGACATCAGTGTATATATGCCAAAATGTATACTCATATATACATATGCACGCACATAGATAATGTAACAAATATATATATACGGACAAACATACATACATACATAAACATACAAAAAATAAATTAAGAAATAAAAGAAATCTTCAAAGGAAAAAACAAAAAAGATGTGGATATGATTATGGGTGGGTAAAAGAGAGGGGGAGAGACTGTTGTGACACAGGTGGAGGGGACTCATAGGACTTATTTTTTTGAGTTTATATTGCAAAGTAGTGGTAACATGCTTCAGTATTATAGCCCTTTTTTATGTTGGTGAGCAGTGTCTCGTGAAAGGTAGTGGTCGTATTGGTTGGGATAAACAATAGGGTTTTCGATGTTCAAAGTACGCCTTGTTACCCTGCAATATAGTATATTGTGTATTATTTGTTTTAATGTCCCTATCATGTTCTTCCATCCAAAATTAAAAGTTTATTTTCCTTTTTATTTCTCGTATGTAATTGCACGGTCCATTACTTCAGTTGATACAAGTGATACCATATGTGATGCTCATCTTTTCCATTTTCCGTGCTCGACATTCGTCGTTGTTGTCAGCAATGTGATCCTTCATGACATTCTTTATGGTTCTAGTTGTTTTTGCAGCTATTCTTACGCCATGCGGATTCAATATAGTATAATGCTTTAACTGCATACCTTCTTGGTATGGAATGCTGCTGTATCTATAATCCTTATGGACCATCTTACACTGTTCCATTGTCGTTTAGAAT
Source organism: Thereuonema tuberculata (assembly GCA_023159025.1). NCBI lineage: Eukaryota > Metazoa > Arthropoda > Chilopoda > Scutigeromorpha > Scutigeridae > Thereuonema > Thereuonema tuberculata. Next base: position 79,561,314 of record JAFIDM010000001.1, on the reverse strand, counting down.
TTTTTGTGTTATCATTCTTGCTATGGTTTTCTCAATAAAATCCATGGATAGTTGTTGTGCAAAGATGTTCTTTAATTTTGTGATTTCTTCGATCAGCAACGTTTGACTTGAGCATATTTTAAAGAGTTCTAATGACAGCCATATTAATGGTGTTGGTTTTATAAGATGTGGGAACTGCAGAGTGATAGTTGATGGTAATATTGGTATTCACAGGCTTTCTATATACCGTTGATTGCAAGGCATAATTTTTCAGATAATTTTTGTGTCTTGAACCACCTCCTCCATAGAAAACTGTATATTCCTATTTATAGAGTTGAAAGCATCTAAAAGATTTTCTTTTTGCTTCTTATTAACAAGAAGGAACAAGTTGTCAACATAAGGGCACGTGTATGATTTTTCGTTGTATACCATGTAATTTCCAAACATGTAATTCAATGAACATTCAGAAGATAGTGGTTTAAAAAACATTCCAAGTAAAGAATCTTGCAAAATCTGATTGGAAGTATAGTTGATACTGCAAACCTAGTTGAATTATTGCACTTTCAGTTTGTTGTTTTTTTTTCTTTTTTCTGGAGTCTCCATCTTCACTTTCTTCTTCATCACACCACTTGCATCAAAATCTGCCAACACATTTTAAACCAACTTTGCCACAAAATCTTTATATATATTATTTTTATACATTGTACAAGAATTTTGTGATCCACTAAGTTTGGAATTGATATTGAAAATTTTTATGAATATATTAGAGATTGGTCAGTTACATTTTAACTCTTTCATCCTTAATATGGTTACACAAAGTGAGAGATTTAGATCCCTTAAATGTGATATAAAGAATAATCAGTGGCTGAGACCAAGTATTTTCAATGGGATATTTCAGAATGGCCGTATTGGCGATCATCGACTGAGAGTAATCACAAGTAAACAGCCAGGAGTAATTTCTTAACTTCTGTTCTATTATTTCAACAATTTAAATTTGCAAGTGATTTTTCCACTGCTGGATCTTGCTTCTTAGTTTCAAATTATAATCTAGAATACCTGTCATGCATTGGTAATGCCTATATATATCACTTTTTCGTATAAAACTCTTTCCTTAGCTGATTGGCTGAAAAATTTCCTTATCAGCAATTTTTTCAGTTCTTTGTGTTGAAATCTTGCATTATGTTTTTTATATTTCATCTAAAGCAGGACTTAGATTTGACCCCAAACTCGAACTAAATTTTCAAGTATGTTCAGCGCCCTCAAGCTTGTTATCATCAGAGCACCTTAGCAAGTTTATTCTTGTCAAGTTTATTATTTCGGCATTTTCCTGACTTTAGTTTTGCATTTGGTAATTAGGATTTGTTTAAATAACTAGAGATAGTTATTATCATATTAGTATCTATTCCTGCTTGTCTTCAAAAGTTTATAGTTTGCTAAACTAACAAAGCAAGTGTTTCAGCTATTGGTCATCAATATTGTCACTTTGTGTTCATGTAATTGTTCTTGTTCAGATTGTCAACATCCATTCCTGTAGTCAGTTGGTCTTAGAAATTTTCTTCTTTTTTTTTTTCGTTCTTTTTACTATTGAAATAAGTCTCTTCTCTGGAAGATGAAATTCAACAATTTACTAGATATTAATGGAAATTTTAATTAACAAAAAAACATTCCCTTTATGTAAAATCTTATACAATTTGTAGTCCAATCCAGTGTTTTCCTGTAAAATTGTCACACTCTGTTGAATAATCTAAAGGATAATACTTTCTATCCAGATAACACATTCACATAACTGTAATCAAAGTTTGTTTATTTTCCTAAATAAATAAATAAAAAAAACTATTGAAAAGGTATACTTACCACATTAAGACCCCTGACTATATTTTTTTCCCTAATTTGTGGATTGAAGAATGAACAAAGGTTATCAAAACAATCAAAACTTTATTAAGTGAAAATTTTGCTTATGACTAACACTTCTTAATCAGTATTTAATTTGTACCAACTAAAAACAAAAACTTGTGCTTATAAGATAGTGAAATAATCTAGTTTAGTTTTTTAAAAGTAGGCAAAAGAGTTTCAAAATTTTAATAATAGAGGTTATTGACTATTTTATCTATGAAACTTAATAATTACTAAATAAAACTAATTAAGAAATAATATAATCAGACTTACACTTTGTAATCTCACATTGTTGTTGTAGTTGTTGTTATTTATTTATTTATTTTTTAATTTTCAGGCTGCTATCTGGCACTGCCTCAATCACTATGCATATGTAGATGCTATATTTTTAGCAGAGAGATTATATGCTGAAGGTAAGTTGATGCATCTTACTCAATTATTAAGTTAACAGCTTATCAACTTAATCAGCTGTCTCACTTAACGAACAATCAGATTGCTTTAGTAATTATGAATCTATTATTATCAGGAGTCCTGATAATTATGATATCTGTTGCTTTTTGCTTATGTAATAGATTAGTTCTCCTCTGTGCACTTCTAAATTTCAAAATAATATTGTCGAAATATTTCATATTTTGACAATATAAATTGAAACTATGCTGTACCATTTTATCCATTCTCTTTATTGATTTCTATTGTTAGAAGTTTTTTGCTCTGTTGTATGTTTGACTGTTCCTGTTGCCTGTTTTTATTTTAAAGTTTTGTTTTATTTATCTGCAGTTTGGTCAACTTTACCCATAAGTTTCCTTCTGACAGCTTCTGATGTGAATACCTTCTTCCTAAGATTACACTTATTTGTGAGGATTAGGCAACTGATGTGTTGCAGTTATTACGACTTGCACACTTTCTTTGTCTTGAAAGGCACTCTCAAAAGGCAGCCCTTAAAGATTTCTTGATTTGTATTTCAACAAAAGTTTCTAATTTAACAAGCTGAACAACTTTAATCATCAACCAAGTATTTGCAGCATTGTTATGACAACTGACAGTCAATTATTCAGTGTTGTTTCATTCAATTATTCAGATTCATTCAATTAGCAAATGAATAAATATCTTTCCTTCCTCATCTTTTGCCCCAGAAATTGATTTACAGGATTCTGCAGTTGGACTGTCTGCTGGTGCTGTTTCATCAAGACCATCGTTGCTTCTTAACCAAGTCTGTCTTCTTATCTTCTCAGTCTTTAATATAAAAGATTATAAAAGCTTTTTTTTTTCACAGCTTCTCCTACCGAGACAGTCTCTAGTCAGGCTTATAATCTAGACATAATTATTCATGGACTTGCCTAAATTTTATCTCTAGGTTCTAAGCTTCCAAGCTTCTGTGTATTCAGTTAAAATTAAGATGGCTTTTCTGAATGTCAAAAAATGTCCATCTGATCTGTCTATATCTGCTTTTCATATGTCCATCTTTTACCTGGAACTTCTCGAAATTACCATCCTACTAACTTATTCTGTCACTTCCTTCTCTTTCAAGCCACATGTTTGAAACTGCCAATACTGCTGTTCTCGTGGAATTTCTGAAATTTTCTAAATAACGATGCCAATGGTCAGACATAACTCAACTGTAATACACACAGTTTCATCTGTATGCCAGTCGAAGTTAAAAAGTTACAGTATCCCACTACAGATCTATATGGTCCTTGGGGTTGCAAGATGTGAGGCTGCTGGCATTTCCTGACCAGTAAGTTGAGATTGAGTGAACAACCTGACTCCCACCCATCTTTAACCTCTGGGAAAGAAATCTGGTACCCATTCTTCAGAGAGCTCAATAGACCCTAGGAATTCAATATGGAAAAATCCCTGTCCTCTACCTAGGTCTGCAATCCCAGTCCTCCAGGCTGCAGTCAGGCATCTTACCATTTAGTTACTGGACCCATACTATAGCAGGAGCACATCTAACCTGATAATACAGGAACAGTTATGGGGCCAAATCACATGAAAGGCGTCTCACCTAGCATCTGAAAGTATCTCTTTGCGCCCACGTGATTCTTTTTCCGATGTAAACAAGACGAATTCTCATTACCGCTATCGCGATATATTTCTATTTTATATTAGTAATTTCAAAAAAATAAAGAACAGATAGAAATTAAAATTATTTAAAGAAGCAATCGATTTGTAATTTTAAAAGAAATCGTAAGTTACAATACTTTAAAATGAAAATAAACAAAAAATGAAAACTACTTTTTTAAAATTGAATTTCAACTGACTCAGAATGAAATTTCAATATAAATTGTTATAAATAAAATTTATTAAAAATATTTAAAAAAGTTATTAAAATTGTAATGGAAATTCTTTCTTATCTGATTTTTATTTTTACATAGGCCTATATTTCATTTCAAATTTTATTATTATTATTATTTTTCAACAAATAAATGTTAGCTAAAACAAATTGAAGAGATTTTTTTTTTTTTTTTAATATTGTCATATTATGTTTTTTTAAACAAATATAATCTTTATTCTGAAAATAAGTTCACGTGAAATTGAAAAGCAAATTAATCCTCTCTTGTAAGAATTGGTAGCCCTGAAAAGGGCCGTTTTTCAACAGACTCAGTGAATTTTTCAGAGTGGTGTCTCAGCATCGGTATTACAATATGAGTCTTGTGAGGAGTCCGACATTTCTACTGTGAATTGCAGACTTTCAACTGTAATTTCTGCCATTCTGTCTACTTCCCTCATGTAATTTTCTTCTTTAATCACATGATCAACACAATTTTTCCACTGCTCTGATGTTATCCGGTGAATTCCTTCCTTTGAGAGCATCTCTACTTCTGGTGCCTTGAAGGGCTGTTTTCTCTGGCCACAAATCCTTTTACTTGACTCCAAATCATTTTGATTGGATTTAAGATGCAACGATAAGGAGGAAGACGAAGAACATTGTGACCATATTGAGCTGCAATGCTGTCGATTCAGTAGGCATCATATCTGCTGTGGCTGGAAGTTACAAGAGAGAGAAGTTCTGTTTTCAACATATCCTCTCTCCACAGAATGTGTTTTTCAGTTAGCCAGTCTTGAATGTCAGCCTTCCTCGTTGATTGATATGGAATTACTTCCATACGGAGATTGTGATAAGGTGCATTATCTAAAGCAATCACGCTGTTTGGCTGAATATGTGGAAGAAGCTGATCGGGAAACCATTTCTCAAAATAAACACCGTTCATTTCTCTGTGATAATCTCCATGTTTTCTTTGAACCCTAAATATATCACATGCTCCAACAACAAATCCTTCTGTACTTCCTTCAAGAGTAACTATTAGACGATACCCTTTTCCAGACGGTGGCTTAAAACCTGGTGATAACCATCACACAAATTCGTTTTGGCAGGAGATCATAATTGTATCTTGCCATATTGTCCTCTTCATATAGCCAAAATTTATCCATTTTTCATCTGTATAATAAATATGACAACCTTGAGAACGATAATGACGGATGTCTTGCAAATACTGACGATGCCATTGTTGAATGTCATCTTGTTCATTTAGCATTCACGAACGCTCAACTTTACAATATCGGAATCCCAAATCCTTCATTAAATTTCGAACAGTTCTCACACAAATATTGGGCAATTCTTCTTTGTTAATAGCTTCCATCACTTTTGATGCTGTCGGAATTTCATTTCTAAAAAGAAACTAGGAACTTTCCTCCGTTCCATCTTAACTCCATCTTAACTCAACTGTGAAGGCTCACATGATTGGTTAATTAACTAATGACTATTGAACTCATAAATATCTCAAATGTGGTCTTTGTCTCCTTAAAATATTTATCTTGAGAAAATACGAAATGTTTAAAATGATAATTTCTGTTAATTGGCATTTATTTTTGACAGTATCATCGTTTAATATATGGACTACTTAGCGAAGATATACATCCTGTAACTGTTCCTCTGTTATCAGGTTAGATGTGCCCTGACTATATGCTAATACAAACCCTAATTATCTACTCATTTAGTAGGATGTTGAAAACAATTTTCTTGCTAATTCTTATACCATGATTCATAAGAATATAAATTTTATTAATTGTTCTATCAGTTGTCATTCTGCCCGCAGATCAGAAAGCAGTTTCCAATCCTAACAATCAACCATTCCTACACACTTATATTTCAAACGTGGAATGACTGTGAGTACATACCATAACACAACTCGAAAACCATCAGTTGTACGAGTTGTTTACTCTCTCCATAGACTTCTGGGTGCCAGTGATAATTTACCATTGATGTAGGAATCTCATTCTTCATTATGGTCCAATATACCCTTTGTATATATTGTCATTTTTACTGCCCTGCTTCACTTACAGTACAAGATTTAGAAAATGTTTAGAAATTTTTGAGCAATCACATCAGCCTAGCTACTTAATTAGATTAATAGATAACAATCTTATCGTAACATTCATTTTATTACACTTCCATACATTTCAGGAGGAAGTCTACCTTCAATTTATTTTGCTAAATTTCTTTACGGTTTGATTACAGTGGCTTTTCAGGATGCCTACCTTCAGATCCCAATTGCACTGGTATAACATTTGATTGTTTTGACAGTCAGTTATCATATCAGTTTTAAATGCATCTGTTTAGAATTAACACCGAGGTATACATCTTTACTAGGATAGTGATGGTTATTACTTATGTGAATGAAAAAAAAAAAAAATCAGAGCTCGGCAGGTCATGCAGATCCTGGGGTATGTGGGAGATTTAGGCTCCCAGTGATTCTCAACCAATGGGACTAGCTGAGATTGGATGATTTGTCCAACGCCGACTTGCATGCATTCACAAATTTAACCCTAGAACGGACGGGCTGGGTCTCCCAGACCCAGATGCTTTTAGTTTTCTAATTTTCCGTAAGAGTTCATGAACTATTGGACTGCTATTCCGTGTAGCTTTTGGTAATTACCTGTAGTGGTCTCTTGCTACATCATCACGCCATTTTGAGGCATAAGTTAATTGTTGAGACATGTTCAAACTTGTTCATGGGTCTATGAGATCCAGCCCATCTACTTTTGTATATATTTTGTAACTTGTATACTTGTAACCAAATAAATAGTTTTAAACTATATTACTATAAACTATTTTCTTTGAAATGGCTCATCAGCTAAGTACTGAAGAAATTGAAAAACTATTATTAGAAATAGGTTTAGATTTTCAGTTTAATATAATACCAGGTGGCCATAATTAAGCAGGGGTTTGGAGCACGATAGGCAAAAAACTGTTGGGCCAAAAACAGCCTTGTTTGGTGTATATACTATTCAGATCATGGGATTACGATTTCGCAGGAAAAAATTTTTAAGTTTCGAATATCGCTACCAGGGGGGGGGGGAACTGGTGCCGTATGGTGATCTAATCGGACGAAGGAAAGAAAACAAAAGCATATTAGTCAGTTACACAATCAGCTCAATATGTTGTCCTTGCACGTTGTCCAAAATCTGCATTCTATGGATCGTAGGTTCTACTGCGGACCGCAGCAAATCTTGAGAGATTTGTCTCACGTGAAGCAGTGTTCGGTCCTTCAATGTTGCCAAATTATCAGCATGTCCTTGATAAACCAATGCTTTCTAGTAACCCCACAACCAAAAGTCACATGGCGTGAAATCAGGCAAATGTACGGGCCATGTCATCAAGAATGCTCACTAATATGAGGTCATCGGTGAAATGCTGATGTAGGACTTACTGTACTGCCAATCCTACGTGAGGGGGCACTCCATCCTGCAGGAAGACAGTCGTGCCAAGACATCCACGTTGTTGAAGTTCTGGAATAATGAAATTCGCAGCATCTGTTGATATCGCACTGCAATGACAGAACATGTCACTAGTCCTGTTGATTGCAGTTCTTCGAAAAAGTATGGACCAATTCTGAAGGAGATGGTAAAGCCACACCACACTGTGACCTTCAGTGGATGCAACGACATCTGCTCAATAGCATGAGGGTTCTCAGTAGCCCAAATCCAACAGTTGTGTGTATTGAGAGTGCCGCCGAGATAGAAAAAGTGCCTCATCACTCCATAGAATGTTCCAAGGTCATGCATCGTCCATTTCCATCAGAGCTAGGAACAAGTGAGAAAAATCAGGTGCGTTTCCGCATCCCCTTGAACCTCTTGTTGGACTTGGCTAATCCTATAAGGGTAAAACTTCAGCACTTTGCACATGCATTTCCATTCAGTTGAATACGGCATATCCAGTTGCCTGGATACTGCCAAAGCACTGCTAGATCCATGTGCAGCATTCACTTCCACAATGGATGTTGCAACAGTTTCAACTTCGTCATTTGATACCAGTTTCTGTCTGCATTCTGGTTACTTGTAAAGATCTGGTATTTTCAAAATGTGAGATCATGTTCTGCAAATTGGTTATAGTCATGGGACCTTTCCGTATGCCCTTTATTGTTTGGAATAACCATAGTTCAATGAATGCATTACTGTTATTTTGGTAATAAAACTTTACGAGCAACGCACGATCACGTAAACACAGCATTGCGTATAGTAATGTTCACAGCATGGTCAAGCAGGTCGAACTGACCTATTCCACTCACATTGAAGGTTATATCCGTGCATCTGATAATGTCTGTTGTCTGTCACTGGGCGGCTGTCAGTGTACATCGCCAGTTTCTCCCCTGGTGGCAACATTCGAAACTAAAAAAATTTTCTGCGAAATCGAAAGCCCATGGTCTTAATAGTATATACATACACCGAATTTGACCGTTTTTGACCCAACAGTTTTTTTGCCTATCCTGCTGTTTAATTATGGCCACCCAGTACTTGAATTTTTCTTGCAAAATCAATCAAATTTCATTTTTCAGAAACCCTACAAAATATCATTTCTCGTAAATAAGCATTTAGGCTTATGCTACCATTTTAATATTGGATGAGAAAGATATAAACATTCTTTGTCATTTTACTATAAATAATTTCATAAGATGTAGATTTTAGTTCATTTGAATGATATTAAACTCATTGGGTCTGATAGCCCAACCTGTAGGTTAGTGTTATTTTTTTTTCTCTCCTGTCCGTTCTAAGGGTAAATGATTGATTGATTGCCCATTGTCATAATGAATTCTTCTCCCAGCATTAAAATCTGACTCCTTTATTGTTCAGGATCTTTACTACTTATTCAGAGTATTCTTCAGACTCAGTTAGTTGTTCAAATTTCTTTGTTTTTGCAGGATATGCTTGACTCATACTTATGAGAAGTGTCAGCTGTTCCTCTTTACTTTTCTTTTGGTATGCTGTAACAGCTCTTTGCTCATCTTATCAATATCTTGCCAAGTTTGTTTAGTTTATATACTTTAATCTGTTTTGTGGAATTTTCTAACTGAGTGTTTGACAAATCATGATTTCAGGCTACATTCAGTGAGCTTAATTTGGTAAGTGCTTCTTCTCTTCAGTGCAGGTTCCTAATAAGGATGACATAATGAGGGAACCACCTATGGAGGATCCTTTTTCCATAGGATAGTCTTCAATGGTCCTTAAACGCCTGTTCATGAATTTGCCGTACATGGAGAACTGTGTTCTGGGAAAGGGGGATCCTCTCATGCTGCTTTGGCCTCTGCTTCTAGTAAATGGAGGTCTTAGGGTAGCCCCCTATCAATTGGCTTGTCAACTCTTGTTGCTTTGTTAGTAGGTTTTGGCAAGAGTCAATGGGTGTTCTATAAACGATAACCACGGTTCTGGTTATCATGTGACTGATTATGTTGTGATCATTCTACAAATCCTTGCCTTTGTAGACGGCACAGTTACAAAATGGCTGAAATAACCTATTAGAAATTGAATCAAGTTCACCAGCCATCTTGAACTATATCAAAGAAGTAAAAATGAAATGATTGACTTTTAAACAACTTAGCCAAGTTAAAAAAAATTAGTAATAAAATGAGAAATGAGCAACTTCGTAGTGTAAAATAGAAATATAATGTGAAATGCGTTCATTGTGTCGTCTGCTTGGAATGCTGTCGGCTGCTATGAATGGGTTAACCAGCTCTTGAGTGTGGATTACAACTAGGCAACCGTGGTTACTACAACTGCAGTTACTACAACCTTGCATCTGGTTAGAATTTATAGAAGCATTTGCTGGTTGTCTGGGATGACTGGTTGGGTTTATAGAAGGCATAGTTGTAAAGAGGGTAGTAACCAGAACTGCAGTTATCGTTTATAGATGCACCCAACCATACAGTCTGAGAAGGTGGGGGTTTTGTATCTTCCCTTTCTATTTGGATATATTGTATTTACTAGAATATAACTCACTCTTTTTACCCCAAAATTAAAGTTAAAAAGTTGTGGTGCTTGATATATGTGGGTATTTTCGAAAAAATTAAGTTTTTCAGCAAAAAATTAAGTTTTTCAGCAAAAAATTAAATTGATATTTATAATTAAATCCTCTGTATTCATTATAATTTATATTTGCTCACATTATTTATAAAATTAATAGATTTAAATTTTAATTATTAACATTATTTACATTTATCAAAATCAATAACTTTGAGTTTAAAGCCAGCACTGTAACTTGAATGTTTCTCCATATTTCAAGCAAAAATTACCAGTAATTTACAAGACTTGAGATATGATATGAACAATACTTCATGAATGACTCATGAGAATTGAATGCTATCACTCCCACATTTTCCCTACTGGTTGCTTCCATCTTTATGCCATATGATTGGTGCGATATTAATAAAAGATAGCGCTACTCAACAACAAAGGCAAGCCGATTATTGTTGAGTTGAAATGCTGATTCTTTTCAACTAAATTTCAAAATATGTGAACTGCTACAAAAACATTCTATATCTATTTCTTAAAGTTTTAAACTTTTTCATGTGCTAGGTATATGCAGAACTTTTTAATTTCTTTTTTGTAAAGTCAGGAGTAAATATTTGAGGGAGAGTTTTCTTCAAGTAAATTCGGTAGCACCTACGTATACTTGGCATTGCCTTGAAAGTATTTTTTTTGGCAGTCATGATGTCCCCTCATTGAACTCCATGGTGGAACTCGAAGTTTTTCTCTTTTTTTTCTTATGGATTCTTCAAACTTTACAACATTGGAAAGCAATTCCCATATCATTGATGAACACTCTTCTAAACTTTTATCTTACATTTCCTAATCCCTGAAAAACCATTATTACAACTATCTCCATTTCTTATTTCCAAGGGACCTATGGTATAAATTCCACTGTAAAATCTACAAAAAAGCTGCAATCTGGAGATTTATTAATAGAGATTCTTCTTCTCTAGCTGTTGAACAGGTGCTGAATTTAAAGATTCTGGCAGATTTTTTCAGTATCTGCAACTAAGCACAGAACTTGAACTTGAGCAGAGGAGTCATCAATGAAGATGATTTAGATGGTGTGAGAGACGCTGAATTTCTTGAGGGCTTTTCTTCACAGGGTGTGACTTATGTCAGGCAGATCTGCGTTCGTCAGGATAATCAGAAGATTCCTACCCGTACAATCATCTTAACATTTGACTCTTGATACTACCAACAAGCATTAAAGCAGGATATTGACATTGTAAAGTGCAGCCTCATATACCAAACCCATTAAAATGCTTTAATTGCAATATTTTGGCCATGGATCTGCCTCTTTGTCATGGCAAGACAACCTGCCTCAATTGTGGCGAGCTTTCACCACACTTGAACTTTGCAAGATGCCTGTTAAGTGTACATAAACTCAAAGCCTATACACATGTTTTAAATATACTAGAACATCATTACCTATAAAATATCTACTTTAATACTGTTAAACAATATTTCGTTTCTTTTGAGCAAGAATCTTCTTCATGTTTTACTCGAGGAAAAGAAAAGCTTTCTCTTTCCTTTAATACTTCATAATTCGTTACGAATACAAACTAAAAATATACAATAATACATATTAATTGTAATAGTGAATACAATACTTTGTTCATATTGTCTTATTAACAATAATACTAATGATTTAATTATTTAATAATTTAATAGAAAACTGTTCAAATTGTTTAATTAATATAAAATTTAGATGCCACTATTATTTTGTTTTCCTTTTGTTTTCCATGTTCTTTTTTATATAACCAAAAGCTGCATCGCTAATTTTAAGAAATTTCTCTTTATTCATACATGGGTTAGAGTTAATTACGCATGATTCTATCATCAGCCTTTCTTTTTCTTCTTGAATCTTGCAAATTATATCCACTTTAGGATCTGGATTGTCCTTTTCCTTTTCCACATGAAATTTAAATTGTTATTTACTGAATTTACATAATTATAAAATTTTGTGGAATTCCTCCCACAAAACCTCCCATTTATTCCCTCCCATAAAACCAATACATCATCAGCATTCCGCATATATTCAAGTGTATTCTTATTGAATTCTACCCAATTTACATATATATTACAGATCGTTCCCGAAATGGGACTACCCATTGGAAACCCTCTAATCTGCTTATACAATTTGTCTTTAAATCTAAAAAACTATTATTGCAAATCATTCTTAATAACTTCATTAATGTATCCTTGTCAATTCTAGGATCTTCTAGTATTTGTTTGTTATTTTCACACATAGTTTCTATCAAATTTAATGCTTCCTCTACTGGAATATTAGTATACATTGTTTCTAAATCTAATGAGTATAACCATATCTTTTTCTTTCTCTTTCTTCTTCTTCTTCTAAATTATGAAAAAATCTAAAGAGCAACCATATTTTGAATTTTCAGTTGGGCCATAGTATTCACACAAAAAGGCAATAGTGAAAAATTATTAAAAAGAATAGTTAATTATACTAATAATAAGAGATTAGGGAACAAGACAATAGAATGTATGAAATTAATATTTGGAAAAAAAATGAATATCCAAATACTTTTGCAAACAGAGTAATTAATGTATTCTTCAGGGAAAGAAATAAAATAAAAAATAAGAACAGCAAAGGAGCATACAAAAAAATTATGAAATTGCCCCTAGGAATAAAGGTAAGCAAAGCAGTGAAGGAAATATGTGATGAAAACAAAATTAGATTGATATACTACAAAGCAAATAAATTGATTAAAAAAAAAATCCAAGAAGAAGAAGATATAATGAATAAAATGGGTCTAGTATATAAGCTCGAATGCAGAGACTGTGAGGAAATATACTACGGATGTACAGGTAGGACCTTGAAAGAACGAGTGGTGGAACATGTAAGATCTTTTAGATATAATAAAAGGAACATATCAGATCATTGTATAAAAATGAAGCACAATCCAGATCCTACAGTGAATATAATTTGCAAAATCCAAGAAGAAAAAGAAAGGCTGATGATAGAATCATGCGTAATTAATTCTAAATTTTATATTAATTAAACAGTTTTAATTAAACAAAGTTTTGTGTTAAATTATTAAATAAATAAATCATTAGTATTATTGTTAATTAGAAAAATTGAGCAAAGTATTGTTAATTAGGTAATTTAAACGAAGTGTTGTATCCACTATGTCAATTAATATATTATTAGCACAATGTCAATTAATATGTATTATTGTAAATTTTTAAAGTTTGTATTCATAACGAATTATGAAGTATTAGAGCCCTGTTTCCCAATGTGGAGCGCATGCCCCACAGGGGGGCAATTTGATTGTTAAGGGGGGCAATTGGAAAATGGATAATTGTTTTTTTTTTTTTGGTTATAAAAGTTAAAAATTCGTTTTTTTTTTTTTTTGGTTGTAAAAGTTGAAAAGTTGTTTTTTGGTGAGGCATAGCATACTTTAGATACTTTAGGTGGGGCATAGCACAAAAAAGGTTGGGAAACACTGTATTAGAGGAAAGAGAAAGCTTTTCTTTTCCTTGACTGAAACCTGAAGAAGTTTCTTGCTCAAAAGAAACGAAATATTGTTTAAGAGTAGTAAAGAAGATATTTTATAGGTAATGATGTTCTAGTATGTTCATAAACTGTCTTGGTAATCTTTTTTTGTTATCTATTCTGTCTCTTCTCCTCAGTATAAAGAACAAAAAGATATCTAGATCATCTGAGTAAAATATTCTCTGTCCTATCCTAAAGCCCGTAAGATAATCACAACAGATGCATCCAAAAAATCTTTTTCTTTTGCTTTAAAATCGAAACAGATGTCTTCAGGGGTCTCTTGCCAAATGGACCTTACATGTCCACCTAACTAGTCATCCCTGCTGTCTTTAAAACCATCACTACACCTACTACACAAGTTTTATCAGAAGTTAACACATCAAAGGCCATTTTCTTACTGTCTTTTCTAGTGTCTGCATGTCCATCTAGTGCCCTAACTGAACTGAAACTTGTCTGAACTTCTCACAAAAAAAAAAACCTTCAGTACTTCAAAGGAAGGTTTTTTTTATTTGTACACATTCATCTTCTTGTGTTGGGCCAACCATACCACCTCCACACTGATGTCACTAATTTTCCTTTTTAATCTTTTAATATATTGGATTTGAAGAGGATTACTTTCCAATTTGCACAATGTCTAGGCCCTTCTTCACACCTATTTGCCTGTCTATCTTTGCCTCCAGGAAACTTGCATTGCAGGAAGCAATTATGTCAACTTAACACGTTTCGTGCCACCCCAAGTTATCTCGGGCTAGTGATCTTGAATGCTGTGTGCCATTCCTGAATATGCTCATGCTTGTAAGATGACAAACATTTTCTAACAAATGCTGCTAATTGTTTTGTTTTTTTAAAAAAATGATATCTTAACTGTATTTTGATTTGTTTCATCCTCTAAAATTAGCTTCAAATTATTTCTTTGAACATGAGTAGTATTTTAAAATCACAAATATCTGATGGCTTGTGAGTCTTTTTAAAAATGGCACCAAAGAAAATAGGAATGAATTCCAGTAAATTATAATTTATTTCCTTATATTTAAGAGCTTTCATTCCAAAATGATTCAAAATTTTTTTTTTATTATCACTAAAAACTAAAATATTGTTATCAATTTTAATCTTTGACATATTTTCTTCAAACTTAAAATATTATCAAACTGAGGCTGGACAGTTCCTTAATATTTTCATGTATATTTGCCAACAATTATAAAATTATTTATTCTTCTACAGTCCTATATCTGAAAAGAGTTTCGGTACATCAGATCGGTCCTTTGTTATTGGAGAGTGGCTTTTGAGTGAACCAATCAAAAGCTCTCAACATCAGGTGCAACATGATCTATGGCAGTTTGAACCTCAAAAATATGCATAAATACAGCTTTTTTTTCTTAATATTTCTCCTAAAATTCACAAAAATAAGGGAAAAAACCCTAAGGTGGGCTTTCTTGAAGTCTTAAAAATGCAATCTGATAATTTTTTTTGGGGGGGTGGGGGTCTGTTATTAAAGAAAACCAAGTCTTGGAACAACCTTCGTATTCGCCAGATTAGAATCCATACGACTTTGATTTAAATCCAAAATTCAAGCAGCAGTTGGGTGGGAAACGCTTGTGAATAAAGATGAAATTTTGACGGCGTTTCAGTGAGAGGTCACATGCAGCCAATGGTATTGTCCACCTTCCCAAACGCTGGCAACGAAGGGAGGACAATCTTCGAGATTACTGTGAGGGGTGTTAGCAATTTGCATTGAGCATTCCTTTGTTCCTTTTTGTTGATTGTGTACACTGCATTGCCTTATTAAATGATGATTTCCAAATACGTGTTTTCAACGTGCCTCCATGACATTCCTTCACTTACCCATCTCAGTGGTAACAATCAGAAGCACATCCAACAAGCTTTCAAATGTGTATTCTGGAATTACGGTGGTGCTGCATGTTTGGCAGATAAAAAATAGTTGCCATGAATTCTGTAATGGCAACGTAAATATATTTTTTATTTATATCTTTAACATAATATTCTTCAGAACCTCTGAGAGAGGCTAGTGCTGACGTCCTGGGAGCCCTGGAATTTTTGGAATTGTCAGTTGAGCATGGTCGCGCTATAGATTTATTATTTCCGTCTCTTATCTTTTGATGTAAAGAGCGTTGCCAAAGATATAAGACCCGACACCACATTTGCCCAATTACGACAAGTTGAGTATGGATGGTTTACCTTGTAATTTGCCTGCCTTCAAGCAATGGTAAAGAAATCATGGTCCCTATTTATAGAGGGCTATGGTGAATCCTAGAGCATTTCTAGAGAAGAAATAACCTCGGAAAAATCCCTGACCTCTCCTGGGATTGAACCCAGCTCCTCCAGCACTTCTCCAGTCCTATTTAACTACACCACTAGATCCACAATTACCTAAGTGGATTAAATATAACATTATTACTTTGCTTTTTTAACAGATATTGAAAATTTCATTGTCTCTCTTTTTGTAATTAATACTATTTTTTTTAATTTGTTGTTAAATTTCATTTTTCATTTTCATGCTTCTAAATGCCAATTAAGTTCAAGAATATAAATTATGATTTTCTCCAAAATATGCATATCTATAAATTCCACACTAACTTTTGTATTGTTTCTCAATGATATTTGACGACATTATATTTTATTAATGAATATTCAGTGAATTTCATTTTTTAGCTGATTTGTGGACATTGTTTTCTCTTGAAGTTATTTGATATTTTAGCAATTTTTAGAGATTTAGGATCATTAAAATTAATAAAGACTGTATATTCCTGAGATTTATCTTCTTGGGGCTATGTATTGACAGATTATTTAAAACCAGTAAATAGGAAAATGATAATTATTTAAGTCATAATTTTTACAATAATAATTATGACTTGAATAATTATCATTTTCCTATTTACTGGTTTTAAATTTTAAGAAATGTTCTATTGGTACTTATATTAATATGTTGAACATAAATCCATTCATTCAACTTTCCAGGCAAAATTACAATATATATTTTTGTTAAGAGGTCTAACATACGTCTAATATGATGTAAACTGATTGAAAATTCTTGGAAAATATATATCTAACAAAATGTGGGTATTTCAGCTTATTTACAGTTAATTGAATTGAATTGTGTCTTTTGTGAATTACAAACAATGACTAGGGTGCCTAACAATATTCGAAGGTATCTTAAATTATTTCAATTTTATTGTCACATCTGTCTTCTTTTGCTATGAGGATATTTCAGGAAATATTGAGAGCACTTACATTTATGGTCAGTTTAACATTTTCAGATGAACTTTCATACTTAAGTAAACTTTCTTTTTTTCCTAGGCCAACATGGAGACTAATCTACAAACAAAAAACCCAGCAGAAGAAATATTAGTTTAATTACACTAAAATTATTAAAGGCATACATTTTGTGCAGTTCAGTGATGTTATTGAAATTACAAATTAAAATTACTTCTATTTTTTATCGTTGATTATAGCTTGAATGCTTACTATTTATCACAAGACTTTTATGCCAATCAAAATGAATTACTGGTTAAACTTAATATGTTATATGTATATATTGTTTCCATGTATTGATTTTAGTTTTTTGTTTTCCTTTTAGTCAATTCTGATGATGCCTTGTTTTTACTTGCAACATGTTACTATCGATCTGGGAAGCCAGCAAGAGCTTATTCAATTCTTCACACAAAAGGATGTCAAACTTCTCAGTGCAAATATTTATTAGCCAGATGCTGTTTGGATCTGAACAAGTAATTGTTATTTTATTTACTGTTTAAATATTTAAAAAAATATTTATCTAAATATTAGAAACTAGAAGAAGTTAATTATTTTTATATCAGAAAAATATGGAATTTAAATATTATAATTTATTCGTAATTGCTTAAAAAACCACTTTAAAATGAACTTAAAATATTTAATAGTTTGTTAAAAAAAAGAAAAAGAAAGAAATACAATGGTTAATGTAAGTTCATTAATATTCATTGAAATGCAAAACAGAGGCTTTAATCAGAAAATCCAGACTGAATGAGAAGTCTTGGATAGAAACATACCCTATGAAAAAAGAGCTATAACCAATAGAAATTAGCATTTAAATAAAAACAAAAATGTTGAAATAAATAAAGATAAAACTTTATAGTTTTGTTGAGCATTGATTTAATTTTTAAAAATTCTGGTGTTAAGGTGTTTTTTTTTTTTTTTGTTTTTTTTTTTTTAACGAATGAGCTTGCATCCATTTGAATTTCATTTAGGGCAGTGTGCACCAAGCTATCATCAACATTGAGGGTTGTTCAGATGTCCCCTCACCCAACATTTCTGTGCACAAACACTCATTAGGAGTTTAATAGTCATTAAATTATTGATGAGTCATCAAAGTTTAATGGGACAATTTTCATCCGTCAAATCAATTGTCAATTTCCATCAGCCCTCTCGCCATTCATCTTTTTAAAGATGACTGAGATCAGTACAGATTGAAACTGACTCCTGTGATTTTGATGATGAATTAGATGTATTTTTTATTAAAAGTTCTGAAAATAAAGTTAAATATATTAATTTATTTGAAGGTTCTTGCCTTGACAATTCTTGTCTTGAAGAAAAAAAATTCTGCCCACATACTTTTTTCTTCTCCATGGAAGCTGCCATTTTGAAATGTAATAGTGCCTACGAAAAGTCATCCAGAAATGATATTAAATGTTATTAACTAACCACAATCACTTTTAGAAACAATACACTGTCAAGGACTGATCAGTGAAGTTTTGTCAATTGTTTTGTGCACATCAGTTTTTATTTGAAGACTGATTAAGAAATTAACTGCTCATCAGATGACAACTGATTTGATAGAGCATTGGTGCACACTGCCTTTAATCTTTAAAGATGTAGCCTGGTCACATAAATAAGAAGAAATATTGTTACCGGTTGAATAACCACATCATCTCAACCTCCCTCTATTAGTGTCGACTGGCCTGACCCTGCCTCCCTTCAGTATAGTTGACTATTCCAGTGAAGGCTGAAGGAGGCTGGAAACAGGGATGAAAAGAGAAGAAAAGCCAAGCCAAGGCAGAAATGTTGGTTGCAGTTAGCTGCATAGAGTCCTCCTCCCGTTGAAGAAGAGAGAATGTTCGTGGGCAACTGCCTAACGGTCTCCAAAGGAAGAATGCAGTTTGTTGGTAGGCAGCCAGCCTTAACAGCTGCCTCCAAGAAGAGGAAGAAGGGAACGTATTCAGCAGCTAGCTAGAGAGAAGGTCGTAGGAAGAGAGAAGGTCCTCCTACACCGAATAGAAGAAGGGAGAAAGGCCGAGGCAACCAGCCGAAAGAAGGAGTTCTATTCCTCCTACAGAGAAGAGTAAGTTGGCAGGATGTCAAATATGAGTGGTCCTATCTTCACCGCAAAGAAGATAGTATATATTGGGCAAGGAGCCCAATAACTGATTGAAGAAGGTTCCATATATAGACAGCCCAGGAAGGCAGCAGTCCAACCGATGATTGAGGTTCCAGATATGGGACAATCCCAAGAATGCAATGATCCAGCTGAAGTTATGAGATCCAAATTTGGGACGATAACCCAGGAGGTGTCAGCCCAGCTAAAGAAGGATCAGTACTTGGGACAACAATCTAGGAAGGTGATGACCCAGCAGAAGTGGAGAAGAGAAATAGCAGAAGGAGCCAGAAAAGACACAATAAGATAGTCAGAGAAGTAACCTCTGCTCTTTGTCTATAAGCTCCCATTCTAGAAGTCTGGTGTTGAAAGAAAATTCAGCGCCTATACAATTCCCATATTTTTGGTTATCATTCACTTAAATTGCAAGCATCCCCATTAAAACTTATTAGTTATCGTAGCCACCAGTTAAATTGTAAATGTATGTAACCTCTATATGAGCTACCAAAGTAAAGTCAACTCAGTGGTAATAATATCAAGAAACAAGTTAAAGTCTTTGGTACCAGGTGATATCACACAAGATGCTCAAATCATCTGACAGATTTATGAAAAATCCTCTTGATAATCCTAGTTTGTGATATATCTTGTATATTTATTTTGTATCGCTTTCTTTACCAACGATATTGTCTTAAAATAAGTGGCTTGTGATTTCTTCTGAATGAATCACATTGGGAACAGATTAGAAAATTATAAAAAAGTATTTTTAAAAATGTATCTTCTTGATTTTCTTTCTATTTAATGTTTTTATTTATGTTACATTAGACTTTTGATAATCTTTTGAGATTCATTCTGTAAAAGGAAATCTTTCTTAATTGTTACTTAAATGTTATGGGTCTGATGGTTTAGGCCCTGGACTGCAGCCTGGAGGAGCTTAGTTTAATTTATGACAGAGGTAGGGGATTTTTCCAAGATTATTTCTCCTCTGGATAGGCCGTTAGGTTCACCCAGTCCTTTGTAAAATAGGAACCAGATTTCTTTCCCAAGGATAAAAGTGGGCGAGCGTGGTGCTGACCTCCCAATCTCAATTGGTGCCAATGGTCAGTGAAACATTGGAGCCTAAACCTTGTATGTCAATGAGCCAACAGAGGCTCTGGTGGAAAATCCCTACCTACCTACCTACTTAAAATTTATTAGATTCAATTTTAAATTTGTAGTAATGCTATTCTGTTCTGTTAACTTAGGAGTAAATGTATTCATTAAGACATTTTATTCTTTAATTATGCATGTTAATAACGAAGTTTAAAGCTCTTTGTTAGTTTTTTTTCATGCTTATATAACTTCATTTATTGTGATTGTTTATTTTTCTTAAAGATTAGCTGAGGCAGAATCAGCCATAACTGGTGGCTCAGTGTTACGTATGAAGAGCACTGAAGACTTAATAAATGAGTTTGGTGATGCAGCTTGTTTTGCTACACAATTGTTAGCTCGTATCTGCAATAAAACTGAGCGTCTTTCAAAGGCAGCTGATGGCTTTCGCAAATCCCTGAAGCTAAATCCATTCCTGTGGTCCTCCTACGAAGCTCTTTGCAGCATAGGTATAGTTGAATTAAAAGTTAACTAAATTTTGTTATTTATTTTACTGTGAAAAAAAAAAAGTAACATAAAATCTTGATTTTATTTTAATAGGTTCTGCAATTTCAATCGAGTAAATAAAATTTACAATTTATAATTATCTTAATTTGACCAGAAAATTAGAGAAGATAAAAATCATGATTTTTATAAATGAAATATATGAAAACAATATTACAAAGAATGTTTTTATATTTTCGCTTCCAGCCACATGGTTGGCTGAATGGGATTGAATTATGAAAAAAGGAATAAAGGAAATGCACATTCCTTTATCTATTTTCATGTTTCGTTTTTTGCATGTTAATCTCTCCCCTATGCGATTGAATTATACAGGGTGAGCAACTTAAAACTAGCCCACCCTCTTATTCTGCCACGTATCAGTTGAAGTTCTACTATTGATTGTTTGTACTGCACAGGTAGCTTACTTGCAACATATTTTGTAAGAGTAAACATGCTAACTTCCACAAATAAAAGTGAATATTAAAGGAAATTTTGCTTTTTCATTTCTTTGCCTCTTGAGTAGCTGAGTGAATGAAAATAATCAACAGTAGCGGTATAACTACAACTAGCACAGACTTTCACCATATAGTCAAGGACATCTATTGAACTCGTCATTTGATGCAATTCGTATAAACTACATCAATTCTGAAAAAAGATCTGTAGCACTGATATCCTCAGAGAAGTGTGCTGCAAGATTGTCACAAGCGGACTTCGGCTACTCCTGTTGATGCTGCCTCTTTTGATTTAAATTTGCTAATTTCTTGGAGCAAGGAACACAAACAACTCACTAATTTTAATGGCACCATCAAGTCATCCTTCAAGTTGCAATAATTTAATAATGCAATAACAATAATGAAATTCAGAGCATCTTTGAATACCATTATTTCAAGTTTATTACATTTGTGATGTTAAGGTTTGTCTTCTCCAGGCATGGATTTCTTTTTTTTCTTTCTTTCATACTTCTGTAGTGAGGTAGAAAGTTGTTGCGTTCTGCCATTTCTTCTGCATCTTCCCAACACATGGCGAATCCTGTTTGCCGTAGTTCCTTCATTGAATCAGTTGTGTCTTTGAGCTTTCTTGCAGCCATGACTATATCACAATTTGATTTCTGTAGAAATTTCCTTGTAGTGTTTGTTTGTTCTAATACTCGAGCCCACATATGCAGAATTGGAACAAGCGCAGCTATTTTAGGAGACATTTGATTTCTACAAGTTCTTCACTGTTGGGTTACCGTACAGCTTCGGGACTGCTTAAGTCTTCCAATGTTGAGCATATGTATTCATACGATTCTAGTATGGCTTTAATGGCAGAAATATGTGCTTCTCACCGTTTAGTGCATACCTTTTTGACTGTGGTGAGAGCAGATTTTGAGTCTGCATTTTTGATGAAAGTTTTCCCAATGCACATTACTGGACAAAAGAAACTTGTAGAGCTTTTGCAGGACTCCAAAAAATGTCTTTACTTGATTGCTAGCAGCAGCAGCAGCATCACATATCACTAAATTCAAGCAGTGTGCAGCACAATGGACATACTTTGCCAGAGTTTGCTGTTCCTTTATTCTTGTTTGCATACCACTCATTACCACAGCTCGATCATATCCTTGTCCCTGGCATTGTTTTAAATCCACTTTTAATAACTTAGTTAAAAATTTTACAATTTGCTCTTGACAGCCCAGTGGCTGAAGCATCGGATATTTCATGAAAACCTGTAAATATTTCTACAACTTCAGCACCTATGTTGTGATGGTCATTGCCTTTTTCACTGACAATTCACACGTAACGAAGCACAACAGACATCTGGTCAATATGTGTTAAGTCAGTTGTGGTATCAGCTATAATTGAAAAGAATGACGATTGCTTCGCTTCAGTAGTTAGTGAATGCATTACATGTTGACTCACAATCTGAATTAGTTCATTCTGTATTTTGGAGCTTCAGTAAGTTATGTGCTTTTTCAATATGTGGCATTTCAAAACACTATCTTACTTCGCAATTAGCTCAACAGTGGCTAAAAAGCTATCCAAAGATTGAGCACCTAATCGTTTCATTTGTTCCATGAAAAGCTAGATTTTGTTTTGCAAGATGAAGGACTATATCAATAAGCCTCTGAAACACCAGCTTCAACTCGTTTCTTTTGTGTGAAATTTGTTGCTAGTGCAAGTTTTCCACCAATTTACCTTTAGCCCGTAGTTTTCATTTTGCCAGGGCATCCAAATGAGCAGGGCTGCCCTTGTGTTTTTCAAGCTTTTGTCCAAGATGTTTCCAGTCAAAACACCAACTTCTGTAAAATTTGATTTATAGTCAGGATCATGTCGATTTGCAAAAAGCCAATAGGAGAAACAAAAACACTTTGTTATTACTTGGGAATACACTAGCCATCTTCTGTTTACTCTTTTTCCACCAGTTTCTAACATTTTTGTGTAATAATAAGTAGAAAATGTTGGCCATCTGTTGAAGGAAATGTGATTTCTTTATCCGTTGGTTGGCATGGTCCACGTTTGACAATCAATTTCCGCAAGCGATCATTCAACACAGATGTGTGAAACAATGCTGTTTCTATTGGCCAAGAAAGGATATTGTTTAATATTTGATCTGTGTCTCCGTCTTTGCTGCTCGGCTCCTGGGTGTCTCTCCCTGGTTCTTGCGATGTGCTTTTCGGCAATTCCATTGAATCATCTTCTGGGGCTTATTATTGGAAGATGACTTCTCATCAGTAACAGTTGTGATACACAGGTCTCCAGTTCCGCATAACTTTCAAGACGACAAACCTGCAATTCATTCTAATAAAGCGAAATAAAACCAAACTGTCAAAAAAATTTTGTAAAATAATAAAATAAGGTAATTTTTTGCCAAGTACAAAAATCATGTTACAGCTGATTATTAACAGAATGCAGCAATAATTTAAAGAAAAGATTATAAAATATTTTATTCAATGCAACAAAACTTTCACGAACTGGGGAAAAAAAGCATAATGCTGCGGTTTGTTTTGGACCCCTCGGGCAGTCACTTGTTTTAAAATCCAACACTAACATTTAGGCCTAATAGAAAATAATTGGAAATCTCCAACGTGTTTTAAAATTAGTGACTTTCTGAGTCTTCACAAGTTTACATAATTTTTTTGAAACTATGAACAAAATTTTGTTGTAACTTGTATGTATGCTATAAATTTGACAAGGTATAGTCTTATTTTTTTTCAATAAGAGTCTGTTGAACAAAGACTTCAATTAAGCCCCAAAAAAAGTTACAATGCAACACCAAAATGACAGTCAACATGCAGTGGCAGTATAATAAATAATAAATTACATCCAAAAAATGAGGCCTCCAGCCCAAACCACTACATAGGGGGAAATAATGAAAACAAGGTATTTCGTATAAAAGTACATGATAAGTAAAATAATAAGAGGAAGTCCGAGTAAAATTATGTATTCAATCCTAGAGTGTCTATTCGATGAATGATGCACAATTGCATATAGCCCATGAAAAGTTAATAAACATTTTTTTTTTTTCCACAAACTTTTCCACTGATAGGAAAGGAATTCTTTCTTCTTCTTCAATGAAAGATTTTTCGGCTTTTGATTGACGAGAGTTCAACCAATAGTAAATTGGCCCAAGAGAAAATAACAATAGAAATAGAAAGATTTTACATGTGCTGCACGTAACTATGAAGTTTTCAAAAATAAAGCCCCCACACCCGAAGTGACTTGAGAAGGCCTTCTCTGCATGAAATCAAAACCACGGTCTTGATGTAATTTCTTAGTTTTGTAAATTTATTTTTTTTTACAATTTTATTCAGATGTGCAGGCTTTATTTTTAAAAACTCCAAAGAAAATAACAATTTTTGTGTCTCCTTGGTTTTTTTTTTTCCTTAAATATTATACTGTTTCAGAAGCTTGTTATTAATGAATACAAACGGAGTCAAAATAATTTCTGTGGTGTGGTGATTTAAAATGATTTTGGATAGAACTATATTTTTATAGCATGTAGCTATCGTTTGCAGTGCTAATCAGTAATGTGAAAGTGAATTTTAAAAAGAGCGTATTTTTCTAAATATAAACACACAAGTCACTCGAATTTTGGCAACCCTGTTAGTCATTTCTGGGGGGGGGGGGGGAACCAACAACCCACACCCTCCCCATATGGCAGGGCGCTGATGTACGCTGATCTCCTTAGCACTCTCTCTTCTAACATGACATTTGTTCTGCGAGTGTCATTTATCACTAGCAATTAACATCCTTGCTTTTATCTATTGCCATTTTCCTTATCTCTAATATCATGGATTTGTTTGTCTCCTAGAACTCCACCAAATCTTGCTTCCATTGTTTAACTTATATTCAGCAGTCATAACCAATCACTGTAACTACTACAGATTTCTTTGAAACTTCTCCTTCTGACTGCTTTGTCAATGATCATTTTTTTTCTTCTTTCTATTTTGAAGGGTATACAGTCTATAGAACAATTTTGTGCATAGAATCCTCATCAGAATAATTTTTATGATAAAAACTTAGCAATATAAAGTATAAAGCAATGTATAAAACAATAAAACAGTATATAGCTATAAAACAATTTATAGCTTAGCATGTAAAACAGGAGAAAATGTTTGAAGAACTATTTCTTGTCAGATATAAATTGGCAACATTGTGTTAATGCAATTCTTCTTCTAAACTCAAATTGGAACAAAAAAAAAAGAAAAGAAATTGAAGGCTGGAATGGTAGGGAATGTTGAGTGAATGGAATGTTTTAGCTTGAGACATTTATTCTTTGAAAGCAAAATCATTAAGTGAAGATTTCTACAGTCAGTACAAATTTGGGAAAATTATAAAAGAATCAGACACTACAAGAAATGATGATTTCCACAACTTTTTAGTGGATCCTATGTAAAGATTGCTGCACTAGATGTATTTGTTAAACTAATGAGTTAAGCTCATCTTTATACAGTGGAAATTCCTAAAGCTGGTTTTAGCTTTCCTTATTTCAGTGGCCTATTCATTTATCAACTCATCCATTGCTCATTGTCTGTAGATGAAGTGTTTCCTTATTATAAATGCTAATTGTTTGTTTGTTCTCTTTGATGATCGGTTTTAGAAGTTTTATTTATAAAAGCCCAAAAACTGTTGAGGATTTTTTTTTTTAGTAAATCTTTAATAAGTAAATAATCATTTTTTATTCTGTTTACCTTTTAATATTAAATTTAATAGTATCTGGTAATACTGTTCATATCTGTTATGAAAAATAATGAGGTTTGCCTTTAGATTTTGGTCTTGGCTGTGAGTATGTAATAACATTTGTTTTTTTTATTATTATTTGCAGGTGAGAAACCTGATCCAACCAAGATTTTTCAGGTTTCTCATTTAGATAACTTCAATATGTGCCAAGGAACAAATTTATTGGTGCAACTTGTTAATCAGACACAAAATGCTGGTCCAGCAGATAGTAGTAACACTATATCAGATAATTCTGTAAGTAAGCTATATAAAAAAATTGTATTTTTTCAGATTATGAAAATTTCTTTAGAGGAATGGATTTCTTATGCCTGGTTGCGCCATCAAGTTCATTGAATAAATGCTGTTGAAGCAGCAGGGAAACTATGTTTATTCTTAAGTGTGTTGCACCACTTGAGTTTCAGAGATAAAAATGCAGATCCAGTGCTTCATTAGGTTGATTTGTAAAAATTGTTCATTTATATTACTGAATCCTAGTTCAGTATTGGCATGGGCCATTAAACATCACGCGTATAACAATCAGGAGTCCTTTACAAATGACTGGGGGGGGGGGGTCCATTCTTATATAATCTAAAATTTTATGAAGTACAAGAATCTTGATTGGATTTGCTCTTGTAATTTAATTTCTTTATCTAAATTATCATTGTTTGAAAAGCTTTTAAACCATATAACAACAATGAATTGGCTGCTTCGCAAATAAAATTAATTTGATGAAGACATGGAAATTCAGTCATAAATAATTTTGGCAAATCATATATACATATTGTGTTTTGTTTGGTTCATTTTCAAAAATAATAGAGACATAACCTACAAATTCCATTATAATTATGTAAAAAAAAAAAAAATCTTCATTAAAAACAAAAACAAAAAATACCTGAGTAGGTAAGATTAACAATAAAGTTATTGCATCAGAATTATTAGGTAACTTTATTCATTTTCTGTAGTTATTGAATGATGGCTGAAAATATGAGCAAGTGTGTTGATTAAATCGCTAATGCAGTTCTATGCATAGGAAACAATGTCTAAAAATCAGCTTACAACGTTCGAGACATTTCTGCTATTGCCAACTTTAATCATAGAACAAGCAGTCAGTCTGTTTGCTATAACATAGTTATGACTATCAGTTCAATTGATCATGGTTTTCATTAATATCCATTTGGTACATAAAGGCATTAAGGGAGTGGGGGTTAACAAATCCAGAATAGGAAATATAAGAATAATTCATGGAAATCTTAATATATTCAAGGCTTAATAACTTCAGAATCTTCTTGATGAGTAGCCCATAAGAAATAATCTATAAATGATTTCAGGTTGTTAAGTCAACTGCAATCAAGACATGACAAAGGCTTATTTCATGTAAATACTTTAAAGTTAGATAATAATCTCTTTAATCGATTTACAACTGAAGTTTTAAATACCAAGCACACTATCTTACTTTTTTGCAGCTATCACAGAATTTTAACATTAAGTTTGAAGTGGGTATACATTCAGCTCAGATTTATAGCAAATCTTGAGTAGACAAGCCTGCCTACTTTCGCTTAAAATTTTTAAGACATTTTTTTTAATCCTTTTAATAATATTGACAATACAATGAAAAGCATACTCGCACATGAATAAGGAATCACTGATCTGTTTTTAGATTTTTTGATACCGGGAATCCAGAACAGCTGTTTCAGGGTTCCTATCCTTCATCAGCTGGATTCGCCCAGTATCTTACAGTCAGTGATTTCAAGAAACATATAAACTTGTTGTTACATGTATTCTTTTTTATAATTTAATCCTTCCTAAGCTTAGCAGTTGCTAGAGGGGATTAAATTTCGGCCCTTTTTTATTCTTAATTTATTAATTGTTGTTTTTAATATGAAGGGCCATTTTCTTGTTGATTTTTGTTTTCTTTATATGTTTCTTGGAATCACTGAGTGTAAGATACTGGGCACGAATCCAGCTGATGAAGTAGCTGTTCTGGATTCCCGGTATCAAAAAATCTAAAACAGATCAGTGATTCCTTACTCATGTGTGAGTATGCTTTTCATTGTATTGCCTTTTAATAATTGTTACAAAGAAAAATAGAAATAAATAAAACGTACTTACTTACAAATAGTTGAGAGAATTATATATGGTAATAATCCGACAGTTTCGGAATACTGTGCATATTCCTTCATCAGGGACGGCACAAACATGTAGGACATACAGACAAACATTGAGGACGACATGATGAGGGAAGGTATGTTGAAAGTAAAATAGTAAGAGGATTAACAGAGTTTAGCAATAGCAATAGTGACTCTCTTAATCCTCTTACTTCCCTCACTTTCAACATACCTTCCCTCATCATGTCGTCCTAAATGTTTGTCTGTATGTCCTATATGTTTGTGCCGTCCCTGATGAAGGAATATGCACAGTATTCCGAAACTGTCGGAATATTACCATATATAATTCTCTCAACTATTTGTAAGTAAGTGCATTTTATTTATTTCTATTTTTCTTTATTTCATTCCACGCACGTTAAGCCTTCTTTGTAATTGTTACAAACATTAATCCAAACCTTTAGACCTGAGCTTTCCTGATGGTGTAGATATGACACTGTGTTAATTAAGCTTTTTCCCAATTTGGTAGTTAAAAATCCTGATCTCATTTTGTTCTAGATTGTTAAGCTTTAATTATCAGTAAATAAAACAAATGTGTTTATTGTGAGAATCTTTTGAACTTTGAATTTCAAATGAAGCAATGCTTCATTATGTACAATTGTTAAAAAAAAAATCCTTAAGTTCATCTGTTTCTTTTAACCCTTTTTCTTTCTCCTTCCCTTTTTTTTTGTAGGATATTTCCTGTGAAAATACTATCACTTCTGTGCAGCCTCTGACCCCATCAAGTACCTCTTCGCCTGTGGTGGTAAATTCCCCTGTTCCAGTTGCCATCTTCAAAGGCACTCCTGAAATTACTCAAGAAGATCTAACACCTGAGTGTTCTGTTTTTATACCTCCTATGGCTCCTAGAACATCAAGATCAAAATTACATAGCACACGGAGTATTTTCCGAGGGGGCGGGGCTTTCAGCCCCTTATCTCCAAGGTAACATTAATGTAAAATCATCAAATGCTATTATTATTATTATTATTATTTATAACTATTGCTAAGAGGAGTAGTAGATCATTCATTGTGAAATAAATCCCAAAATATCTGGCTGCACAACTAATCCATTTTCAGAATTATTTTATATGCCTGCAGAACTCCCTGAGTTAGTTCAAAATTGAAAAGTATATTTTCACAAAATATTTTGTAATTATTATTGATAAATATTTCAAAATTAAGATATCCTTGGATCAAATACTAAGTCTTTTGAGGTCTCTATTTGGATTCCATGTAGTGACATTTTGTCTGGAATTGCTGAGGCAACTGGAAGCTTCCAATAAATTTTAAATATAAAGTATTTCTGAAAGTAGTTCTTTGGTTATTTATTACTAATGAAGTGATTTAAACTTAGACCCAGAAAGTTTATTTGTTACCTTTATAAGGGATACAATCCCTAGAGTTAGTTTCTTTAAAAAAGCACTATGTCTCCAGTGTGTCCACACAGGTCTCGTGACCCAAGGTCAATTTTTCTGCATCACTGTATCCATATTTTAAGCAGTTCTCTAACTTGAACAGTCTCTGCCAGTTATTCAGTTGAGGTTAAAGAAAAAATATTAACCCAATTGGAATGATTTTCTGTTTACCAAAAAATATTTACATTTTACCAAAATATTTTTCTTTTGCATCTAAAAACCCTTTACCAAAGGAGTTTGACTCTTATTTCTTCAGGTTAGTATTGAGGACTTCTTGGTAAATGGTAGTGGCCTCTTTACATGGTTAAAGAAAAAGAAAATAAAATCTTGTCTCAAAGAAAAACCAAAATAAACACCTGCTTGGTCGTAACTAATTTCAATGCTAAAACCCTAGCTGGAGGCTGTTTGAACTGTGACATAGATTGTGACGACACAACGGTCCATTGGCTGCTAGATGACAATGATGGGCTAGTTGCCAAGTGATCATATCCCAGACATGTTCAATAGGTGAACATGGGGGCGAACATGCAGGCCAGGGAAGGAGGAGTATCTCCTTGCTTCAAAGATAGCCTGGACATTTCTGCCAACATGTGGTCGGGCATTGTCTTGTTGGAATATGGCTCCAGGAGTGTGCTGAAGGAAGGGTATGACTTCAGCCTCCACAAGTTCCCTGACGTAGCGGTTGCTGTTTGCAACAGCCAAGATCGCCTATATACCCAATTGCTCCCCAAACCATCACGCTATCGGCCGTGCAGTATGATGCTGAACAATCCATACTGGAAGATGGTGCTCACCTTGTTAATGTGATAATCCTCTAATGTGTAGGCAGCCATCATTGTAATCCAAGTTGAAGTGAGACTTGTCCAAAAACACAACATGATGCCAATCTGTACAACAGTGGGTGTGTTCGTGAGCCCATTGTAGCCTGAGACATCGATGGCTCAGACCAAAGGGAATCCTCTGCAAAGGAATGCATGCTGGCAGTCCTCTGCTCAGCTGACGTGAACGAGGCATCCTCTGCTCCAGTAGGCCCGTGTACAGCTCAGGACAATGAAGGACTACTTGTCTTGATTCACAACAGTCCTCTACTTATACACTCTTACATGATAGTTTAGAGGATGCTGCTGAGCCTAGGCATGCACAATCATTCCCAAATTTTAATCATTTGCATATCATTCCCTGCTTTACATTTTCTGTAAGTTTAACTTCATTTGCAAGTTTCCTTCATGGTGTTAGATTTTTCACAGACATGAGTGTATTTTCATTAACCTGTTACTGATAAAATTAATGCAGTTACAGTTACTCTATTAAAAAAGAATTGATGTTACCATAAAAAAGTAACTTGTTAATAATAACATGTTACTTGTTTTCCCCCTTAGAGAGGTACCTTACTGCCATACTAAACATGCCATTTTTGCAGTGTTGCGCTCTTTCATTTCCAAATACTGTGATTATACTGACACTGTTATAGTCTTTGATCTTTGTTTGTTTGACATTATACAAATGTAACTGGCCTATTTCAGTCGGCTTCCAACATGATTATGTAATGAATCTGTCCTCTTGGATTTTCTAATTAGTAGAATAGATATAAAAGTGGATTAAGAACTACTATGTCTGTTTGTTTGTTTTTAGTTACAGTGTCATTATATAATTTTAATTATATTGTACTTTTGTTTTTGTAGTTTTGGTGTGATACCATTAGAATCACCAGCTGCGACAGAACATCCATTATTTTCTGTAGCCTACATCACTCCATCACCACCATCATTTATTGATTCTCAATCAACAGAATGTAAAGCTCCTTCCAAAAAGGTTGGCATTAATTTAGTATTATTCTAATGAATTATTATTATTATTATCAAGTAATGATAAATTAAAATTAAACATCATGGTTAAATCCTTCAGTGTCAGCCAGATTAATATTTTAATTGAATGACAGATTTGCTCTGTAAGTAACTTGAGAACAGTTTTAAACCTGACAATAAAGATGTTTTTCGTAAGAATATCTTATAAAATATTATAAAATAGGCTTAGGGACTTGTAGTTTGTTTAAACTGGTAGCCCTGCCATTATAAAGACAAATAAATATTATTCTATTCGTATGTGGGTCCAGTAGTCCAGTGGTTTAGATCTGAACTTGGTCTGGAGAAGCCAGGGTTCAATTCCCAGCAGTGGTCTGGGATTTTTCTACGGTTATTACTCCAGATGAACCCTATTGATAACCCAGCCCTCTATCTAATGATTACTGGCTTTCTTACTTGGGGAGGCTTCGGTTGACAGTCCTATTGCTGAAGAATTGTGGGGAGTCTAAACCTTCCCTGCACACAAGGGCATGGCCTATTGCAGTTTTAGATTTTTTATTCCTATTTTAGGCAAATCTTATTGTGCATTCTGTAAGCAGTAAGGCTGTCATTTGAAAAGTTTCAAAATCAGATTAATTTTTTTAGTTTAATTAATTAAATTAAATTTATTTATTCACAAATAACCCCAGGATAGAAGAAAGCCAAACCATAGTTTGGGAAACTAATAAGGAGATGCTAGAGACATTGAAATGAGATTTTTTTTTTCCTCATTCCCTGTTAATAGACATTTAGGAACATTAAGTACAAGAAGCAAAATTTGTAAGAAATAATTTCAAAGCTTGCGAACTAATGCAGCTGAAGAGTGACTGAAGAGATGTCCATTAGAAGCTTGAAGAAAAAAAAATTAACACTAACCATAATCAGTTTCTTTTTCAGTATGTGAATAATTGATTATTTAATTTTAATTGCAGTAATATCTTCAGTTAGCATTAAAATTTACAGCTTTATAATCAGCCATTTTTCTGAAGGTTAATACATCTGCTACTATATTGTTTCCTGTTGCATGTATAGTACATAAAATTATTCTAAATAAACATCTGTTACCTTTTAGGCCCATTATATTCTAATGTTTGCCATCATTATTTATCATTAGAATATCTTAATGATTTTACAAATTATTATGGGGACACTACAAAACAATGTGTATCACTGCTGCCAGTTCTTTAGCTGGTGTTGGCCTTCAAACGCATCGAATTCTTCTCAAGAATCTAGGATGTCGTAATGTATCGGCGCAAAATATGTGCTGATCCAAGCAGTGCGGCTTTTTGGAGTTGACCGATGGAGATTTTGTCAATATTTAGATCTTGTAAGTGCTTACCAAGGTTTTTTGGTATAGCACCCAGTTTGCCGATAACCACTGGAACCACCACTGCCGGCTTGTGCCATAATCGTTGAACCTCGATTTTTAGGTCTTGATATAGTGTGATTTTTTCCAGTTCTTTTTCTTCCTCTCTACTATCACCAGGTATGGCTATATCAATTAGCTTTTATTTTTATTAATATCAACAAATTATTATTATTATTATTATTATTATTATTATTATTATTATTATTATAATTTTCTTTCTTATATTGTGATTATAATAAATTTCAGTTGTTTGCAAAAGTTACCGTCTGAAGTTATTGTAGAGTTACCATCTGAATACTATATTTTTAAAATTCTTTTTAATTTGGAAAAACTTAACTTCCTTAATATATTAATATAATATAATATAACTTAATTTCCTTAATATAATTCTAACAAATTGGAAATAAATATTTCTATTTGATCATTACTCAAATTTAAAACTTGTAATTTTAAGTAGATTTTTTTTCTTTCTTCAGGTTGGTAAAAATTGCTAAAAATGCAATTAGGCATGATTTTATTAACTTTGATTTACATTTCTTTTGTATTATTATTATTTTACTTTCTAGAAGGAATGTAATATTTGATTGTGTACCCACTATCATACATGCAAATTTTTGATAGCACTGTTTGTCAGAGAAATGTATAATATGTTATTGATCTGGCTTATTCTGAATGAACTGGGGGAAAAAATTATGGAAAATTAATTATATCAGATGAAGAAAATTAGAATTCATAAGATAACCCAAATTATTTTAATTATTTGATTAAATAAAAAAGGTAATGTAAATATTTCTAGCAATAGCAATTCATTAAAGTTTATTAAGTTTAGTTGTTGTTGTTCATTAAAGTTTAGTTACTATTTTTTTAGAAGAATTTAAATAAAAATGAATAAAGCTTCCATTAGTTTCCCATTTTTTTAATTTTCTTTTCCTTTTTATTTTCCACTAGCAACCAATGACTAGGCGAACTCAGCAGACAACACTTAATCCAGCCAAACCATCAGTGTTTAGTCAGTCAGGCAACACAAGTAATACAAGCAATAGTTTAAATATGAATCAAGTATCATCTCCTCAATCAAGTTTGCAGCCAAGTACAATGGCTAATGTCCCACGACGTAGTTCTCGATTATTCAGTAGCTCAAATTCTGTTAAGGTATAATTTATTTTTTCAAGTCTATTATTAACAAATTAATACTTAGGTTTAATTTCAAGTTGTAAAATATTTCAGGGTGTCTACAGAATCAGGGAAATCAGGGAATCAGGGAATTATCAGGGAATTTTGTTATTCTGGAAAAAATCAGGGAATTATCAGGGAATTTTGCAATTATTACTTCAAATCAGGGAAATTTATGATCTTTTGCCAAGCGCGAGCTTTTATCTTAAGGGAGCATTCAAGGTCACGCGTCACGTCGATCCCCTCTTTCCCGCCGGCCGGTCTAATGGTGTTGAATAGTGACGTCATATCCTGTACTATATTCCCGCCACTGAAACTGAAACCGAAACTTACTGCGAGGAATATTAGATATTGGTGTACAAAGACAAATGAAGTAAAAAACAAGATATTTGAACTCAACCTTTCTTGGACGCACTCGTGCAACTGATTTGGTGAATTCGTTTGTTGAGGCTACTAAACCTCTGGATTTGAAGAAACTTCTACAAATCTCGATGGATGGGCCTAACGTAAATCAAAAGTTTTTTAAAGAACTTTCGTGCTCTTTAAAGGAAACTAAGGAAGATGCTGAAGTACTGAATATTGGCTCATGTGGACTACATGCATTGAACATAGCTTTCAAAACAGGAGTGTCAGTTATGAACTGGAAGATTATGGAGTTTCATCGAGCTTTATATTACTTGTTCAAAGATTCCCCAGCAAGAAGAACATTATATACGGAATATACAAATTCGCAAATATTTCCAAAAAAGTTTTGCTTTGTTAGGTGGGTTGAGAACACTGGTGTAACAGAACGATCATTGCAGCTTATCCCATTGCTAAGGAAGTTTATAGAAGGAATAGAGAAGGACAAAATGGCTCCAAATTCAAAAAGTTAAAAGGAAGTTAAAAGTGCTATTTATGACTCTCTCTTACCAGCAAAGCTTGCTTTTTTTCATTTAGTTGCTTCCGATTTTGAAATGTTCTTAAGGGAGTACCAAACAGATGCTACCTAAATACCATTTCTTTATTCTGACCTAAGTAATTTGTCACTAAAATTCATGCAGCGCTTTCTTAAAAAAGAGGCATTAAGCAAAAATATTACAAGCATAGACGTGGAGGACAAATCAAATTTTCTGCCAGTTAAACAAATAGATATTGGTTTATCTGCTCAAAGCAATTTGAAAAAGGCGAAAGTATCTGATTTGCAAATAGCTGAATTTAAAGTTGACTGTAGACGCATATTGATTCAATGTTTACTGAAACTCCAAAGTAAATCTCCCCTTATTTACAAGCTGACTAAAGCAGTGTCCTGTTTTGACCCTAAAATAGCAATAAATGAAAATATATTTTCATGTAGATTATCAAGTCTGTTGGTAATTCTTTCTGAAAAAAACTGGATATCATGCACTTTAGCTGAGAAAGCTAAGAATCAATTAAAACAAATATGTTCACAGCCAGAAAATATCTCAAAGTTAAAGATGTATAAAAGATCGACTGCACGTATTGATAATTTCTGGTAAAGTTTGATATCTGCTGAAGAAAATGGAGCACCTGAAGCTATGCCAATGATACAGTTAGTCATGGTATTGTCGCATGGCAATGCAAGCTTAGAAAAAGGTTTTTCTATAAACAAAGATACTTTAGAGCAGAATATCAAAGAAGAAACTATCATTGCCAGAAGATCCATTTATGATAGTGTATTGTCTAAAGGTGGCATAAATAACATTGAAATTACTAAGAAGATGGTCCTTGATGTAAGAAATGCAAGAGCTAAGTATTCCGAGGCAATGGAACAAAAAAAGAAAGAAAATCAAGAATTGGCAGTAGCTGTTAAAAGAAAAAGAGGCTGAACTTGAACTGAAAAGGCTTAATGACAAAAAAATTAAAATCTTAGAAGCAGCACAAAAGGAATCTGAAATGATTGAAAATGAAATTGCTGCGATAAAGCTTTCAAAAATTTAAATAACCAGTATCATGCTATACATTACAATGAATCTTGAATTCCGTTGAGTTTAATTTTGTGTATATTGTTGCAATAAATCTCTTAAAAGGTAAGATATTGTAAACTCATTAATTTATAATTTTTTATTTCTCTCTTCTTTTTTTAAGTATTTCATCATTACTGTTTTTATAGAATTTTTTGCTTATTCTTTTATTATACTTAGATAAAATAGTAAATAGTTACCAAGTAGTTAAAATCAGGGAATTTTTCTCTTATGATCAGGGAATTTTTAAGAAATTGTTCGTGAAATCAGGGAAAAATCAGGGAATTTTTTTATTCAGATTTTGTAGACACCCTGTATTTTTAAAAATTTTACGCTGTGTGAAATCAAAAAGAGGAGAATCTATTACACACAAAGTTTAAAATAAGAATGTTATATACATGTTAGACTTGACAAAAAAAAAATAGTTTCACTTAAAATTAATTGTCAGTGTGCATAAACCTAGAAGTGTGGCGTTATAGAGATATGAATGAAAAGTGATTCCAAAATTATGGCATTGTGATAACCCATCTGATATTTTTTCTCTGGGATCAGTCATATCGCATCTTTTTGTATCATATTGAGAGTTGCTGTCTCTGTTCAGGGTGTCTACAGAATCAGGGAAACCGGGAATTATCAGGGAATTTTGTTATTCTGGAAAAAATCAGGGAATTATCAGGGAATTTTGCAATCTATATTACTAAAATCTTTTATTTCTCTGTCTGTCTGTCTGTCTGGCGCAATTTTCTGAGCGAATGGAAAATAGAAATAATTTTTACAATGAAACATCCGCGACAGGAATCGAACCTGCAGCCTTCTGATCCGAAGCCAGATGCCTTATCCATTAGGCCATAGGGACTACAACTCTCTTCATATGGTTTTTTGACTTATATCTCCTTTCCTTTCCCCCATCAATAAGGAATGTATTCAATCTTTTTTTTGAATCTCAAGATTGTTTATTTATTTCACATCAGTCAGTTTATTTGTAATTCGAAACTGACAATTAGAACGATAATTGCCGAAACGTTGCAATATTTTAAATATTCTTACTTAACCAAATCCTATGTGATATTGAAAAATATGTGGGTGTACACGCCAGATGTTGGAGTAAAGAAAACAGAGTCAAGAAAGAGAGAAGCACTCTTTTTTTGAGGTGGAATACCGAAAAAATCACTATTTGCAACTCAAAAACCATCAATAAATGTAACTCAATCGTCACTGAAAAGTGACAATTATAATTAAAATGAAAGTCAACAAAGAATGAAGCGATACTTCTACTAGATAGAATACTGAAAAGTGCCACTTAGAATAAAAAAAGAGACTCAAAAAAGAAAGAAGCAGTATTTCTATTAGATAGAATGCTGAACACTATTGTAACTCAGAAACCACTGAAAAGTATCATTTGGAATAAAAAAAAAAAAAAAAGAGTCAAGAAATAAGAAGCAGTATTTCATTAGGTAGAATACTGAAAAATCACTATTTGTAACTCAAAAACCATCACTATTTCTAACTCGAAAACGACTGAAAAGTATCAATAGGAATAAAAAAAAAGATAGTCAAGAAAGAAAGATGCACTATTTCTATTAGGTAGAATACTGCTCAGAAGTTAGACGTCTTAGCCATTAGACCACTAGGCCTACATTCTAATCTCTGTAAAAAATAAAAATATATCATAGATATATGATTTACAAGGTGGTTCTAAAAGCAGTCGTAGATTGAGAGAATATAGACATCAAAAATTAAATTAAAAAGAAGCTTTTAAAAAATTTTAGTTTTAGTTTCCTTGATGTAATTTGTGTGTGTGTGTTTTTTTTTTAATAAATAAAAAATTGTTTTCTGTTACATAAGGGAGGTTTCCGGAGCGAAGCGACGGGTAGCCGACTAGTTATTACTTAAAATCAGGGAATTTTTTGGTTGAACAGATCTTTTTTTTTTTGTTTTTTTGTTGAACAGATTGGTTGTTTTTTTTTTTTTTGGTTGAACAGATCAGGGAATTATCAGGGAATTTTAAAAGAAATTGTTCATGAAATCAGGGAAAAATCAGGGAATTTTTTTATTCAGATTTTGTAGACACCCTGCTGTTTATCAGTTGATAAGAGTTCACATCACTGCTTGGTTTCTGTGATTTCTACTTTCATGATTACAGTTTACTGATTTTAGTGATTATATTTTTAATGACTATCTGTCTCTCTGGAAATCTAAAAGTTCCTTAAATGATTCTACCATTCTTACAGGTTTCTTCAACCATCCTCTTACAATAGAACAACACTTAGAATCTTGTGAACCTTTTCTTAACTATATGTGTCCTTCTGTGGCTCCTGCTTTATACCACTAATATCTCTCATTTCTCTCCGCATTTATATCTATTTAGGTAACTTAAACAAAAACACAAAAGTCATCTATGGTATATAAGTACCTATACAGATATCAAATCTGCAAACATAATTTGCATAAACACATTCCTGCACCTGAACCATTTAAGTTAGCACATTTCAGGCACTTCAATTCATGTTTTCTTCTTGTTTATAAAAATCAAGATTGCCATTTATTTTAAAAATAAATAGAATTTACAAGAAGAGCTAACATGGAAAGCAACAGAATGACTTGAGACTGGACAAAGCCAATCAGCAGTAGCTAGATGGCTGAGTAAGAATCACAGTGTCATAAATTGCCTTTGGAATCAGTATCAAACAGATCATTCAGTTGCCCAGTGTCATGTTCCTGGATGTCTGTGGGCTCCATTCATGAGGGAAAAACACAAGACATCATGGGACACACAGAGCACTGCTGCTGGGTATTTCTGTTCGTTCACGTGAGCAGTCTCTTGATAGACTTTGTTCCAAAAGCTTCATCAGGATCATTGTTATTCAAGAAAACTAGCTGTTTGTGTCTCTTTAACATACTCGCAAGTACAGGCTTGATTGCATTGGTTTCAGGACAATCTGCATTGGACTCAGAAGAAATGAAGCATTGTTCTGTTCATCATTAAGTACTGATTCAGTCTTCAAATTGATTCCCGATCACCATTGATATGGAGAGAACCTAGAACTCCATATCATATCACATGCTAGAAACAGACATACAGTAGCATCTCGATTATCCGTCACCTACGGGACCTGAGGATGGTCGGAATGCTAAAAAGGTCGGATAATCAGGGGAGAATGAATTAAGCCATTTACAGGTAGACAAATGATGTATTTAAGTAAAAAATACTCTACTGTAACTTAAGGACTATACAGTGTAGGTTACAAAAGTACGTTTTTCTTCGTACTTGTAGCCATTATTACACTTACACTATAAACTTTCACTTACAAAGTAACATTCACTTCCACTACTGTAATTTCTAAAACGATAACACAACATGAAACAATACTGTACACTGAACAGGTCAGCAGACTTCCGTCAACTAATCGATAAAACGAGCATGACTCAGGCAGGAAACAAAGAAAGGACTGCAGAGACATCTGCTTGGCTTGCTGTGACAGGAAAACAAACAGATAACGCCGGCGCGCCGCTTGTCTAGATTTGGTCGGATGACGCAGGGAGTCGGTTGATCCAAGGTCGGGTATGAGAGGTGCCACTGTATATGGTGTTAGTAGTGTGATATGTTGGCTGCAATAACAATCAGTGGCTGATGATATTGCAATGATATTCTGGACCTGTATGTTTTCTGTTTTCATAGCCTGGGTCCCAATTCCATGTTGATGGATGGATAATGCTCATTACCATAAAACTTCCCTGGTTGACCAGTATGTGGAGAGAGAAAAACAATCATCTGTAATAAGTTATGAAATTAGTAAGAAAGCAAAAGGACATTTAAATAAAAAAGAGGTGAGACTGGCCAATGGAAAGAAGGTCCAACAGACAGAGATGGCTTCTGGATGGATATGGTCACCAATGTGTACAGATTGAGCGAAAAGTCTGTCTACCTCTGTGATTAACTGGATTTGAAATGAATTGATGTGCCTATTATGGATCCAAAACATCTTTATTCTATAGCATTTGTGATGTCACAGTCGTGAAGGCTTTGCGCACAGCAATCTGCAACTCAGCGTTGGACTGTACCACTGTTTGTGAGCTTCCTGTTTAATGATTCTTCACAGAGAATTGTTTGGCATGGTGAGATCTGGGCTGCCTGGTAGTCATGGCAAAGATGAATTAAAATTCTCGGATCCCCTGCTCTGTTTCAGGCAAGCTCATCAAAAATGGCGAAATGAACTGGTGCTCAGTCTTGTTGAAACCACACGGTGTCAGCTATGCCTTTCAACTGGAGTTCAGGCAGCAACCATTCATTAATCATACACAGATAAGTCGTCTGATTCACTAGGCCATTGAAGGAATACTGTTACCAGTATTACTGCTGTAAGAAAGTATTTGTTCACTTTTTTGTCTATATCTTGAAGTGTTGCAAAGTTTTGCTCTGTTAGATCTCCCAATTGTTTATTCTTTCCACTATCATTATGTCACCGTCCACTATAACTGGCGTTGTTATTTCTGATGTTTGGGTGCTGCCATGACTTTGGCACTATATTTGAGAAAGGCTACTTTTCATGTTCCCATTCCTTTCTTCTTCTTTTCATCAATCCTTCCAACAATGACTAAAGTGTGCTCACTGCTGATTTGAATACCTCTTTGAATATCTCTTCAAAACACTATATTTAGTAACAAAAATTAACATTTAAAACAAGCAATGTGTTGTGATTCAAGATTAACTGAAATTTCTTTCTTAAGGTACCATTCCGCTCACTTGCTGCAGCAGCAGGTAGGGGAGGTGCTTCAGGAGGGGATGCGCTTGACTGCGCAGCAGCTACGTTTCTGTTCACTGGCTGCCGCTCTCTGCCGGGGGGGTATTTCCTCCCTTCTTCGACCAAGTAGGGGTTGCAAAACTGCTCAATTCAGTCCATCTGGACAAAACTCAATCAGGACAAGACAATGCGTAGCAATTTTAGGGAGTGGAGGGGAAAGACAATTAAAATAACATTCAAGTTAATATAAAGTTTAAGAGTTTACCATAATTCATAAATCATCTATCGCATTAAAAAAATAGATGTTAACAGCTAATTGAGATTACATCATATTGCAATAAATATAATAACATTATTACTGTTAAGTTTTATGAATTTTACTGTAAAGGTACTGACTGTGAGATGTGGAATGTGATTATAGATATTATTCTAAAGTAATAATGGTTTTTAAAGTTAATTTAACTTGAAATCTGAAGATTGAAGTTTATAGTTCAAAGTATAAAGAATAAACAAAAAAAAATTAAAAAAACTAAATTTTGATTTATGTTACATTTGCTATTTATAAATAAATATTTTTTTTCCTATAATAGGAACAAGTATTTCACTGATATTATTCCTTTCAGGGTTGAAAAAAAGCTAAATCCGGAGGAATGTTATAATCCGCTGAGAGGGGAGAGGAAAGACAATTAAAATTTTCCAAACCACAGTTGTAGCAATCCAAACGTTGCAAACATAATAAGAGATGGACAAAAAATTCGTAAATTACGAAAGGATTTTTTGAAAATAAATAAATAAATAAATAAATAAAATGTTATTTTGATTTAATATAATCCATTAAAATAAAAAGGTGACAATATGTGAAAACCTTATTAAATTTTCTCATATACATCATTTAACATTTATTTTTAAATGTAACTGTAAATGCATTTGTTTTGATTTTTAGGCGCTTTTTATTTTTGGAGAAATCTTTTAGTGAGTTTTTAATTTTTATAGAGCTAGTTAGTTGGGCATTAGATGTTAATGATTTCCTTTTTTAACTTGATTATAAACTATTTTTTTCATCAGGAAACATATCTTCTAATTTTATGTGAATACATAAATAATTAAATGTTATTT
Source organism: Thereuonema tuberculata (assembly GCA_023159025.1). Classification (NCBI taxonomy): domain Eukaryota; kingdom Metazoa; phylum Arthropoda; class Chilopoda; order Scutigeromorpha; family Scutigeridae; genus Thereuonema; species Thereuonema tuberculata. Next base: position 79,519,662 of record JAFIDM010000001.1, on the reverse strand, counting down.
TTATTTAATATAATCGATTGAAATAAAAAAATAAATATATAGATTATTAAAGAAATATCATATTCATTAACTGAACGTATTTTTTTAAATTTTTAAATATTGAAAATGCATTTGTTTTCATCCATAAACTCTTTCTTCTGACCACTTGCTGCATGCAGCAGGATTCTTGGTTGCTATTTTTTCCTTCCTTTTCGACTGCAGCCCTTCTGCTGCTCTGACGTCACGTGCAGCAGCAGTGAACGGAACCATTTGTATTGAAAATAGAAAGGACAAAAGAGTCGCAGTCAAGGTTGCCGCCCCAGGGCTGCAGTCGCTGCTCTGCAGCAAGTGAGCGGAATGGTACCTTCAAATGGCACAAATGGAAAAATTTTGAGATACATGAATGTAAAGAATATTTAGTGCGCTTGATGAATTTAAAGAACTACCTAAAAAAATGTCTGTTATGAATGTGAGGCAAAAAAGTTATTTTCCCTTGAAGTATAAAAGTGATTTGTTTCGTAAGTTGATAACAACTAACCAAAATACACCAGGCAAGTATTAGTTTCCCATTAATACCAATTTCAAGAGTTTTCATCATTTTTTTAAAAAAATATTAATTTACTTTTAAAAAATGAAAATAAAATACCTATAATTTATTAACTTGGAAATAAGTCTTTTGACTTTGAATTTGACATAAATATTGTTTTATTATAGGAAAATAATAAGAGTTCTAGTAAAGCTCGATTTACATCACCCAAGGCTCCTTCACGGAAAACCAAGACCCGTTCATCAAAGACCAATCTCTCTCAATCAGCATTCAATGAGCTGAATGAGCTCAACAAGCCTGAAACTATAACATCTGAGAACAAAATTAGTGGGATGTCAGCCATTCAGCAGTCTATTACAATTCAGAAAGCAGCTGCAGGTAGGATTGCTTTTTTAGCTTATTTCATTTAGATCCATTTTAAGATATCATTTTCTCAATGATTGTTTCATTGAGAAGCTTGGTAGCATACATATAACTTTAATTGCAGTTGGAAGATACAATGACTTTTTTTATTTTAGTGCAACAGGTTTTGCTGTAGCAATTTCACAGCATTACTATTTTGAATACATGTGGTCCTTGGGTTACTGACAACTCGATTTATGGCATTCCATACTTATGAATGGGTTCCTAAGTCTCCCCATAAGGATAATTTATAATTAAATAATTAAATTAATATTTTGGGAACTAGTTTCTTCTGTGCATGTAAACAGATCTATTTGGTGTAAGCTATTCATTGGTAAAGCATCTTTAGGCTAGGGTCTAGTCTCATTGTTTATACGGTTGCTTACACACAGCATCAGTTTCATCTTTACTTTTTTATTCGAGTTTGTGAGTCTGTATTACCCTTATAACCATGCCTCCAAAGTATTACTGTGATGATAATTAAGAACATATGGTAGCAAAGCTTGGTTACTATTAAAGAGATATTTTATTTACTTTGTTTAAAAAGAATAATATTCACGTGGTAAAGGAAAATAAAAACAGTACCATACATCTTGCATTTATCACATATGTCATTGACTTTAAAACAAACATAATTCCGAGAATCTGTATCCACAAATAAATGTTCCAATTGTTCATTTTTAGCACATTCACTTTTCAGTATACTTGTGCTTTTGGCACAGAAAAATTGTCAAATGAAAATTTTACACACATTCATGAAGTGAACTTTGCTTTGCTTCTCAATTAAACATTTCACAGATCATCCAGACTAGAAACAAGGGATTAAGAAAAGGCCACTTTAAAAAACTTATATACCTTTCCTTTTTTTTCACCAAAACACACTGTGGAACCTTTTGGAATTATACTTTTCTTTCTAATTCCATCAATGCCCTGAAACGGAGAGCACCAATCAATAAACAGCAAAGATTACCAACAGCACTGTTGTTGCTCTTTTTCTTTACTGCTGCATACAACAACAATGTTTGTAAAGCACCATTATAAAAAGTATAATACTTTTTATATTATTTCACTGTTTAAATCTGTAAAAAAAAAAATGTATATTACATAATGCTTGACATAGGTTAAAAATTTATTACTAAAAACTTTACTACACTGATCAACTCGAACACAGTATTTCGCAGAGAGAACTTCCTCTGCTTCTTCATCCTTATGTAATTCTTTACACTTATTAATATATTCTTCTTTGTTAATGACAACAATTTGATTCCCTTTATCTACTTTTAATATTATAATGCTTTTATCTTCCTGAAGATCTTTAATAATTCTTATTTGTTTCTTGGATATATTTACAGAAGAATGATCTTCTTGCACATCTTTCATTAACTGGCAAAATTTTAAATCTTTATTTACCTTTTGTGAACATCTCTCGATTTCAGCAAACATATTTATAAACCTCTTTTTGTCATTGACTTGACAGTTTATACCCTTACTAAGTATATTCATTTCATCTCTATTTACAATTCTATCACTAATGTTAAACACATAATCTTTGTAATGTTCATCATTAATTAATCTCTATCCTTCTTTGATTTTTCTTTTTCTTCTTCTTATTCATAATCGTAATGGAGAAGCAGAGCAAGTTCTTTCTGCGAAATATTGCATTCGAGTTGATCAGTGTAGTAAAGTTTTTAGTAACAAATGTACACTTTGAAAAAAACATTTTTTATTTTGGAAAAATGGATAATTCAGGTAATCATACTTGTAATTATCCACAATTACAATGCATTATTATTACCACAAATGAGCCATTATTATTATTATTATTATTACCACCGTATATGTGCTGTTCATCAGGAATCCGAGTTACATACAAATCCGAACTAAAGACTTTCTCAGAAACGTATCTCATCTGTAACCCGATGACCACCTGTACTGACTTTATATATATTTCTCTTACTATATTTTCTTTTAATTTCTCCTTTCTGTAAGTATATGAATAGAAAATTATTTACCTTTAATTTTATGGATATCTATCTGTATATATATATAAATATATAAATGTATATAGTCTTGTACTGCCAAAAAAGATCAGGATACCTGTCTAATATTGCGTAGATCCTCCTTGCTCTTGGATGACAGTAGCAACATGACGTGACATGGACTCCAGAAGGACTCTGTAGTACTGTGGAGACAGTGCATTCCTACAGAGCATCCTACAATTCTGTAATGTTCACTGATCGTGGATTCCTGGCAGTGACAGCACATTGAAATTCATCCCACATATGTCCAGTGGCATTTAAATCTGGCCAACACTGGGACCAAGACATACAAGCAAACTCAGAGAAATGCTCCTCCAGCCAAAATCGGGTTGCTGTGGCCTTGTGTGATGGTGCGTTGTCCTGTTAGAGGCTGCACCCTCTATCTAAATGCAGGACATGAACGGGTGCAAATGATTCGCAAGGATGGTGACGTAGTGACTATCAGTCAGAGGTCTGCAGATGTATGAGGGGTCCTAAAGTGTGCTAGCTGAACACACCCCATTCCACAACACAGCCATTGCTGCCCTGTATTGTCACTTGTAATCATGCAGGATCCAGTGCTTCGTGGGTTTTTCGTCATACCCGGAGTCATCCATCTGCCTGAAACAGTTGGAACCACAATTTGTTGGACAAGGCTACACGTTTACAATCATCTTGAGTCCAGTGGTGATGTTCCTGAGCCTACGGGTGACCCGAGCCTTGCATTGTGTGGTCAGCAATGACACCCGGGTGGACCATTGGCTCCAGAACCCATAAAACACAGGAAACATTACACTATTTGAACAATGATGCTAGTACTGGTCTCAGCATTGAGTTGATCTGTTATTTGCAGCAATGTTGCATGTGGGCCAAATCCTAAGAAGCATGCCAGGCACTGCTGCCACATTTGTCAAGGGCTTTTTTTTTGGCCACACCAGTCTCTCATGCTGGATGTTTTCCCTGATTTCATATAGTCCAGATACACCCTTGAAATTGTTGAACTTGTGAATCTGAACTTCGTCATAATTTCTGAGATAGAGTGACTCATCGTCTGGGCCCCTACAATCATAATGTCTTTCGAAGTCGCTTATGTTCTGATAAGCTGCCACTGGAGCTGCAAATGTTATTATTTGAGATTGTGAGATATCTGGCGTCATTTATATGTAGTTTGTGGACGATTCCATTAACTGCATGGGTGTGGTGGCAGTGGGGGCCCTCCCAGTTTTTTTTTTTTTTTTTTTTTGGCATTTCAATTTTAGTATATATAGATGAGATATATAAATTTGAATACTTATTTCAGGTTTTTTTTTTTTTTTTTCTATTTTAATGTAGAAGGCCTAATGCAGTTATTACAGGATTTGGGCAAAGCATTTCTACTATTAGCCCAGTATAATTGTCGCAAAGCAATTGAAGTTCTATCAGCACTCCCATCTCAGCACTTCAATACAGGTTGGGTCTATTGTACACTAGGAAGAGCCTACTTCGAATTATCAGAATATCAACAGGTAATTATTACTTCTCAATTGACTGGTATTCCATGTGCAAATATCACTCTTTGAATATTTGATATTGAAATTTTTGAGGATTTCAGAGGTAGATTACTTTAATGTTACATTGGATTTACTAATCATCCAAACTTTTAAAAGTAATAGTATTAGATTGTTTCATATTTAAAGCATTTTATCTTCCTTTTTCAGTTACTACCAAATTCCATAAAATATTAGTGTTAAGCATTTAAAATTGTGTTTAGCTCCAATGCTTTGAAATTATTTGGAAAATTAATATTTATTTAATACTTCAATCCATCATTCTTGTTTATATTAAATTTTCATTAAATATTAAAAAAAAAATGTTTTTAAGATTTACTGTAAAAGCACTTATTTTCGAGAAAATGAAGATACCGGTGATTTCGCGAGCTGAAAATTTCGCGAATTTTATATATATATTCAACCGAATATTTATTTATATATTCAACCGAAAAAAAGTAATTCGCGAGGCTTAAATTTTCGCGATTATGACGGGCTCGCGAAATTCGCGAAAATTAAAGCCTCGCGAAAATAAGTGCTTTTACAGTAACTGAATTAAAAATAAAGAAAAGTGATAGGACTTTTCTTTCATCTGCAAAATATTTTTCATAAAAATTTCCAACTTTAAAGTATTGTAAACTTTTGAGGTGTAAAACCCTGTAAACCTAGGTTTACATCTTTTTAGCGACCCTGTAAACGAAAAGTGTAAAGGAGAACTTCTTACGTTTATTCTGTCTTTCATCCCATCTATCACCACCTCTACAGCCCAAAATACTAGTCAGACAGACTTGAGTCATACCTTATTGGAACCCTAATGACTTGCAGAGATGGGAAAAAATATGATTCTGGTCTGTTGTCACTTTCTGTTCCTGTAACATGATATTACTTTAAAAAAGAATATTCTCTACGTCTTACAGATATTCTGAGTGGCTTTATCAGCTTTTGTAACCGTGATTGCATAATGGTTAGTACATTGCATTGTTGCTGTAATGATCCGGTTCGAATACTGGGCAGGGTACTGCTTGTTTATTTTTGGTTTTTTTATTATCTGATATTTGTTTTATCCTTCTATTCTTTTTTTCCTTAATTGTAATACATTACTTTTATATCCAAGGTGTTCATAATTAAAGTTCACATTTTGAAAGGCTTTAACTGCTGAACCAATCAGTGAAACAACTTCATATTTCACATGAGGATGTCTGGGATGATGGAATTTTGTTTGGCACAAAAAAAAAATTACTTCCGAAGGTGGCCGCTAGGGCAGTATATGACACTGCAATTTTGTAGTGGGCACACATGATTTGTTGTGTGTTACACAAGGACATGTACGTTATGGTTTCATCCGGTATCAGAAATGTACTGATCTTGCAACAGCACATGTGCAACCACAGAACAACATGTAGTGTGTCACTGAAATATTTTGAATATGGTATATAATGCTGGTCTTCAGATCCCCTAAATTGGCTATATGTTCACGATAGACAAGGTCTTTGAGATGACCCCACAACTAAAAGTCGAAGGGGTTCAGATCCAACAAAGGTGCTGGCTACATTGTTGAAAATGGCGACTGATGATTCTGTCATCGGTAAAAGTAGTCCAAAGCAACCGAATCAACAGGGGTGGGTGATGTGAACTGGGCACCATCCTGCATGAAAACCATTGCATGCAGACATTGACGCTGTTTGACATTCAAGTTTGGAAATCACCTGGTTGGCTAACAGAGATGCATAACGCTGGCCAGTAACTATGCAGGTGATGGGACCCTCAGGACTGAGCTCTTCAGAAAAAAAAAGGTCTGACAGTGAATGTGGATGTGAATCCACACCAAATGGTGACCTTTGGTGAATGAAATGACAACTGTCGCAAGGTGTGTGGATAAGCAAGTACCCAAATTTTGCAGTGGTGCTTATTCACATCACCATACTAATGGAAGTGTGCTTCATCAGTCCACAAAATGTTCCATGAATAGTCGGCTTTCAGTTCAGTTCAAGCAAGAAACTGCAGGGCAAATGTTTCACATGCATCTCTTGTCAGGAGTCAGTAATTGCTGAACATTGCAGATCTTGTAGGTTACCAGCTCAAAATTTGTTATAGAACTTCGTGATAAGTGCTTACAGGTTTATCTAATGACCATGCAACACGCCGTGCACTGCTGCTTCCCTAGACATTTGCCATCCTTTCTTCCTCCACCGCTAAGGCTACATCCCCCACTGTCTGCTGGTTGACAGTTTTCTGCCCTCTGCCAGCTTCACCTGTAAGGAACCTTTCTCTTCAAATTTCTGGATCATTTTACAAACACCATTTGCAGTCATAGGGTCGGTTTTTAGTCCCTTTACTGTTCTTAACTTTAGCAATGCTGTTAAAGCACATCTTTTAATTTGATGAAAAAGCTTCACAAGAAGTGCATGATTCTTTGGTAACATTGTCATTATTCAATGAAGTGACACATTCCTCACCTGTGTGCTTTTATAGCAGTTTTAATCACTTGTTATGACATGTGCATTTGTCATTTGCATTATCCACTACTGTATTGCCCTAGTTGCCACCTTCAAAGTATTTTTTTTGCACCAAACAAACCTTTCATCGCAATGGAAGTTCTCATGTGAAATATGAAGTCTTTTCACTGATTGGTTCTCCAGTTACAGCCTTGCAAAAATGTGGACTTTAATTATGAACACCTTGTATATTTTTAATCATTTTGTAGAAAATAAAACATGAATGAGTCACTATGGTTTCATGTATACTATGAAATCAGTTTTTTGCTTTATTTGTAGTTTCTTTTTAAACCCTACAGATATACTATATTTAATTAAAATAAGAGAAAAAGTCAGATCTTGAGTTGATTTGAAACAGAAGTGGCCTGAAAATTTTTGTAAAAGAGATATTCAATTTTTCAACATTTGGAAGTTACTATGGAAGAGGTTATTATAATTGTTTAGTTAATTACAGTATTCTATTGATTCCTCTTTAAAAAAAAAAAAAATACCCTGTTAAGCTTTTTTTGTTTGTTTTGTTTATTATATATCTTAAAACGAATTGGAATCCAAGATAATCTTTTATTTATGTATAAATATATACATTCATACATACAGTATTTTTCTCCTTTTTCAGGCAGTAAAATTATTCAATGAAGTAAGGCAGCTTGAACCACATCGAATGGAAGGAATGGAATATTACAGTACAGCATTATGGCATTTACAAAAAGAAGTAACATTGTCTGCCTTAGCTCAAGAATTGACAGACTTTGATAAAGAATCTCCTGAAGTAAATCTTTATTTATAATACATTTTTAGTTTTATTACATTTGTATGTTATTGTAATCTACTGACTCATAATCTTTGGGTCTCTTCTAGATAATAATCTGATAATAATATCCTTGGCGACCAAACAAAACTGATTTTTTTTTCTTTATCAGTATTATTTAAATATTGTGCTTTAGTTGTATTTTCTGTTTGTGAGCTATTTGTATTTTGCTCCTAAATAATTTTCCAAGCATATTAACTCTGATGTTCCTTTATTGCAGTACCTTGCTGTAATTTAGGATTTTTTTTTTCTTCTCTATAAGAGAATGTATAGTTCTTAAGTGTCACATCCCAGTGATTTGTAGCATTTGCTGAAGTGAATTTTACAAGGAGTTAATGTATCTCATATTTTATGCTATGTGTGATTTTTGGTCTTCTTTCATTGTCAGGCTGAGAGAAAGACAGACATAACCCATCTTCATCTTTTTAGAGGATAATGCTGTTTTCTTACAACTGACTTAAAATTAATAGTAAGAAAAACTCAGCATTTCTCTGTCCTGGAAGTTAAAAGCCTAGCAGTAACCATAGAAGGTAACCCAAGAGATCTGTTTGAATTACCAGATTGTAGACACAGTAGTATCCATGGGAACTTCTTTGAAATAGATCTAGTAGCAAAATATCATTCATCGTTGGTATTCTTTGATCATATAATTTGCTTCTGGTATTATTTTTATCATCAATTTCATCATTGAACAGTTTTGGAAAATACACTTGTGTTCTCCTCTATCTGAACAGTTGACTACGGAACCTTGTGATTAACGCTGATCAGGGGTCATAGATCATGAATATTTGTGCCATTCAAATTTAAATTTGCAATCTTAAATGGAACACCCTAAATATTTAGACATATTTAAATTTTACTTAAAATTTGGAATTCAACAGTGTATCACTTGCACGTTTCGTTCAAATGTGTTGTGTATGAGGAATCTGGAAAAACAATCCTAGCTATCTATTCCTGTATGTTATTGAATGAAAATAAAAGAACTACAACAAATATTCATTGTAATAACAGCTACAAACATAGAAAAGAAATACATTGCCTTATGTAAGTTGTTCACCATGAGCACCATTATGTTGTATTCAACTGTTGAGGAGTTATACAGGCTATCATTGCTCATACTCTATTCTGTAGATCAGCTAATGTTGTAGGTGGTCTCGAATAAACAGTATTTTTCAGGTGAGGGAAGATGAAAAAGTCTAATACCATCAGGTCTACACTGATGGTGTTATGTATCATTAAGGTGGCCACGCTACTGGTCCATTGGGTCCAATCCAACGTAACATTCTATTTTCCAACACAACAATACTTCTGTCGACTTGCACACACCTCAATCACTTACAATACATAGACTTGTTACAATACAATACAGTAGAAACACACTTGCCGGTGGTTTCTCAATGCCATTCGACGTCAATTATGTGTTTTAAAATATTCCTAATACATAACACATTTAAACGAAACATGTGCAAGTGATACACTGTTGAATTCCAAATTTCAAGTAGAATTTAAATTGTCTAAGTGGAAAGTTAAATTGCCTAAGTATATTTTATTTCCACTTTTTGACGACTTTTTCTATTTTCAAAACCTTATAGTTATGTTTTTAGGGTTTTTGCCACTTTTCAGAGTTTTTAAAGCATCGGTTGAACTTAAAAATAAGCATCAAAATTTTCTAAATCTGTTCACGGATTTTTAGGGGGCAGGCCTTAGAAGTGGGGCGTGACCCCACAGTTGTGACGTGGATGACTGCAGTAAATTTTGAGCATAAAACTTTTATGGGTGCTAGATACCTTACGGACTCGGCTGTATTTTATTTTACTCAAATCCAAACAACTGTTCCAAAATGGCAGCCGATAATTTCAATTTTTTGACGTTTTTCCTGTCTTGAAACCCTTATCCTGACATTGTTTTCACTAGGTTTTGCCATAAATGTTTTACAGCTTTTAGGGCATTAGTGTAACTACAAATAAGTAACAGCCAGGTTGACATCTGTTCATGGGTTTTTAGGGGGCGGAGCTTAGAAGTGGGACCTCAAACTTGTTTCATGGATAACTTTCGCAAATTTTGGGATTTTCAGCTAAAACTAACTTTGACTTATGGTGGATGAATATCAAATATTATTAACATATACTATCCACAAATCTCAACGTGGTTGACCTTTGGGAAATACACTTATCGTAGTGATGTAGGAGTAAACAAAGGAAAACTCCCCTCTCCCTCCCCCACATTCAGCAGTTATGAAGCAGCGGCTCCATTTCTACCATTGCTTTGACTGAATCCAAGGTTATTATGAAGTAAGTGCCACAGTCAGGAGATTATCTTTCAAAATAAACGATATTTTTACTGAAATTCATTCTATGCATCAGAATGTGCAGATGTTTATTTCTTAAAGAGATTTTTCATTTCGTGTTGAAGCGACACTGGATTCATAAATGACTACACGGGATATTTGTTGCCTTTGAAAAATCATCCAGCTTGAATTCAAGTGTACTCCTCTTCGACTTAAATAATAAACAGATTCTAAAATACAAAACATAAGTAATTTGGAGCAGGTTGACAACTTGGTAAAATTCGTTTAATTTGCTACAGGAATTGCATTGTGTAAAGGTGGAAATTCCCATAACAGATACTGAAGTCAGACGTTTTAGCTCTCATCACTGATTGGTGCTTGTCTTTGAAAAGCACCAACTACTTGAAGCTTTGTAAACATTTCTTTGTAAAGAAAATCAAATGACAGAATCACAAACTCAAAAAAATATGACTATTTCTTAGAGAAAAGCAATGATGAGAATTTCTTACTTTTGATTTGGCCTTAAGCATCAGCAGAATGTTACAGTGCGCAGGTTTTTTATTTTTGTTTGTTTAGTAAGAACACTGAATAGCCTACATGAAAATAGAATTCTGATGCATCTTTGTTCACACAGTCATTGCAGATTTTATTAAAATTTCTGATAATGAAGATGTATCTGAAGGAAGTCGATATGTATAAGTTTAAATGTTATAAATCAAATGCTGTGGTCACCATATCTATTCTGTATTCAATGTATATTGTTGTATGTTGAATTCATCAATTTATGATTAGCAATTTATAAGATTGTTTGACATAAGTTATGGTATGTTCTTTTTCTTCTGCTGCTTCCACTGGGTCGCTGGTGTAGATAGTCTCCTTCCATTTTCCTCTTTCTAGGGTCATTTTTCCTCCAGACCCAGCTTCCAAAGGACGGCTCAAACAGTGTCCATCCATCTTTCTTTTCTTCCTGCTAGCACCATCTCAGTGTAGACATTTATCTCTCTCAAACATTTCCAGCAAGCTGAAGCCTTGTGTCCTGTCGGACCCCCTGTAAATCTTACTAGCTTCATCTTGTTTACCTCTAATCTATCCTTCATCTCTTGCTTATTCATGTGTCGTCCCATACATCAGTGATGGTCTCACCATCAACCAACTTTTATATCTTTCCTTTTAGCTTACAGAATGCCCTCTTATCACACAGAATTGACAAGCACATAGCACCACATCATCTGCATGCATCATTATCCAAGGTAGTTTTGTTCTAATACTTTTCACCAATACATCCATCACATTAATAATCAACAGAAGGCTCAAAGCCGAACCCTGGTGGACTCCTCCTTGGCCCTAATCATCATAGTTCAACTGAGCACCTCACCCTAGTTGTACTCGTACATATCCTGGAAGGCAGAAGGAAGGGTGTAGATAGTGCAGAGGTAGTCCTCAGGGAAACCTGTGCTATAAGTGGGCAAGCATTATCTTGTTATAAAGTGAATTGCTGTAGCTGCTCCACAAAGAAAAGCACATGAAGCCACAGAATCTCCTGAATGTGCAGCAGCGCCATCAATGTTTCCCTGATCACCACCAGCATAGACAGAATTGTACAAGATGGCTCCCCACACCATGACTCACCAGTCCAAGTGATGTATCGCTCAACAATGAAGTCTGAATTTGTGCGCTACCTAGTGGTTCTACATACTCTAGTACGGTGGTTATGTGTCCAGACAAAACCTGGATTCGTCACTAAACACAGTTTGTTTCCAGTTCACAGCCGTCCTTGCTACCCACTCACTACACCACTTTAAACAAAGCCGCCCATGGTGAGGTCTTAATGGCAGACAGCATAAGAGGCACAAAGAATGCAAGTCTCATTCTGCAAATCACCTCACAACCAGATGGTTAGAGACAGGGGTTTGTAGAGATTCCGCTACGTCTCTGGATGGTGGACATTGCTATCCTTGGGTCAGTTTGTGCCTGTCGGACCATGACACTATCCTCTTTTCTGCTAGGGCCTTTCCTCATATTTCCACTGCTCCCAATACCGTCGCACAGTATAGTCGAAATGGTTCAGATGGTGGCCAATTTGACAAGTATAGTGAGTTTTGTCATTCCCGGATCATTCATTCTTTGTGCTCTAATTCTTTTGGTAATGGCTGTACATATAAAACTTTGTTACCAATTACAGGTGATTCTGCATAACTGACAATTAATCACTAAAACTACCTCAGTTATTTCACCTGCTTCTTTTTTTTTTTTTTCTTTTTTTTTTTTCTTTTTTTTTTTGTCTCTTGTTTTATAACTCCTGCTTAACTGTTGTGACCTGTATAGCAACACAATTAGAAGCTTTGAACTCTAGCATTTGCTCTTAGTTAACAAACCTCTCTTCCCCATCTTAGTATCATAAAATAAGACTGTCATTGTCAAGTAAATCAACTTATAACATTGCTTTTTGTTTTTACTATTAAATTACAAATCCTGAATTCATAATCTTACAAACTAACTAAAACAGAGTGTCTGCAGAACCGGGAAATCAGGGAAAACCTGGAATTGTCAGGGAATTTTGTTATTCTGGAAAAAGTCAGGGAATTATCAGGGAATTTTGCAATTATTACTTAAAATCAGGGAAATTTTTTGGTTGAACAGATCAGTTTGGAGGTTTTTTTTTCTCTTAACATCAGGGAATTTCAAAAGAAGTTGTTCATGAAATCAGGGAAAAATCAGGGAATTTTTTTATTCAGATTTTGTAGACACCCTGTAAAAGATTAAAAATATTTTAATAATAATTTAGAAGAAAACTCCTGTTTGTTTGGAAATAATTGTAGCTACTTTTGTGGCAAGGAAAATTATGCTGAAACTGATTGCATATTTTAATTATTATTATTAAAATAATTTTTATGCTTTATTTTAATGTTTTATTTTGTCTTTGTTACAAATTCCTGTTAACAATGAATTTGTTTTAGAATTAAAATCCATCCAAGCCATCCCTTGGAGATCAGATCGTACTAAAAAAACTTTAGCAACAAATTGTCTAACATGGGATTTCTTTTAAATTATTTCAAAATATACTAACTTGTAAGACTGAATGTAAAGATGTATTCATGCAAGTCATCAATAGATGATAAGAAATTTTTTATGTTCAATAATGATATATTTACTGTTTTTCAATAATGATATATTTACTGTTTTTCAATAATGATATATTTACTTTTTAGGCTTGGTGTGCTACTGGGAATTGTTTTAGCTTGCAAAAAGAACACGACACTGCAATTAAATTTTTTCAAAGAGCTATTCAGGTTAGGACTTTTCAGCTTTTCATTGTTTGCATTTGATAACTTCGTTAAATTTTATACTTGTGTTCAAAATTTTTTGATATGCTTAGTTTAATTTAATAACACTTACTTTAAAAAAATAATTGTAATTTGAGGGTTTTTTTTTTTTTTTTTTTTTTTTTTTTTTTACATATTTAAATTGCAATAAAATAATCATTACATTTATTTAAGTTACAATATACAACTTTGGCAATTATCTGTAATTTATTTACTACTACTATTTTTTTTTGCTTTACCAAAAAATAAGATTAATGCTAATATAGTTGAATCTAGCTATAATAATTTGTAAGGATATCATAAGTAATATTATTGGTAACTTAGCGTATTGATGAGGTTTTGGTAAGAATAGAGATAAATTTTGCTTGAAAAAATTTTGAAAAAAAATAGCAGAAACAAAAGATGCAACACTAAGATTTTCTTTGAAAACAATTATCAATAATGTTTTTTTAGATTTGTTTTTGTTTATAGTAAAGAAATAGAATAAGACTATAATAATTTTCCAAAGTATTATAACAAGACAAAAGTCAAGAATGTCCTATTGCTTGAATTTTCTGACAGACTAACAAAAGTCAGTTGTATGACGTCTAGAAAACAAGCTAAACTTCAGATATTTCAGGTACAGCTACTGACTGACAATTCATCACAAATTTCACAAAACCATTTCACTATTGTGATTCAATTGGCATTCTAGTCCAGAAATGATTTTATGAAGTGAAATCTTTTCCGCAGAATTGAACTTTATAATGACAACAGTATCTTCAATTTCTTTTCTGCTTCTTCACAAATAAAGGTCATTGTGTAGATTTTTTTTGTTTATTTGCTGCTTACGTTTACATCATTGAAACATCCTTAAATTTTCATTTTATAGATTGGTCTGCTTCTATTGGATTCATAATAATACTGATGTTCATTAACTCACTTCCTTAAGTACTTGAAGTGACTTTCATGAAACAAGTCTTATGATTTTCAGAATGAAAAAAAGAAAAAAAAAAAAAAAGACTTAACATGCATTGATGAAATGCAGAAAAGAAAATGAACATTTTGCATTTATTTAATAAAAGATCAACGTTAAATTTTACTTGAATAATATTGAAATTTTAGACTGATAAAAAAAAAAAAGATAAGTGTTGGTTAGTATTCACATTCTTCAGGAAATGTTAAGTTTTTTATATGGCTAAATAATACATAAATATACTATATGACCAAAAGTATCTGGACACCAACTGTTGTACAATCAGAAAGTAATGTGGCACATATTAATAGGATATTGGGCCACCTTTAGCATCAATCACAGCCTACACTCGTCTGGGAAGACTTTCCACCAGATTTTAAAATATGTGAGCAGGAATTTTCTTCCATTCGTCCATGAGAGCTGTAGTGAGTCTTGCCACTGAAGGAGGGCAGTTGGGTCTTGTGCTTAATCTGAATTCCAATTCTTCCTAGAATTGTTCTATGGGATTAGGGGCTCTGTGAAGACCAGTCCAGTAGTTCAACACCCATCTGTTCAAACCATGGCAGTACAGCCTTCGCTCTATGGACAGAACAGTTATCCTGTTGATACAGAATTGGTCCTTCCCCAAATTGTTGCCAGAGGGTGGGAAGTACAGCGTTGTCAAGAATGTTGATATACATCTCAGCGTTCATGTTTCCCGAACAAAGGAACTAAGGGACCCAGGCTGAACCACGAGAAACAGCCCAAACTACGATCCCTGCCACCAAACTCGACAGTTGGCACAATACACTAGGGTAGGAAGCTTTCTCCTGACATCTGCCAAACCCAGACGCGTCCATTGGACTGCCAGATCATGTAGCAGGATTCATCACTCCAAAGTACTTGTTTCCACTGCTCCACAGTCCAATGGCAGTGCACTTTGCACCTGCATGTCATTTAGCATTCTCCTTACTTATGTTGAACTTGTGAGCAACTGCACGACTGTGGGAAGCTGTGTGTTTCAGCTCCTGGTGAACAGTCCTGATGCTAGCGATGATGCCTGAAGCTGTTGGGAGCTTACTAGTGATCGTGGCTAATGGGAACTTGTGATTCTTCTGCACTACCCTCTTCAAGGTTCGACGGCTGTGATCTGTGAGTTTCTTTGGCCTATCAATGCGATTTTCTCCCCTTATCATTTCTAGACATTTCCATTTTATAACGACATCACTTACAGTTGATCATGGCACCTGTAGCAAGGCCGATATTGCACGAACTGATTTGTTGCGCCAATGGTATCCAATGATCATGCCATGTTCGAAATCACTCAGCTCTGCTGACTTATTAATTGTCTGTCTAATGCCTGTTTATGAATGCGTGATGCTGTGGTTACCACTTTGATCTCTTCCTATGATGTCATAGCATGCAATAACAGCCACTTCTCCAGAGGGGTGTTCAGATACTGTTGACCATAAAGTGTACCTTTTAAAGACATCCTCAATGACTAACATATAATTATGTTGTACTCTTTATTTATCACTAGGCGTGACTAGTAAATGTTATTGTTATTCAATAACTTTACTACTTATTCCTGTTTAATTTCTCAATAATGATCACCAATGAAAGAATAAACTGTTGTAATTGTACAAATTTCATAGTCCTTGAATACTTCTGTTCAACTTATCCTTTCTTTGAATGATATAATATGTCAATATGTAGGGTGAATACAACCAAAACTTATCAGTCTTAAAATTTCCACATTATTCAAGTGAAAAGATGAGAGATTAAAAAAAAAATAAAAATTATCCATTCGTTCAGTGATTTTTTTTAAAACTAATAAACAAATGCTGTCAATGTACTGTATTGTAGTTTGAAACAGAACTTTTCATACACTTCTTTTTTTATATTAAATACAATTAATTAAATATATTAAATATGTAAAATTTTAATACATTTTTTTGTATTTATGCTCTAAGAAATACTGATATTCTTATTTAAAAATACTTACTGTTTATTACCTCATAGCTTCATTTGTTATGTTGAAAGCAGTTCTTCTTATGGTTAATGCTATTTTTTCTAATTCAGGTCGATTCCAGTTTTGCATACGCTTACACATTATTAGGACATGAGTATGTGCTGACTGAAGAATTAGATAAAGCCATGTCTTGCTTCCGAAGTGCAATACGAATAGACCCAAGGCATTATAATGCATGGTAAGGATCCCTTTTTTTTTTTTTTTTTCCTTAGCATTTACTTGATCATTATTCAGCATTTTTAGATGTAAGTTAAGATGGGTACAGGATTTCTTACCTATGTTTCAAGACCAAAGGGCATTGGATTGATCAGCTGCCTTCTTCCCAGTGGTTAAGATTCATTGGGGCCTATATCTTCAACATCATGAAGGGGCCTCCATTGCCTGTAAAGGGGAATTTTTTAAGTTGAAAGTGTTAGATAAGATTTAGTTATCATGCTATAACTAAATCTTATCCTGATAAAACAGGATAAGCTAGAATTTTAAATTGTAAAATTTTATCATAATAAACAATTTTGAGTGAAGCATCATTCAGTTATTTCAATAGTTTGGAAGTGTAAAGTAGACTATTTCTATATCCTTCTTCTTTTTCTTTCTGTACCCTTACACCAGTACAATCTTAGGAAGGTGAAAGCCTCAACTAACTACTTGCACTTTCAAAACAATGAAAAAGTAAAAATAAAATCAGCACCTGCCTAAATTAAAATTGTCTCTCTGTTTCAATTATAGGGAAAGAATTGGGAACGGCCGTTTCGTCCTTTTACGGACTTATCAGCCCTATCCCGCCTTCCCCGATAACTGAACCAGAGAGGCAAGATCAATAAGTGGAGGCCACCATCCAACCTGGCAGTAGCCCTCCAAAACAAACAAGACAATAAAAACAATTAGTGCTTGACTTAACGCACTCAAAACCTTTTGCCTCCGATGAGCAGGCTAAAAAGGCATTTAACAACAAAGGAATATTCCAAAGGAAAGATTCAACAATTAGAATCATAAAATTTAACGTGCTGTGTGAACAATTCCTTCCCTACATTTGAAACAGAGAGGCAATTTTAATTTAGGCAGGTGCTGATTTTATTTTTACTTTTTCATTGTTTTGAAAGTTCACACAGCATGTTAAATGTTATGATTCCTGTTTTCAATATATTAGCTAATTTATTGAGGGCCATTCTCTTTATTTAATAAGCATGTGATCTTGAAACTTATGCCAAAACAGAGATAATCCTTCTAATACACATTAATTGTGTTAAAATATTTTTTTGTTCAATGTAGCTCCAAAAATATCCGCATATTGGGAAGGCTATATAACAACACTTTTCCATGCTCAGTTCAGTTATTCTGTGATCCGAAAACAGTGTAAAAAAATTCCAATAGCAAATGTGTTAATTAATTAGATAATTCTAGAAAAACACTATATGACATATGACTGTTATTAATTATGATTATTTATGATATAATTCTTTTTTATTAATTTAAATAAAACAATTATAATCGAAATTAAAATCCAAAATATGAATTCCCATATGGTAAAGTCTAAAGAAAAGTCCTAGCTTAGTAAGTGTGAAAAGCTGTGACAAAATAAAAGAAGCTTGAGATCTGAACTATAATTATTACAAATAAAGTACATTTTGAAGGATGTACTCTTCTTCCATTCTATTATCTATTATAAAAGATCATTTTTATGAATATATTAAAAAAAAAAAAAAAAAAAAAAAAAAACTCTCCTTACAAATCAGAGAATCTGGCTGATAATTATTTATCTGATCATTCATTCTAGCCTCTACCTTGACATATTTCAAATTTATTCTTCTTTTGTTTTATTAATGAACCTGTTAGAAGAGTTTTTATTTTCATTGCTTAATTCTTGTTATTATATATATATATTTTTTTTTAAATTTATCTCTAAAGGACATTTTACTTTTATAAAGAATCTCTTGAAAATCCTGGGATTCTATTTTTCATCTAAGGAGTATGGAAACGTAGAATATTCTAATTTAGTGGATTACACCAAGAATTGTCATGGCAACTTCTTGTGAAGTTTCCATTTCTAGGTTTTCATTATTTTCATTGGAAGATAAAAGAAAAGCTTAAAACAAGTTTATATCACTGGGTCAAATAGCTCAAGGAAGACTGTAAATAAATGAAGCGCTATATTTTTAAAAAGTAATTAATGTAAAATTTGAGAACTAAATTTTATTCTCTCTATTTCTAAAAAATAATTTCCAAAATAGCGACGAAAAGTTAATGTGCAAACCCAATTTTTATATAAAAAAAAAAGCATTATGTAAGAGGCATTTTGATCCTTCCATGTGTATAAAGTAACTTTCTGAGAAAAATGCTATTTCATGCGTGCACAATGTGATATTACACTCTCTTTCTAAGATTTAGTCAAAGACAGCATTAAGTGATCATATAGGATTTTTTTTTTTTTTTTATTATGGCGAGACATATTAGGAAAAACAAAA
>JAFIDM010000001.1:79472325-79496440 GCA_023159025.1 Thereuonema tuberculata | reverse complement strand
TTGGGAGACAAACATTATTGACAGCTAATCATCATTCATCTGATTCTCTTAATATAAAATAGAACAGTAGTCTTGCTTTTTGTTCTTATTGATACAGCATATTCAATTTCTGCATTCCTTATACCTTTTCGTTACAACCAACTAAAATTTATGTCTAAAAGAAAAGCACTTTATGTATTTACAACTGTATAATCATTGTAATTGCCTTTTTGTATGTTTTACAAAAAAGATTGGAAACACGTTGAATTTTTAATGTATTAAACCAACAGTTCTCAAAGCTAACTACGAATTGATTTTTCTTCACTTCAGTAACTGCTAGAAAACCACAGTCTTCAATGATGAAGAGGATATTAATCTAAATAGTAACAAGCAAACAATTCCTTGATATGTATTTGAATCATTCTGAAAATCAAGTTTAAGTCATTGTTTTACCTTATTATGGCTAGAATTAAAAGCAAGTTAATTTATATTATTTTTATGGATTGACACCGAAGTTTCAAAACTGCTGCATTCAATGCAGCATTCTTTCTCTCTCTCCCATTCCTTTTACATATACATTCCCTTTACTTTTTATCACAATAATTACAAATTAAAAGAAACCAATATTAAAAATATTGATTATTTTTTGATGCGAAGGGAAAGAAAATAAGGTTCTTACTTCATTCATTTTATCTTCCCAAGCAGCCAATATACTACAACCAGCTTTTTTCTTGTCTAATATCTTTTTAACTTCTTCCCTGAAATATTAATAGAGAAATTTGTTATTTTGCTGTTAAAAAATGCTTTCAAATTCTTTTGAAACTGAGTTATCATTTCTTCATATATTCAGTGTTTTTTAAAGTGCAGGATCATTTTAAATATAAAACTTTTTTTTTTTTTTTGGTTGGCTGAGAATCTTTGTCCTGCTAAAGTGGTCCAAGGACCAAACAAATTTGAGAAACACTGCTCACAATAATTAGTCTTTTGTTCCCACTGAACTGAAAGATACCATGTAATTTAACAATTTAAAACCTCAAGCCTATATTTTTAAAGTAATATAGCAGCATAGCTAAAGTATAATCAAGGATTAAGTGGATTCTTATACAAATAAAACAAAATATATATTTAATGTTTTTAATCCTCACACTACTAAGTGGGGTATCATGATTATTCCCGCAATAAAAACAGTATCGGTTATGGGTCATTCCACAGAAAACGTACCTTTTTAAGTACAAGGCACTTATTTACTTAAAAAATATTCAAAGTTCTTCTTTCAGTGGTTATAAACAGCAATACAAACCAAGGAAGATATGAACATTGGTATTCTTTGTTCTTTCATTTTATTTCTATTAAATTTTTAAACAACAGTGAAGATATGTAAACCTCCGTTACGTGTCACAAGTGCTTCGTCAGAAGGGTGGTTAATTACTGCATGAATTTAAGGAAATATTGAATAAGTGAGTCACATTGTATTTCTTACATTAAAAGGTGAACTGCAGTTCGACATAAAAAAAAATGAGAAAATGTTAGCTTGAACATACGTTTTCAGTTTTGAAAGTTTGTCACAGACTTTCCCTGTATCCTCTGTTCTGAAGATATTTTAACAAATTCCCATTAGATGGCAACAGTATTCACAAAGAGTGGATGAAGGAGGAAAAGACGCCACTTTGTTTTAGCTCTGTCTTGTGTTTGGAGTAAAATAGTATGGTTTAACTACATTCTATCTAACAGTTTCTTCAGGATTGTCAAGACGGTTCTCATCTTGTGTATTCTCCGTTCTCAACTTAAGACAGGTAAATAACATTGAGAAAATACATAGAACTTGTTGAAATTATTCTTAAATACGATTCAATTATATTTTAAAGGATGTTCACGAGCTAACCTCACAATAAACATGACAAACTAGGGAAATTTTGCAAAGTGTATCCTCCGTAGATGTATCCTCCGTTACATTAACATTGAATGGAGGATATTAATTTCGTAACAGAGGGTACAAAATCATTTATTTAAATACTATGAGTCTCAATAATTGATTTAGTATATGTACTATATTGTTTATTATCATTATCTCAATAATTAATTTAAAATATTTATGATATTGGAATATTTGTTTATTATTATCGGTAAATTTCTTTTCTGCTGTTTTGCGATAAGTTAATGTTCTGTTTAACCACTCAGTTTCAGAATAAATTTAAATTTTACTTAAATTATGAGTTATGCTTTTAAAATATGGTAATTTCATCACTGTATCTTATACTCTGTTACAGTTGTGTATCCTCCGTTCATATCAAAATTTTATTTTATTCCTTATTTCATGAAAAAGGAAGAAACAATGTAACAATTCATTTTATAATTCATAGGAGCAATAATACTGCTTAGAAAATAAATCTCAGATTTGGTTGTCAATATTTTTTTTTTTAAATTTTTGTCTCTTAAAAGGTACGTTTTCTGTGGAATGACCCTTATAACAGACATTTGTGGCTTTAAGAACTTAGTTTAATAAGCTTTTCGAATTACAACAATGCATTTTAACACTATTGTTTTGTATTTTTATTATTACTGTTGTTAAAAATCAGCAATTAACTAACATTTTAAAATTCACACAATTTATTTATGTTTTCTTCCTCTTACCATGACACTGATAAATTTCGTAGGTTAATGTGTATTTTAATTATTTGTTTCTTTCTCTCATTATATATATTTTAAAATTTCAACATTAAGTAGAATTTTCAAAAAAAAAAAAATTACATTGGCATGGAAATTTATCTGGGATATTCTGACTACCCCATTTAGTAAAAGAAAGGTATTGAAATCTTAGTAATGTAGGGATAAAAAAATCACTACTTTCAAATTCATGAAACAACATTATAGTCATGGATCAGACCATTATGACCAAGTATAGAAACATTCCACAGCATTAATCATCAACCAGTGCTTAATACATATTAGACTGCACAACAAATATAGAAATGGAAGAACATCTTGAACAGGGAATGTCTACTTGCGTGATGAAGACTGAGATCAAAACCTCAGCAATTATATCACTATTGTCTACTTGATATGGTGAAGACGCAGATGAATTAATTCAAAGAAATCAATGGTTAAAGGTGACGTGAACATCAGTTGTCATGTTCTACCCAATTATTAAAATGCTAATTTCAATTATTTATTTTGTGTAAAACTGTTAAAATAAGGGAAATAATGATTTCTGGGGGAAAAATATATCTCAAGTGTTAAACTTACCAGGAAGGACGCTCCCTGCTGAGATAATCACGAATTGTAGGCCCTCCAGAGCTGGCAGGACCTCTTGCCCTAGCCATTGCTATAGGGTTCATAAAAGCCTAAAATTTAAAAAAATTGCTGTTTACATGGATTTTTAACATTCAAAGGAGATAAATTTTATATATGATATGACAAGTTGTTAAGCAATTAGAATTTGCAGTTGATGTAAGTGAACATGAAAGAAACTTCATGATATCACAGTAAATTGCTCTTTAATTTCAATATTAGTTTAATTCCCCCATCCCCAGAAAACCCCCAAATGTCTTAAGATGAATGGTTAAACAACCAAACACAAATGAAATGAAAATCACAAATATCTATAAAAAAATATAAAGTGAAGCTCCAAAAGTTTGATTGTTTTGCACATCATCATCATGGAAGAAGGTAGGGCCAACCCAAAACAAGGTTCCACCTTCTGTCACACATTTTGTCATCTTCCATGTTTGCGATGTCTTCCTTATTCCCTGATGATAGTAATGAAGACTGTTGGAGCTTCTTCCCATCTTTTTATAAAAATGTGCACTTTTCATTTCATTTTTATATTTCATGATTTACCATTGCATGTTAAGATTACAAAAATTCTACTAAAAATGTAAATTTACTAAAAAGCTTATATTTAATATAGCTTACAAGTGTGAAACATCAACTATATGGATATAAAAGTCTTACATTTTGTTTATACATGTGACAAATCATTTCTACCTTAAATAAAATTAATAATCAGTCTTTCAAAGTTGGAAAGAAGCAAACTAGTTTATTATTTATTAAATCCCACTCAAATGTTTGAAGATTAACTAATCAAAACAGTATTTAGATCCGTTTACTGCATCTACAAGAATTAATTTCTTTTCCCAAATAATCCGATGTTTTTGTATTGCAAAGCAATTCAGCCCCTTCTTCAATTCTGAAGAATAGTTCAAATATTAGCGGACTATCTTCAAAGGGCAAATGTATGTATTGACTTCCAAATAAATTATTTATTGATGATCCAGTGAATTTTAACTTACGTATCGTGTGTCTCTTTTCCCCATATTCCTAAATATGGTGATTAGTCAAGCATTCACGGTAGATCTAAACAAAAACATAAAATGATTTGTTATATTAAGGAAAAAATTTGTTGTATTTACTTATAACAGTTTTCAGTTAAAAGAAATATCAACATATATTAAGATATAAGATGTACTTATTAAACCTTAACAAAAAACAATACAATTTGTGAGTGGTTGGGGGAAAACAATCTTTACAATAAACTGTTCAGAAAATTATAAATAAAAAACATTGCGTATTTCTTTTTCCTTTCTTTTGGAATTTGTAATTATATGATTTAAGAGAAATAAACAGAAATTAATCAAAACTTAAATATAAAAACACACTAAATTTAAAAGAGAAATAAAAAAGCCACGTGACAAAAAAAAAAAAAAAAGCCATCTTTAATTTTTGATTGATTTTTATCGTCTACACACGTAAAAAGTTTTTAGGAATATAGAAGTAAATAGAATTCATTTTCTGGAAACCTTCCATTTTCAAATAATATCGAACTTTACGAGGCTTTTTGATTCCTGCTTGTAAAAATTTACAAATGTATTTATGTCATATGAAAAATTAAGTAATTACCTAACGAAAGTTTCATTTAAAAAATAATGCATTCAAATCATTACCGCATCTTTAAAAAACATTTTCTTTTTTTAAATTGTAATGTTTACTCATAAATTTTGAAGCAAACCCAACATTTCCACTCTTCTCTCCCAACTGACCTAGACACAATTAGATTACTACAAATCAAATCAACAAATCGGTAATTTGTTTAAAATTTGAAAGCAACAGAATTACTACTTACTAATAGAACTCTTCGACTAAACAGAAATATTTACGAAAAATCATCGAGGATAAACATTTAAATATCGCTACTTCCACTACCATTTCCGTTTCAAGGCGTCATCTGGTGATAAATAAGAGAACTTATTACGACCGACACTGAGCTTAAGTTTCAGTTTCAATTTATTCTAGCCACTGTAGTGTAAATCGTGTTGACAACATGAAAATCTGAAATCTCTTTTTAGCCATATCGAATTCTTTGCAAAGCACTCTAAATAACACCTCAAAATTTATAAGTTCACTTAACCAATTAAAAAAAAGTTTCAAATCAGCTAACCAACAAAAACCAGTTTTTTTTTTTGGCTTATCTGAGTGTTGTTTCAAGTTTTCCGTTTTTTTGTTTTTTGTTTTTCTTCTATCAAATGTCATGTCTCTGTTCATTCTATTTAGCTTAGTTCGTTCCGTGGTGTGGATTGGTACGACGCATTGGGAGACTGCCAGATGGCGCGAATATTATATTATAAAACTAAATATGACTTTATTTTTTAATAACATTTATTTTACAGAAAATATGAAACGATTTGCCAGCGCCTCCGTGAACGTGCTGGATATCTGAGGAAAAATTGATAAGATATAATGGAAAATAGATCAGAAAATATTGAAATAATCTCAAAAATGTAATAGTTAATGCTGCTGAACAAAATGAAATACATTTGAATCGCGATAATCCGACATTTGTCAGTCCGACGCTGCGTCGGATGACGTCACTGCGCTTGCTGCCGAGGCCGACGAGAAACACTCGTTATTTTCTTAGCCTCGGCTTGCTGCAGTTATCTCCCGTGACTCACAACAGTTTCCGTTTCAGTTTAATTGTTCAGTTTTAATTAAATATGTACTCAATATGTATTGTAACAATATACGTACTGTAGTACGTACAGTACTGTGTATACATAACTTACATTTTCTTGCCTTAGAAGTCAAAATTCAGTTTTAAAAAAATGAACATTTGATAATCCGACATTTTTGATAATCCGGCACCCCCTCGGTCACGTACTGTCGGATTATGGCGATTCAACTGTGAATCGCCATAAAAAAAAAATATTGATTTGAAGTTTTTCATGTTCAGTCATATCTCGTTTCGACTTACGTCATTTTCGACTTGATGTCGGTTTTTTTGTTAATAATGATCGAAAAAAATAACAGTCGATTAAAGTCAGCTTATGCAACTTTACGTTACTTCAGTCAGCGAACATATTAAAAAATCCATAAAAATTAAAAAAAAAAAAAAAAGGTTGTTGTGCAGTAAACAGAATTAGTGGAATTATAATGAATTTTCATTATTTTCGAACCAAATGATTCTGTACTTACTTTCTATTAATACCGATGAAATACCCCGGGTTTTTTTTTTTTTTTTTTTTTTTTTTTTGTAGTTTTCAAGAAATTTAAAAGTTTAAATGGGATTCTTTGCAGAAGCACTCCGATGAACCATGGCTTTTTGAACTATTTCAAAATGGCGAAACATTTGGCTGCCTTTGGACTATTTTCAAGATGGCGGATAAGTTGCAAAATGGTGGGTCATTTCGAAATCAAATTATGCTGGGAAGTGATATTTGAAATGACGGGCCTTCCGAATTCAAATTGAAAGGGATTTGAAATATATAAAGTAAATTCAGAATAAGGGAATGACTTAATGCAACAGTGACGGTGTCTAGTCTGATTTGAGATTAATTCTCATCCATCAAAGAATTTTATGTTACAGAAAGAAAATTAAATAAATAAAGTTAGAAAAATGGATAGACCATGTTTATCTATACAGTTTATCCCGTTTCTATTCTGCAGACGGCTTACAAGATGACGTAATGTATCCTTCCGCCAATAGGAGCATTAGAGGTCAGTATCAATATTTTGCCTTTATAATGAAAGTTATCTGAATTCAAGACAATAACTACTGTTAAAAAATGTTAGGGGGAAAAAATATCTAAAATTTAGTCTTAATTTTTTTAAATCTCTAGATAATTCTTTTAACAATGTTTTTGAAGCTTTTTTTAAAAAATTAAAATTATGAACACAAACAGAAATAAAATTGTAATTTTCCATTTTGGCAGAATTTTTTTTTTATGTTGTCCATTATTTGTACATATATGTACTGTATATATATATATATATATATATATATATAAAATTTGCCGGACAGCTTTCTGAAATTTAAAAACCAAATTAATTTCAAAAAGCTGTTTCTGTGTAAGTATTAAGATTCGAATGAACTTACACGTCATCAGCGGCACCTGGTGTTGAATTTTGAAACTAAGCTAAAAAAATTTTTTAGAAATAACATAACAGCGCTTTATTATAAGAAAATTGCTCTCTTTTTTAATATTTTTTTAGGTTTTTTAAATTTATTTTATTTTTTTAAATTATCTTTTAAATTATATGCTTTTTTTGGCTATATGTATAAAAATCTCTCACATATATATACATATAAAAATTATTTATTTTATACACATAAAAAAATTATTCATTTTACATACATACATGAAAAATTATTCATTTTACATACATACATAGAAAAATTATCCATTTCCCATACATACACAGAAAATTTCTTAAAACATACTACAAAATATTAAGAGCAAAAGATGACAGTTATCAATTCAAACTTAAAACTTCCTCAAATAGAGGATTTAATTCTAAGCTGTCATGAGATAACTTGAATGATCAAAATATAACAAGTCCTTTTTAGAAGATTAATGATTAAATAAAATAATGAATATATTTAATTTTATATTTTTTGTAGATTTGAAATTTAAATTTCTTTTGAAATCGAATAATATAAGTATTTAAAATTTTGTTAGGAAAATTATTATTTTTAAATTCATTAATGAGATAATTCAAATTATTCAAAAAATCATCTATTTTAGAGTTAATGGTAAGATATCTTCTTAACTCTTGTAAAAAGATATTTTGAAATAAATTAAAACTAACATTACTTGTAAATTTGTGAAATCTGTTTATTTTAAAAGGAAACAAAAATGTTTTGTTAAATAATTGTATATGAGGCTTTTGTTGATTGAAATATATTCTCAAATCCAAAAAATCCACAAATTCAGCATGAATATTGGTTTGCTGTAAGTTAATAATATTATTATAAATTTTATCTTCTATATAATTAATATTAAAATTAGCATTAAAAATAATTAAATCGTCTATATATCTAAAAATTTTAAATTGGAAAGGGAATTCAATACAAAATTGATATTCAAAGGCCAATAGAAATAAGTTAGCAAGAATGCTACTGTAGTTTACACCCATTCCAATACCTTTAATTTGGGAATATATTTCATTATTAAATTCAATATAATTATTGTATAAATTAAATTGAAGAAAATTAATAAATGTTTTAATAGGAATTTTAAATAGATTAGTAATATTAAATTCTGAAATTAAAAATTTGATTTGCTGTAATAATGAATCCAATGGTATATTTGTAAATAAATTTTCAAAGTCTGCAGTAATAATATTAAAAATTTTGTTATTATTCACATAATTAATAACTTCATCATGGTTATTAATGAGCCAATAAAAATCCGGATTAATTTTACTTTTAATAATTTCATGTAATTTATTTAAAAAAATTTGTAAAATAATATTAGATTGCTTTAATATCGAATTTGTTGTGCTGCATATCATTCTAAATTTACCTGTTTTGTGAATTTTTGGATTTAAAAATAAATAATTGAGATTTTTATTGATATTGATTTTCTTATATTTAAGTGTTTTAAATTGTGATTGGAATTTAGAAAAACTTTTATCTAAATTGTTCAAAATAAATTCTTTAGTTTTAGTAATTTTTAAAAAAACGGTTTGATCATTCAACAATTCCTTAATTTTTTGAAAATAAAATTGTTTTCAAATGATAGCTAAATTGTTGTGTGCCTTGTCTATAGTTGTAAAAATATATTTATCTTGATATGTTGATATAGTTTTTTTAATTTTGTGTAATTTAAATTTATAATCTATAGCATTGGTAACCCTGTCATGTGAATTAAGTTGAATGTTATTGATTTTGGATATAAGATAATTTTATTCTTATATTCTTTACATTCTGAATTTTAAATTGCAAATCATTGAATGAAATATTTGCATCACGAAACTTGAAAAGATGGCGATTCAAGTTTTGTCATTTGGATTTATATATATATATATATATATATGGGTAGTTCTACAAGAATTGGGTAACTTTTTGGAGGAAAACGTGCCAATACTTTATTTATTTTAAATAATGTGTTTTAACATAGAGTAGGTGGGAAATATAATCAATGTACTGTTCCAGAAAGGAACAGTCACTTTATTCAGTATTTTCGAAGTTATTTCAGTTTTTCTGAAAATTGCCTCCAGGGGACTGACGGATAGACAGGGGACTGACGAAAAAATACGTTTTATTGAAAATAGAAATGCTTTAAATTATTAAAATCATTAAAATCCTGAACTTCATTAAAACAACATCATAATCAGTAATTTTTGGTACATAAGATAACTTTGTCTCTTACATATTTAAAAAAAAAGTTTAAAAACAATCTCGTAAAGTTCGTCAGAACAATTACAAATAATTAAGAACATTGGCATTCGCACTTGTACTAAAAGATTAAAAATAGAATCAGATTGTCAATAGTAATAATAATAATAATAATCATCATAATAATAATAACTGCATGAATTACAACTGCAAGCTTTGATATAATGGAAATTATGTTACCAAAAAATAAAGAATACCTGTACGATAGGTGCCAGTGGCGAATATAGAATATATTTTTTTTTGGGGGGGGGGGGGCCCAAGATTAATGTAAGGTTAAGTTAAGTCATTTTAAGTAGACACCCCATGAAAACCTATCTGTTCAACCAAAAAAAAAAAAAAAAAAAACGTTGGGAGGACATACCTTCATTATTTTGGGGGGGGGGGGGCCCTCGGTTCCTTCCCCCCCCTTATATAGGTGCTGATAGATTAATTTATAATTATTAACTGTAGATTAATTAACTTTGTTAATTATCTAATACAAAAGAAACTTAACAAAAGTTAAAAGTTAAAAATTTAGGGTAACATTCTCATCAATTACGTCAGCGATTAATAAAGTTTTAAGCTTTTTAATACTTTTTATTGTTTCAGAATTATATTTTTCCCAATTAATTTGACTGAATAATTTATATTTTATATAGTTTCCCAAACTTAGACCAAAATTATTATTCAATTTAATGATTTGAAAGATTTTTAACCAATTGTATCTAGTTATTTTTTCATAATTTTGATAGCCGTCAATCCCCTGTCGCCTTTCTAGGCAGGGGACTGACGCCAGGGAACTGACTAATTCAGTGAAAAATAAATATATCTTTCAAATGATTACAGATATCAGCTTTATTGCTTGCCACATTAGAAGATTTCACGATAATCTTTTAGGCATAAAAATATTAAAAAAAATTAGTTGTAAATAACCGTGAAATTACTTGCCAGTGGACTGACATTTTGACTGGCTCCGACACGCGTTCACACCACAACCATGCCGCTCTCACTGATTTCAAAAGGGCTACCCTGTAGCAAGCAGTTGCTGTAGTTAATTTCACGGGTAATGTTTAAAAGCAGATTGGTCTCAACTTAGAAGTGCTATTAAATACTCCGATTTTTCGAATTTCAACAACGACAGGGAACTGACGAGCGAAACTGAGCACGCGGGTTTAAGTAAAGATTTAGGAATGTTTTTTACTTATTTTCACTAATCATTTCATTTAGTAATATTTTAAAAGTATCTTATAATTTATTTAAAGATAATAAAGTAAGTTATTTTAGATAATTTTGTAAATATAAACCTCGATGTCCTGATTTTTGTAGTGGCTTCACGCCAGGGGACTGACGTTTTACGTAGAAAGTGGAGATTTTGACAATATTATTTTATAAGAAACTATTTTTAACTTATATAATAATAAAGAAAGGACAGTTATCTTTTTAATTTAATGATGAATAACTTACAATATCAGTTTTTAGATTAGTTATGGCTAAGCTTCATCAAGTTACCCAATTCTTGTAGAACTACCCATATATATATGGGTAAAAATTAGATAAGTGGCTAAAATGAAACACAGAAAAAAATTCGAAAAAATTTAAGAAATATGCATTTATTAATTTTTAATTCACTTACTGTTAACTTATTATTGATAACAAAATCACTTTTCATACAAGAAAATGAACAGTCTGACAGGAAAATGATGTCCCCTGACAACCGAATGACAAGATACAGGATAATGATCACTCCCATTCTTATTAATTGGAAAATGAAGTTCAATCAACTACTAACATAATTAAACTGTAATGTCTTACTATAAAAGAACAATATGAAGGAAAATCAACATAACAAAGCCTCTGATAAATCATAATCCTTAAAGAAATGGAACAATGAATGTGATTTTAATTTGGAGCAGGAAAATGACGAGTAGTATAGTCGCCACTACAAAACCTCTGAAATATTATCAAATTACATATTAGCTTACATTTTAGTCTTCATGTTATGTTCTATAACATATAATAATTATTTTAAACCCAGATTTCATGTTTGGAAATAACAATATTTTGAATTATAGTGAACTGAAGGTGCGAACAAGGAATTGTCGCCCGGCAGGAAAATGACTTTTCATATTCTGCCCTGAAATTTTAATACCTAATTTTTATTTTTTTTATTTTAAACATATTTGATATGATTAATAAGGAGATATTATAAATGTTTTAAACATTTAATTTCAAAAATAAACAATTTTTCCGGGTTATAAATATCAATTTTTACTAATCTTACCCAAATATATAATTTTTTTTACCCATATATATATATATATATATATAAACATTTGTAGGATCCAACTAAACATTTGTTTTTAAGTCCAGGAATTTGGAGTTTTTCTACAAAAATTTAATTTCAATCATTCATTCCTTCATTAGTTTTATGATCTATGAAAAATGATATGTAATATTTGTATTCTATATTTCACAAAAAAAAATGTATCTTGTTGATAATTATATACATAAATAAGGTCTACGACAGTATATTACATTCATTAGAAATGAAAATATCTTAAATTTTTCTTGAATAATAGATATTAACTTTTTTTTTTTAAGTTCACATGAGTGGAGATATGAAATGAACTGCTGATATTCAGTGAAAACGTTTTTTTTTTTTGTTTTTTTTTTGTAAGTTTCCATGAGTGGGGATGTGAAATGAACTGTTGGTATTTAGTGAACATGATAATTTTTTACTTTTGTAAGTTCACATTACTTGATATAAGTTATGAAATGAACTATTAATGTACAATAGAAATGGAAGCTTATTATTTTTTTTTTTAAGTTGAATCCTTTAGATTGTAGTTATGAAATAAACTGTTGATGTTCAATGGACATTGAATTTTAATTGAAATGTGTGATTGTATTGTTTACATTTCATTATTAGTGGTTGCCAATTTCTATTACAAAGCTTTGGATTTCATCCTCTGTTATATTATCAATTCCTAAAAATTCCATTACATTTGCTTTATGAAATTTTTTCACATCTTTCTTGACTTTGCTGGGAAAATATCTTAATTTTTTCTTGTATAATAGATATTAACTTTTTTTTTTTAAGTTCACTCCATTTTATAGTTATGAAATGAACTGCTGACATTCAGTGACAATATACAGGGTGGGCGGAAAGTAACAAGGTATCGAAATGATCTTATATCTTTTATGTTTATAGAGTTATTTACTTGAAATTTATACAGCATGTACACAGATATATGGGAATGTGATTGCCTACCTTAAAATTCGATATAGGCACCTGTGGCGTTGACCAATGACCTCAAACGACCTGGAATGGAATCCACAGATTTCTGGAGGAAGTTGTGTGCGATGTTGGCAAGAACTTCCCGAATCCGTGCTTCCAATTCGTCCAATGTGCGAGGTTTCGTCCGGTACACCTCGTCCTTTGCTCAGCCCCATAAAAAAAAGTCACAGGGTGTCAGGTCTGGACTTCTTGCAGGCCATTCATGAGGTCCCCTTCTCCCCAACCAACGTCCCGGAAACTTCTCATCCAACCACTTACGAACGACATTCGCAAAGTGAGGTGGTGCACCGTCTTGCATGAAGATAATGTCGTCGGTATTTTCCCATTCAGATACCGTGGGCCAAACGTAATCCTGAAGCATTTCAAGGTATCGTTCCGCGTTCATTGTGTCACGCAGGAGATATGGACCGACGACATTTGTAGCCGTTATTCTACACCACACGGTCACTTTCGGTCGAGACTGCATCTTCTCCACCGTAATTCCAGGATCCTGTGCCGCCCAGTAATGACAATTGTGCCGATTGACGAAACCTCCCACATGGAAAACGGCCTCTTCACTCAGAGGATGTTGTCGAACAATTGAGGCCAATCTTCATGCCAACCTAACATCAGCTCTCCGTACTCCATTCTGCGATCGCAGTCTTCTGGTGTCAGTTGCTGCACATAATGGGGTTTCCATGCTTGAAAGTTTAATTCTTTATGCAATACTTGTCGCATAGCGTACCTTGTGAGCCCGCTCTCGCGAGCTGCCTGGCGTGTTGATTTAGCCGGACTACGATTGAACATGTTCCGCACAATCGCCACATTCTCAGCAGACCGAGACGTTGATGGACGACCTGTTTTTGCTGCATCCTTTACTGCATTTGTGGTCATTAGCTTCGTGTGACAATTCTTTATTGTCTCCGGACGAATTGTGGCATTCCTGCCCTTCACCGTACGCCACCATCTCTGCACAAGAACGATTGAATTCCACACCTCCTAGCGTGAAGCAATCTACGCTCGTTCTCTCACTGTAAGGCGATCGGCCATCTTTGATATTGTTGCGTGTAAGTCCTCTGGCGGCTGCCGTCTGTACTACGCGGCATGAAGAATCGATATCCTATTTAATGTTCTACATGTACATGCTGATTTCAGTATTATTCCATTGATATTAAAATTTTAGCAGCCAATTAATAATACCTAGTTACATTCCGCCCACCCTGTATATATCAAATTTATATAAATTTGCCGCTGGTGACGTGGTTAATAAATGGTTTTATCACCATAGAAACAGTGATTTGATCTTTGTATTGACATTTTCAAATTTCATATCACTGTCCGGATATATATTTATATTTAAGTTCACATGAGATGGAATATGAAATGAACTGTTGATATTCAGTAAAAAAGATTATTTTTTATTTTTGTAAATTCATATCAATGAGGATATAAAATGAATATCAGTAAATATTCATTAGCATATACAGTGGAACCTGGCTATTCGTACACAATTCGTTCCAGGAGGCTGTTCGAATTGCGATTTGTACGAATGTTGAATCAATTTTTCCCATAGGAAATTATGTAAATTGGATTAAACCGTTCTAGACCCGAGATGATGCTTATTTAAACCTCTATAATAATACTTAATGCAAAAAATTATGGAAAAAAACTAGATTGAGTGGCCAGATCCGAGACACGAGTTCTACTTTCAACAAGAAAGAACACGAGTTTTTTTTTTTTTTTTTTTTTTTTTTCAGTTCAGTTGTTGTTCTCATCTGCTTTCGTTTTAGGCTTGCTGAATCACTAATCTTTTTTGGACATATGATTAAACTTATTTTCAATGAAAATATTTAGAAAGAACCAAGAATAGCAATAAAATAACACAACGTTTTACGGAGCTTGTAAAAAAGAGGGCCAACATGAGACTTGAAAAACATATATGTTTTTGAAGTACAATAAAACCCCGATTATCCGAGTTTCCGCTTTAACCGAGCTATCAAATAAATTTCTAGGATTTTTTTGTTTGCAAATTAATCTTCGATCGTCTAGTCATATGATCCCCTACCTGGAATCGGAGAATTTTCGACACCAACAATCCTGGGTTAGCCTTAAAAAATGCCGAAACACTGCTGCAGAAAAACATAGTTATTGAATTCCATTTTTTTTTTTGGTTGTCGAACCACTCGAACTGGAGATTCCGTGTTTTTTTTTCCTTTCCTGTCTCCCCCCACCCCCCACCCCCGGTCAATGGTGTCCCGCTTTGCCAAAGTAAAAATCTGGTCACCTTAGTTTAACCGAGTTTTTCAGTTATCCGAGTTAGTCTTGATCCACATTAACTCGGATAATCGAGAATTTACTGTAATATTTACAATGCTTTTTAATGTGAGAAGTGTGCTTGTGTAATTAAAACTCCTCCAAAAAAAAAAAAAGAAAAGGATAATTTAATATGATATAATGACAAAAAAATAATATTATACTTTCCCTTCATTGCTTTCTAAATTTCACATAAATTTAATGATTTTTTATATTTCCCTACTTTATTTGAAAAAACAAAACAAAGCAGACGATGGATTGAATTTCCCCCAATTTAAGCATACTCTCCCTTCATTTCCTACTTAATTTTCACTGAATTACAGGTTTTACATTATTTTTTAATTTCTCTTCATTTCTTTATTATATTTCACAAAAATGTCATCGTTTTCGATAGTTTTACTTTTTCTGCCTTAGAAAGAGTTCTTTTTAAATTTACCGCCAGATGGGGTTCTCGCTTGCATTCTAAAACGCTACAAAATATGTCTTCACGCTTTCTATTAACTCTACAAGTGCTTGCCTTGAAAATGTGCCTCCGATGCCCGCGAAAGAGTTCCAAATAAATCTCAAATTTTCTTAAAAACGAAAAAAGGAAACCAGAATTTTCCATCTGTTTTAATAGAAAAAGGTATTTTAGAATCGTTTGGTTCGAAAATAATGAAAATTCGTTGTAATTCCACTGGTTCTGTATTCTACACAACAACCAAAAAAATCCCCTGAAAAACCAATAAAGTGAAAAATCAGATAAAAATAAATGTTAATGCCTCAGCTGTCAACAATATATAAATTTATTAAAAAGAATGTAAGAATGCTGAACTATCGAACAACTATTATTAGCGACGTTTTGTGGTTAGTTGGGAGTCTAGGCAAAGACATATTATTTGTCTTATATATATATGTCGGTTAAAATTGCTTTTGTGGTTCACCTCGTAAGTCATCGCGCGGAGTGATACACAACTCTCGTACGGCCTTCAAAACAACTTTCATGCTGATGAGGTCCGTAGGACCGAATCGTTTACTGCAATTAGCTGTAGGTTGGGTAAGATTAGGTCTACTCAGCTACAGGATGTATGTATTGGTAAATTTCCTAACAATTTTCAACCTTTCAAACCTGTCCGCCATCTTGAATATATCTAAAACACACAGGTAAACCACAATCGCAATTTTAACCATATATTTCTTTGGTCTAGGTCATTTTTTTAAAGAGCGGAACATATTAACGACTTAAGATGAGGTATGACTGTATAAAGAAAAATAAAAAAACGAATATATTAGCAGGCAAAAACTATAATATTAGATAACCAATATCAAAATTATTGCACGACATATCCCAGTTTTAAATTATATTATTTTATTATAATTATTATTATTGTTAATTTCAACTTTTCTCATTTTTTTATTTAATTAAAATACAAATGTGGGAAAATTCCAAATGTTACGTATTTCACTATTGCGATAAAATTTTTCTCTCAGTCTGACAGCTATCTAATAAAACTGTTCTTTGAATTAACAACAGTTGATTGATTGATAGATATTCTGCTTTACCAGATAATCTTTTTTCTTTTTCTTTTATTTCTTTTACCTTTTCCTTTTTTTTTTTGTGCCCTCCTTTATGTTTCTGCTTCTTTATTTCTATTTCTTTTTTTTATTTTCTTTAGGCAGCAATACAAATTCAATTAAAATGTATAAATATCTTTTCATTAAAATTAATTTTAATTTAGAAAAATAACGCATTGCTAACGCCCATTAATGCCCTGGTCTACACGAGAGAGTTGAAAACATTAGTTTAGCCCCTAGACATTCTTATAGGGGTAAAATAAAGGAAAGTACATCCTCGAGAACTAAGCGTTGATCAAACGCCCCATGTAGACCAGACCAGCGTTGACCACGCAGACCTTCTCGTCGTTGGAAAAGCTCGTGTAGAACGCATCTTTCACTTTCCATAGAAATATATGGGATTTCCCGTGGTTCTGTAAGAATGTTAACAATGCGGCGTTGCAAACACCGTAGCGTAGACCAGCACTAAAATTTTAATTTTAGGACAAGGAATTTTGTTTGATTAAAATCAATACAGCAAGGCATCAATTCTACTGATAAGGAAAAGAAAACGCTGGCCAATCCATTCGACGGATATCTTCAGTTTCGAGTAGGTCCTGCACAGCACGGGTCCTTCGTGGCTTTGCATTATCGTCCATAAAAACAAGTCTGGACCAATGGCATCTCGGAACAGATGCACGTGGGGAAGGATAACTTCATCACAGTAACGATCTCCGGTAACAGAACCTCTGTCGAAAATGTGGAGCTCCGTCCTTCCGTTCATCATAATGCCTCCACACAAGCACGCCAGGACTACCCAAACGGTCTCTTTCCCTCATGTTAGTGGAATGAAAGCGTCTTCCTACCTCTCTCCATATCAAATGACGCCGAGTATCGTTTGTGAGACTCAAACGACTGTCATCGGTAAAGAGGACGTGTAAAGAAGAGATGTCCAGTCTTTGTGTTCACCATAGTAAACGGAGCCGTCGATGTCAAGGGTAGGCAGCCATCAGGACGGTGGGCGAATAGGCCACCTTTATGAAGGCGACTGGCCACAGTAAACCGGGACACCTGTCGCCTGGTTGCGGTACGAAGCTGTTGAGCCATGTTGCCCGCTATCTGGTTCGGTCTGTTTTCGCCTGAAAGGCGATATATCGGTCATCACTAGCCGTTGTTTTCCTTGATCAATCACCACCAACCTTTCTTACAGCTGTACTTGTCTTTTGGTAGGATTTCCATGCTCGTGAAACAACACTTTTGTCAATTTCAAACTCTTGGGCAACACTCGTCAAACTACGCCCCTCCTCAAGCTTGCCGATCATTCTACCACGTATAAAGGCGTCCTGGTGGTGTCGTGTAGCCATATTGCACGTACGCTCTCGCTTTCACTTGCAGGGAATGTCTGGAAATACGTCTTTCCTCCTTCGTTTGAAGTTGCCTTGCACTGTGCGCGCAGCCTCCACGTGTTTTGCGTTCCCTCACGCCACCTCTGACTTCATGCTCCTGATATCTGCATATGCATCACCCTTCTACTGCGTTGGCATTTCATTGCATGGAATGCAAAACACCCTTTTCTCCAATTTCATGTCTCTATGATGAAATATGACGTTGTTGCTTAAGTTTTGCACACTAGCATAGGTAGATAGTAATTAATACGTAATTAATACGGGCGATCTTAAACACATGAAACCGAGGGGTGCGAGATCAATGTGTTTATAAACTCAGACAGGCGATCTTAAACCCCAGAAACCGGGAAAAGCGAGTTCAACGTATCTATAATTTACTTTAATATTTGGTCGGCAAGAGGTCTGTGCCAAAACAAGTATTGAAGAAAGATTCGTACCCAACAAAGACATTTAAAAAGATTGCTCTTGGCTAGACCCTAAAAAGTTTCGTGAAATAACAAACATAGATACTTTTCCTCCCGACATACTATGCACCATTCCCAAACTGTGTAAAGTTAACAGAAGTATTTTACTAATAGAGCTAAAACAGTTTGCAGATCAATACGAGAGTTTAACGAGATGCGAGAGTGAAAAAGTTGAATATGATAAAAAAGAAGCCTAGTCAAGAAGAAAGTGAAAATAATCATGTTGACTGAAGAAGAAGAAAAAGAAAATTTTGTCCACTGCACCGAAAATAGACAATGCTTCAAATGTTTGGCCTGTGCTTTTCCCATTATTTATGAATTATCTCGATCTGGGCTTTTTATTAACCTATACACAGCATACAAGTTTGTTGTTACCCTTCAATGTATGCAAGTAACATGTGAAAGGGTATTTTCTCAGGTAAAAATTAGACTTAGATCAATGATTCAAGGTACATTGTCCAACTTGATTCCAATGAATGTGAAACAAGATTTGTTTTTCAATCTATATTACTAAAATTTTTTATTTCTTTGTCTGTCCGGCGCAATTGCTAATTATTAGTTTCCCTTACTAAGAAAGTCAGATTATAAATTTTCTTTTTTTTTTTTTCGACTTGCATGGGATTTGAACCGAGGACCTTTGTCCTCGCAGTGAGAAACGCTAATCATTGGGCTACTACTGGTCCTCCAATAGCCAATCCTACTTTTATTCTACTTGTTCGCGCGCTATCAAATAATGAGTTCATTCAAAAAGGAATAAAATATCACTTTTAGCCATAACCGCTTGGAATCGATTCTTCTTGATTATCTGATACTTACCAGGGATAGACAGGGGATGGCCTAGTTTAGATAAAGATCTAATCATAGATAAAGTAGCTAATACACTGAAGCTCTGTTAACGCGGTTGTTTATATCGCGAATTGGGATATAACGAGATTTGTCTTCGACCCCTTCTATTTTGAAAAAGGTGTACAATTGTAAAATTGCGAAATTTACCGTTTTTTCGCCTAAAATGAAATCAAAGGTGTAAATTAATATGCTTGTCTCCTTATTATTTACAGTAATTGAGACTATAACCACCCTAATGTCACGAAAATGATAAATTTTTAAAAAAATACCAGAATCGCGGACTTTTTCGTTTAACCAAAATGAATATCGAGATCTATTTTTCTGCCAATGACAACCAGTAAAGAGACCCATGTAATCTAATAGGCGTAAGAATACCTAGTTTTGATCCACGTGACTTGTCGTTTGTACAAGATGCCAAGATGACGGCGCCAAATCGATTTTGGCTAATATAACCCATCAAGGTGTTGAAAAGGTAATGATTTATGTATTTATAAATATAAAATTCTCTCACATAGCTCTGAATGATGTAGGTAATCACGAAATGACCATTTTAAATCGATTTGGAATCGTGTGGGCGATAATAGGGTTCGATATACGACATTTAAAGTCGCGAAGTAATAAAAGTTCGGTTATATCGCGGTTTTATCGCGATCTTCGAGATCTTGGATCCGAAAGATCGCGTTATAATCGAGCTTCTGTGTACTAGCCAAGTATTAAGGAAAAAGTTATTAGCGTAGTTTAATTGTGTTTTTTTTTTGGTAGATACGGTGCAGTAAAACTTATGAATAGTTGTTATTCATCTGATCACTTTTGATAATTTTGAATAAGATATATAGAATGCACCTGAAAGTTTGTCATTATTTGCATTATTTATAAATATTTCTGTATATTAATATATTTTACACAGAAATTTTATAAATAATGCAAATAATGACAATATTATTGTATAGTAATAAAATTATCATTGTGTAGTAATAAAAATAACCTTTAATTCATTCCATACCCCCAGACCCCGCCCCCCGGTAAGTAAAGCGTAAAGGGCCCCAAATTCGTTTCCAGCCGAAGGGCCCCTAATGATGCCAGACCGCCCCTGGTGCCCCATCATGTTGATAATTCATCTGTTGTCTTTCATTCAACGTCAATTCATCTACGGCCTCTTCGATTTCATTTTGCAGGAAATCAATATATCGATCCCCATTATTGTCCTGCAAACAATATCGGACCTATTACTCGATTGCCCAAAACTTCCATCCAGCAAACCTTTCTTGAAAATTTCCTTCACGAACCAACGTTGGATTCTGTTGGGCCCAATAACAAGTGTTGTTTCTATTGAACATGGCGTTATTTGTAAATCTCGTTTCGTCTGTGTATAAAATGTGGAATGGAAAATTATTATAATTCGCGTGATTGCCCAACATCCAATTGCAAAATTGTAAACGTCTGTCATTTTCATAGATGACAGTTGATGTAACTGATACTTGTAGGAACGGAATCCATGTTTTCTTAAAATTCGCCAAATGGATTGGTGATTTGCAGGTGTGACGATAGCAATTTCTCTTGTTGAAGTTGTAGGATTTAGTGTCGTGTAAGCCACAATGTCGATTTCCATGTCTTGAGAAATAATAAAATGTTCTCCTGCATTATTCGACTCTTCACGCAATTTCTGTTTCACTCTATGAAAATAATTTCGAGACGGATGATTCGGTCAGTCTACATTTCAGCATACAGAGCACAGGCAGTAATTCCACTTCGTCTACACTTCCCAAATACAGCAATACTTCTGTCGACGTACACACACGTCACTCACTAACAATATAATACAATAGAAACACACATGTTGATGGTTTCTCAATGCAATTCGACGTCAATTCCTCATACATAACTCATTCGAACGAAACATGTGCAAGTGATACATTGAAATTCCAAATTTTGGTTGCAAAGTTGATGTCATTTCCGGTTTAACGGTTTATGTATCAAGGATATATAAAAAAAATAATTAAGGTTACACCTGGTATAATGTGAAAGGTCTAAAGCATTCGTCATCACTTCAGTGTTGATATTAATCCTATTCGTGGAATCACAGATACTATAACAGACACTCCGTAATTGAGCGCAGCTGGGCTGGATGGGATTCTCACAGAAAAATATGTACCAACTAGAGTATTTGCCCATCATATATTATGACGGATAGAAAATTAAAATGAATGCATTACTAGGAACGTAACTTAATTTGTTTATTGGAAGACTTGATGCTGGCATTACTGGGAACTTATGGGGCTTCAACATGAATGGCAAATTGACATCACTTGGTTGAAATCGGTTCTGGGAATAGTGACTATATCACCTCTGTTGCTTTCCGAAAGAACTTCTGCCATGATTAAATTGATATTCATTAACGACCAATCGTGTACCATTCCAGATTTCTTTCTTTAGATTGAGATTGCGAAGGAGCAATTGATCTTTTCTTCAGGCTCAGTTGATGAGGTGGCATGTCGGAAAATATGAGAGTGCCTGGAAGATAGTTTCATTCATCACACGGCTCATCGGACGCTACTACCTCGTAAATCTGAGCTGCAATAGTTGCAAGACTTGCTGGGCAGCTTTCTGATCTATTGCATTACACACAGAGAGATATACACACACAGAATTGAAAAACTATAGATATGATATATATACATCATGCATACTGTGTTTTATGTTCTGATCAGTAAAAGTTGTAATTCAAAGATTTTTGAAAGTTCAAGACAAATCACAACTTCATACTTTGACCCTGATTTTCACAACATTATACCTACCTAATTCTTCCATTTTATTTTTATTTTTATTTTTTTTTTTTTTTTTTTTTTTTTTTGTAATTTGTAATTTATTTCCCAAAGAACACAACTAAACTAACGAAAGTCATCACAACAACATATATAACGAAAAAATAATTTTTTGCCGGAATAAGGTAGGGACTACTGCAAAAAACACAGAATCGTTAATATCTCGACAACGGTACACAATACAAGGGGCGATTCTGGTAAGTTTTGAAGCCCTCTATTCTTTTTTTTCATTTTGGACGTGTACCTTTGGGCCACCCTATTTAAGTAGCAGTAGTGCCCGTCATCGCCCGATAAACATAGAAATTCATGCCTGTCATATTTATTGATATAATTGGTAATTAAAAAACAGTACAAAATGCACGTCGCCCTACGAAAGTCCCGCCCTAGGCAGCTATCTAGGTTCTCGTGAATTTTCCTCAAATCACACAGCAAACATGATATTAAATGGGTCAGAGCTTGAATCAAGACTTCACAGGAAAATCACAATAGAACAAGAGTTACAAGTTGTAGTAGAAGAAACCCATTGGCAAAACGTATCAGTGCAGTTATTCAGTGCTTGTCTGAACATAATTTAGCTTTTCGAGATCAGAAAGAGAAAGGCTTTAACCAGACAATGGAAATTTTCTAGGAATAATACCAATGATAGGTGATATTGATCCTATAATGAAGAGCTTCTACATTGGATTAAAGACAATGAAACGCACGTTCATTACCTTCGCCTTCGAGTTTGTAGTGAGCTGATTGAACAGATTAGGAGTGAGGTTCAGAAAACTATCCTCAAGAAGATATTTGGATGTGAAGTACTTTTCCATCGTACTGGACTTCACCTCAGACACTAGTCACCAGGAGCGAATATCTCTGGTGATTCTTTTTA
The DNA here is from genome assembly GCA_023159025.1 of Thereuonema tuberculata. Lineage (NCBI taxonomy): Eukaryota > Metazoa > Arthropoda > Chilopoda > Scutigeromorpha > Scutigeridae > Thereuonema > Thereuonema tuberculata. The sequence goes on along the minus strand of JAFIDM010000001.1, from coordinate 79,473,277 downwards.
ACTTATCAAAGAACTGATCTCGAGTCTTAGGAAGTACAGAGAGTCAGTGATGGTGCCAGGCTGCGGAAATAGCACGAGATATGAAGATTACGACCAAATTGAAACATTGTCGGGTAAGGAAGTTGAAGAAACACTTTAGTGAAAAGGCAGACCTTTTAATGAAGACCTTTTGAGAAAATCTCCTGACTACCTTTTTAAGATTGAGTACTTCCTCCCTCTTTTTGACCAGGCCATCTCATCAGTAGAAAACCCAATTAGATGTCTTCAAGAAAGACTTCGAATTTCTTTTTAATGTTCAAGTTTTGAAGTCACTGAGAGATACAGATCTACTCAACCACTGTGTAGTGCTTCATTCTTAAATGACAGACGCCGTCGGCGAGAACCACGATCTGGATTTGGAAGATTTTGTGAACGAGCTCAAACTTCTATGAGAAGTAATAGCTGAAGAAATGAAGAGTGCTTTGGAGAAACTGAAATTGACTATTGAAATGAAAAATTCATTCCCAAATGCAGAGACCTAGACCTTATGTCTCACCCCCCCCCCCCTCAAAGATCTGACGGAGGGGGCGGGGAGGGGGAGGGGGCTTGGCCCACATTTGTATTAGGGCAAAAAAAAAAAAGGATTCTCCAAATCGACAACCCAAAAAAAAAAACGACTTTCACATTCTTTTTATTTTTTTTGAACCCCCCCCCCCCCTAAATTTCAATGGCGCAGTCTGCGCCGTGACTCCCCCGCGTGGGCACCCGTGCCAAATATTAGTGTTGCTATGCTCCTGTTGACAATATGATTGACTGTTATATCTGGTACAATATTAGATAAAAACTTAACGTGTGTTAAAAATTTGCATTTACTTGAATAAGAAGTCACCAAACACACCAAATTTTGTTAAAAAAGTTTATGTAATAAAAATATTTTAAAAATACATTACAGTAAAACCAGGTCGAGAGCTTT
>JAFIDM010000001.1:79457958-79469295 GCA_023159025.1 Thereuonema tuberculata | reverse complement strand
GCCCCCCTAGGGGGGGGGGCCCACAGGTTGAGAATCGCTGCCTTAATGGGTTGTTTTCCAGACTCAGAATCCTTGGGGTTCAGATACGAATTCTAGAAAATTTGACAAAAAAAAAAAAAATACAAAACCTCTAAACACAGAAATAGCCTTGGAATCTGATTCCTGGGTGTAAATATTCCATTAGAATTGAATTAATTCACTGTAACTGACTGACGGTAAATAATGAATTACTAAGGGTGTCTTAAGTATGCAGTATATTTCATTTTGTAATCACCTTTAAATTTCCTCATGGTTTGTTTTGATAAAAAGTAATTTCCTTACCATTAAGATGAGGATTTGTGGACTTAACCCATTTGATTAAGAAAAATTTCAAATCTATACAACTTATAAAAAAAAGTGTTTTTTTGTTTGTACCGTATACATTCCTATTACCATTCATCAGATTGCGATGAAACTTTGGTGAGTTGTTGTGCGCACGCCAGCGAAGGTTTCTGAATTAGTAGAACCATTTTGCAATATCTGGCGCGAGTCGTTTCAACAAATGAGTGTATTTCATGTAGTTTAGCGGCAGTTCGTATGCATAGCAAGTGGTGTTAATTGTGAAATTCCAATTACAGGTCGACATTAGATAATAGATATCGTACGCATTTAATTAATAATATTAATATTTATAATAATTTATTTGCCTTAGAAAAGTTTGATAATACATAATAGATATGAATTTTCTTTGCTTTTTCCAGGTGAATTTGTAATAGTCGTCACAAAGCATTACTTTCGCTGTCTAATCAATTACGCCACCCAAACGACAAGCGATTGGTCGATCTACACCTCAAGCACGAAAGAAAAAGGCATTACGAGCTTCAGAAACAGACGAGCAACGGGAAGCAAGACTTGAAACCGTTCGAGTACGCACTGCTCAAGCCCGGTCGTCTCAATGCTCAAGTCTGTTCGTCTGAAACACTCGAGCAACTGGAAACAAGACTGGAAACCGTTCAAGTACGCATTGCTCGATCCAGGCGAACACTGAATACTGATTTAAATCTTAGTGCATTCCGTTACGATGCTAATTACGATTATAGTCTTCATCCAAGTGTGGTTGGAAAAATGAATAAATTATCGTGTTTTGCAGTGCCCTCAAATTTAGGAAAGAAACACCAGAAATATGCTGCGCGGGTGGAAAAGTGAAATTGCCAGAATTACATTCACCACCCGAACCATTATCAACGTTGGTATCAGGTGACACAAGCAAATCGAAACATTTCTTGGCAAATATATGCAAGTACAATTCATGTTTCCAAATGACATCGTTCGATGCAACAAATATCGTGCGCGAGAATTACCATGCTAACATTCAAAGTGCAATGGCAAATTTATCATCGTGCAGGATCACTACTACCTCTGCCGAACGCAGATCATAAATTTCTTCAAATTTATTTCATGGGAATTGATATCGATTCGATCAACGATGTCGATTCAATACCGGCACTAAACGAGAAATTATCGCTGCATTACACAATGTATTCGATCAACACAACGAATTAATAGATTGTTCAGATCTGCCCTTGAACAAAGGCCAGCTGATGACTATAAAGTTGTAGTTAGAGCAGATAAAACACCTGTCGGCCAACACGAAAGACAATACAATGCACCAACAATTGATGAAGTGGCGATCGTTGGCGAAGAATTTAACTCTCATGATATAATTTTTCATCGCAGAAATGGTGATGATCAGCGAGTCTCAGAAACTCATCGCTCATACGACGATTTCAATATCCGATTTTATTTTGACAAGGAGAAGATGGATATTAGTTCAACATCAAATTGAGAAATCCACAAACAGATGAGGAAACGAATAAGAAAGTCAGTGCCATGAATTACTATTTATATCGATTGATGATTCGTGAAAACGCTGAAAATCATATCTTGAAATGTCGACATTGTTCCATCAATACATTGTCGATATGTATGCGAAAATCGAAACCGAACGATTCCTCTACATTCGATTAAATCAGACCAAGTTGCGTTCCGAAGATAGGTGATGCAGTTGTTTATGGTAGCAATGTGAATCCCAATGAATTGGGAAAAACGATAATACTACCGGCCACATTTACAGGGAGTCCACGGCATATGCATGAATACGCACAAGATGCAACGATATATGTTCGCGCATATGGCCCCCCAGATTTGTTTATTACATTCACATGCAATCCTTCATGGGATGAAATAAAAGAACTTTTGTTAACTGGACAATCATCATCGGATCGTCATGATATTTCCGCGCGTGTATTCAAACAAAAACTGAAATCTTTAACGGGTTTCATTGTCAAGCATCATGTTTTTGGAGAGATACGCTGTTGGATGTATTCCACTGAATGGCAAAAAAGAGAATTGCCACATGCACATATTTTGATTTGGTTGATCGAAAAAGTCACACCAGATCAAATTGATCAAGTCATCTCAGCAGAAATACCAGATATCGATGCTGATCCAGACATTTGATGTCGTCACCAAAAACATGATTCATGGTCCATGTGGCTGACTCAACAATAATTCACCATGCATGTCTGATGGGAAATGCACGAAACGATACCCAAGAGGCTTAATTGCCGAGACTATCATTGACAATGACGGATATCCACTCTACCGTCGACGATCAACTGAAGATGGTGACAAATCTATCACTTTAAAAGTACGAAACAATGATGTAGAAGTTGATAATCGTTGGATTGTATCGTATTCACCGTTACTCTCGAAAACTTACAAAGCACACGTCAATGTAGAGTTTTGCAATTTGGTGAAATCGATCAAGTACATTTGCAAATATGTCAACAAAGGAAGCAATATGGCAGTTTTTGGAGTGGGAAATGCAACTGCATCTATCGATATCAAGTGGGACGCTACGAAAGTGGGACGCTACAAATGGGACGTAATGAAGCAGTATGGTGCATTTTATCATTTCCAATCCATGAACACTATCCAACAGTTGTTCATTTGGCAATGCACCTTGAAAATGGACACCGCGTGTACTTCACAACCGAAAATGCACGTGCAAGAACATTGTCTTCACCGCTAACCACGTTAACTGCATTTTTCTCATTGTGCGGGGATGATACGTTTGCAAAGACGCTACTTTACTCTGAAGTGCCAACATACTACACATGGAATGCATCAGCGAAAAAGTTTCAACGTCGCAAACAAGGTAAAGCAGTTGAAAGACATACCAATTTATATTCGATCGATGCGTTAGGCCGATTGTACACTGTTCACCCAAACAATGCAGAATGCTTTTACTTGCGATTAGTGTTAATCAACGTACGTGAACTTAATTCCAAGAATTAAGAACAGATTGAGGACATATGTTTGGCAATCGCTAACAAAGCACCGGTACGATTTGGAATGGCTGCGCCGAATCGATCTGCAAACGACCTTCATCATCAGTGTTCTGTCGTAGACAGGTCCAATGGCAAGCAGCAAATAAGGTCAGCAATGTCTCTTCCTCCAAGTTGTTCTATTTCTTGCCTCCTCTTTCAGGCCTTGATATCCACTTGTAACCAATAGGTCATCCAGGATCATTTTTCTCTTTCTTCCTCTTGGTCTCTTTCCCTCAATCTTCCCCTCCAATACTTCCTTCATGAGATTTTCACCTCTCAGCACATGACCAATCCAAACCTTGTCGATCGTGATTTTCAACGTGAAACACATTTTGATGTCGACGAATTGGGTGCATTTGTTCAAACGAATCTTCTGAAATTGGTTCCAGAACAACGCATAGCGTATGACAGAATTATGCATGCAATTACAAGCCAAAGCGGCGGATTGTATTTCCTAGATGCGCCCGGAGGCACAGGCAAAACTTTTCTCATTTCATTTATTTTGGCAACCATACGATCACGAAAAAATATTGCACTGGCTATCGCATCATCTGCATTGCGGCAACTCTTTTGGATGATGGCCGAACAGCACATTCAGCACTGAAATTGCCGTTGAATATGCAATTAACTGAGACACCAACATGCAATATCAACAAAAATTCTGGAGTGGGTAAAGTAATCCAATCATGTCAACTCATTATATGGGGCGAATGTACTATGGCGCACAAAAAAAGCATTGGAAGCGCTTCATCGTATACTAAAAGATGAACAGCTCTTCGGTGGCGCACTCATTTTATTGTCTGATTTTCGACAAACTCTACCAGTTATACCATATTCAATATCCGCTGATGAACTTAATGCATGTCTGAAATCATCAGTTTTATGGCGATAATTTCAGAAATTGACTTTGATGACCAATATGCTTGTACAACTACAATATGATGCATCCAATTTTGTTTCACAAAACAATCCAATTGTTGGATATTGGGAATGGGAAAATGGCAATCGATGAATCACACAATGTATCAACAAACTTCTATAAAATCACAGTAACCACAGACGAATTGATTCACAAAGTTTTCACAAATATCGCACAGAACTACAAAAATCATCAGTGGGTCAGCGCACGTGCTGTATTAGCAGCCAAAAACAACGATGTCAATGCCATCAATTTCAGCAGGCGAAGTCACAACGTATAAGTCTTTCGATGCTGTAATTAATAAAGATGAAGTTGTCAATTATCCAATTGAATTCTTGAATTCACTTGATTTGCTATGTTAATTCGCCGCACGTTTTAACATTGAAAATTGGCGTGTCTCACATTCTTCTTCGAAACATCAATCCACCACGACTTTCCAACGGTACCAGGTTTTCAGTGAAAAAGATGATGAACAATATCATCGAAGCTACAATTTTAAATGGAAAATTTAAAGGAGGAGATGAACTATTACCACGCATCCCAATGATTCAACAGATATGCCATTCGAATTCACTGATGCAATATCTTGTAGATTCGTATCCAATGTAACCTTAAATATAGTTCCTTCTTCTTTGCCTTTTACTTTCAACCTCACTTCAAAGATTCCATCTATTTTGTTTATTTATTCTACAAGTGTGTGGACTAAATTTGGAAAATCCATGCTTCACATATGGACAGCTTCACATATGGACGCCTGCTCACGCGTCGGAAAACCTTCTGATTTATTCGTATATGCACCAGACGGAAAAACAAAAAATATTGTGTATCCAAAAGCACTTCAATAAACAAAATTAAAACACACAAACACTTTCTTTCTTTGAGTGGCATTGCAACTCATACCGGGTACAGCCAGTAATAAAATAAATAAAACTTGGTGGTTATTTTTTTTTTTTTTTACTTTTATGATTTTCAAAAACAAAAACATTAATCAGCAACATTTTGAAGAACATCCTATTTTGACTAAACAGAAAGCAACTTAATGATTGCATTTAATATTTGCTAAATAAGTGTAGAAAATGTTTCTTGTAAATACTTATCCTTTATTAAATTCATTATTAAAAGACAAAATTACAATTTCGTGTAAGAAACAATTGAAATTCACAGTATTATTATAACCAAAAAAAAAAAATAAAACTAAAAACATTTGCCGAAAAATAAAAAGTGGGGATGAAAGGATATGTTTTTTATAAGTAAGTTTTTTAATATTTTAGGTCTTTTCAAAAACAAATAAAAACTTTTTTTCTGGTTGAAATGAAATGGTGTTTTATTTATTCTTGGAGCTAAGTGTTTCTCCTTTAGCTAATAATATAACAGTGTAATTGGATCGTTGGTTGCTTATCTTGATGCACTCGGGTGGTTTAGTCACTGGCCTCTTCCACCTCCACTTTCATTCATAATTCTCATCAAAAACAAGAGATGCGTGGGTGGATGGAGGAGCGTAGACAGACCTCTTAGACTCTAAGACGCGTCGTAGTAAAGTTGTTGGTTCAGATAAAAAGAGAAGAGACTTTTAAAAAGTAAAGAATGGAAAAATCAACCGCTCTCTTATTTCAAACAATTATTGCATTTTCCATTTTGTGAATTGAATCTTTTTAATCAAGAAAAAAATTCACAAACGTTTAAAAAATATAGAAAATTTAAGAAAGTATTCTTCTGTGCCTTTTTTTTTTTTTTTTTTAAAGGAAAATCGATTTATTAAATGGCTGAAAGATCATTTATCCAGTTCCTTTTGAATCATTGGCACAGAACCATTGTTTCTGGTACCATTATCAATGTCAATCAGTCCGTAGACTCAGAAATTGGATTTATCAGCAATTAGGGATTTCAGCTGAACTATTATAACCACAACTGACTGGTTCTTGACTTGGAACGTCTATACACTGAGTTGAGGAGTTGAGTCCTGATTTCTCGATAATACCTTGGAAATCAGCTCTGACTTTGCCACAAACATTTGTTTTATTTAATGATTCATCTTGATACTTTTTGAGAATTCACTGATGCAATATCTTGTAGATTCGTATCCAATGTAACCTTCAATATAGTTCCTTCTTCTTTGCCTTTTACTTTCAACCTCACTTCAAAGACTCCATCTATTTTGTTTATTTATTCTTCTTTAAAAAGAAAAAAAAAACTTTTATCGCCCAGCAACAGAAACAATTTTCACGTGATCTGTTGGGATGTTTCCTTTATTGCGCGGACTTATTCACTGTCACAGCACATTTCAATCCCTTGTTATTATTAATGTACTAATGACAAATACCACAAACTTAAAGGCTACTTTCCTTCTAATGTTATTTCTAAAATTTCTTTATTTTTTTTCTTTGCTAAAAAGCAAAGAAAAAACGAGAAAACGAATTGTAAGATCTATTGAATACAAACAGTTCTAATTTTCTATTTACTGCAAAAAAAAAAAAAAAAAAAAAATCAACTTTAATGTGTGGGAATGAATATTTATTAAAAATCGAACAACAAATAAAAATATTGCATACGTTTAAAACATAACAAGAAACCTATAAATACCCTAAGCCAGGACGTTTCGATCTGTGGAAAACTGCTATCTTTTACGCTTCCTTTCGTTGCTGTTTGTTATTCAGCTGAAGATGGAAATGTCCTGGCTTATGTTTTTAATTAAAAAAAATCTCACATCAGTAAAATGTATTCAATAAAATACATTTATTTAATATATTTAATAAGAGCAAATTGACGGAAAGAACATTCCATCTTTCCTTTTCGAAGGTCATTCAAAATTTAAACAATTCCATCGGTATCAAATGAACATCAAGATGCTTTATAACATATAATATTATTATTAACATTAACATTCTTAAAGGTTAAAACTACTATTGGTTCACAAACAACCCAATAATATCTAAAACTTAATAGTTTAATTTTTCAAATTTTGTAGTTTTTTAGGAAATGAAAACATGAATTCACCAAATCTGCTGCTAGTTTTACAAAATTGCTATTCATAACTACTGGTACTCCTTTATTTCTGTTCAAATTTTGACATTTAGGATTTCTTATTATTATGCTTTCCATACTTTTCCTAATCCTTGAATCTTTTTCTACATATAGTGGTTTTATATTCTTATTTAGCTAATGACCACATTTATAACAGTATTTACGATTTCTGATTTCTCTATTTGTTTTTTTTGTTTTTTTACAGTTCCAACAGTCGTTCCCTAATAGTGCGTTTGCTTTCCCACCATAAATATTCCCACAATTCGTACAGTCTATTTTATAAATTATATTCATTTCATTCTTCATTTCACTTTTGCTAACTTACAACCTAATATATTTCTTAACTTATAAAATAGAATGTATGAATCGTGAGAATTTTTAACTTGGAGAAAATCTATCGATTCCCGATTGAATTCTCGAAAAACATGATTGAGAGTTAACGAGAAATGTTGAAACTGGAATCAAGGAAATACAAAAAGATGAAAAAAATGAAATTTCCTGATGAATTACTTTGATGTAAATCAATGTTTATTTTCGTAGCTATGACGGCAATTGAAAGTGTAACTTTTCCGTCTTCTATTGCTACGGAAGCGTGTAAGATCGAGTTTTGTTATTCATTCAACCCTCCCATTGGTATTGACATTGCTTACTTAAGTGGCGGTCTAAAACGGATATACGTTAAATCTATATTATTAAAAAAAAGAGATTGTGTGCATAGAGTAAACTGGGGGAATTCCGATCACTTAAGCAAGAAATGTCACAAAAGAAAAACGCTTCATGCTAAGAAATAGAATAAAATTAATATATTTTAACTTATCTTTGTAGTATATGGTTATACATTAAAAAACTGGAAATGACAACTGGATTAACTAAAAATAATCGTTTTTGTTCACCCTGCATTTGATCGGACCAACGTATGGTTAATTCCGATCATTTATTTTAAACCATTTAAAAAACAAAAATATTAAGAACAAAATGAATTTTCCTCAAAAATTTTAAACGTTCGTCACAACATAGTTGGCAGGTGAATCATAGCCAGACCATTCTGAGCACACTATGCACCTATACTAAAGTTCTCTGTCCCTAATCTCCCCAAATAATACAGAGGTCGTTATTGATGCACAATGTCTCCTCAAAATCGTTGTTACAAATATTTAGTCAGAATTTCGGAATGCAATTTTCATGTTAGAAGAGATTTATTTCATTTCTTATTTTTAGTACTAGGAAAGTTTTTGAAAGGAACACGAAGGCCCTCTCAACTAGCAGATATCTCATCCCCAAAAGGTGAGACACTGTAGTTCAGACAAAGAACATATATATATATATATAATACACTTGAGAGCAGAAAAATCGCATAGTTGCATGTTTTTACTATTTTTTTATTTTCCCCGCGATTCGCAATTTTGTTTGTATCAACATAATGTCAATTTAAAGATCGTTTCATCACCTATCCAATGATACCACTTAAGTGTGTATTGTGTGTCAGCAGAGTGATTTTTGGAGGAAACTCCTAGCCTACCAGAAAAACTTTGTTTTCTTACAGCTTGGGAAATGATGATTAACAAAAAAATTAATACAAACATTGATAAAACAATCTTTATTAATAACGGGTATTCCCTCCTCTAGCCTTAATAACAGCCCTTCATCGATTTTTCATTGATTTTTATCAATTTAATGATAAAATCTTGCGATATGGATTTCCCACTCCTCAAGAATTGCTAGTTGCAGCTTTTACAGACTCGTAGGAGTCACACTTGCCTAAACTCTTCGCTTTAGCTCGTCCCACAAATGCTCAAACGGACTGAGATCGGGCTCCAAACTGGCTAATCCACAACCGGAATATTCACGTCTTGCAAGTATTGGCTTACAATTGCTGCGGTGTGAGGTCTGGCATTATCTTGTATAAATAGGAAATTTTCGCCAATAAACCCCGCAAATCGCATGACATGCTCCTCCAGTAATTCCTCTATGTAACGTTGGGAAGTCAGTCCTCTTGCTCGAAAGCGCTACTTGGCCTGGCGATGAAAACAATCTCAGTTTCGCTTCTAAGGAAATTCCTCCCCGGGACATGCATGAACTCCGTCATATGAGACTCGTTCGCTAATACAGCACTGAGCGAATCGTTCTGAAGGTCTTCTATAAACTCTTCCACGTCCATCGTGGACACATCCTGCATTCGTCTGAGAACAGGATATCCCTCCATTGGTCTAATGTCCAGTTTAAATGCTCTCGAACAAGTGAGACGGGCTTATCGGTGGGCTAGCGTCAGTTTCGGGCCGTTTGCTGGTCTATGTGTTGTCAGACCTACTTCTGGGAGCCTTCTGCTTACTGTCCACCGACTAATAGCGACATGGCGAGCTTCTTGAAGTTTCTGTCCAGTTCAACTGCATTCCAGTGACGATTTCGCATCCTCGTCGCCATACGTAACCACCAGTCCCTCGATATCTGTGGTATACACATCGTACGGAATACCGGCTCAAGTTCAATTGACGAGCCACTTGACTTTGATTTTGCCCTGCTTCGATTGAAGCAACAATATGAGCAGCTTCTTCAGGTGTGTATCCATTTTCTTGTGAATGAAGGCGAATTTGAGAGAGTTCCTTTCAGGCTGAGCATTGATTAGCAAATGATGCGATATTACCTAAAATTAACCCTGTTATTCCTGCGGCAAGTCTAGCAACAAGCTCTACCTAGAACGAGCGTTTTAGGGGTGTTGTGTTCTATTGTTGTTATTGTCTTGGTTTTTAAGGGACAGCACACACTTAAGTGGTATCATTGGCTAGGTGATGAAACGATCTTTAAATTGGCATTAGTTTGATTCAAACAAAAAATGGAAATCACGAGGAAAATAAAAAGTAAAAAAATGCAACTGTGCGATTTTTCTGCTCTAAAGTGTAGGTTCTTTGGTTCGGAGTGGCAGGGCATATCATCTTGTCAGAATTAGAGACGCTGTATTCAGTGATGATTAGAATTACCTTGAAATGCTATTTCAAATTAAATCACGTCTACTTGATAAGGGTGAGTTGATTAAATCTGAAAGTAGTTCTGTCTCAACATTACATTCCTACTGTTACATGCTACAAAGATTGGTGGAATTAACTAACGAAGCCCGTCACTTTTCTAACAATAAAAGATTAAGCTTTCTTACAAGAAAAGTTCGGCTAAACAAAAAACGTTTGTTTCACAGCACGTATTATTTCACAAATGTTAAATTCAATTTGAATATGTTTTAATTGTCTCCCGCTAAAGATCTGTACAATATAGACGACTATAGTGCTGCTTATTTTGGAGTTAGGCCCTGATCGGAATTCCACCACTTTACTCTAAGTCCGCAATAATTGAAGTTCGCAAGCGCCCTTGCCAGACAACAGAGGTATTGTTGCATAGTAATAATGAGTGATATTTCACGAAGTGTAATTTTTTCACTGATATCCGAAAATCACAATTAGTAACAGTTACAACGAAACTGTGAGTGTCATTGAAACTGTTATTTCCTGAAACAGTGGAGACATCTAGTGGCAATATGATGAAACGAATATTTTTGAGAAATATCTCGACAATAGAAGAGAAGCGAACTTATTTCCCTTAATATATCTATTTTAAAGACAACAATGAATAATTTGTGTGTAAAAAATAAACAATACTGCAAATATACTCATGGACAAAAAAATTAGCGCACCAAGAAAAAATTGCGGTATCGTAACGAAACTTGCAATGAAGGTACATGTCGGGGAGATATGCAAATGATTAGAAATGCAACGTGATTGTGCATTACGTATAGCCGGTAGAGGGCGTTGAACATCGTACTCTGTGCAGTATAAAACAGGTAACCAAAGCTTGTTTGAGTGTGCTGAATCATTTACAAAGGAAGAGCTGAGGTAGATATGCCATTACGCCGTGTTCGAAGACAGTATACGCAGTTGTCGCAGTTTAAGAGAGGGAGAATCGTCGGGATGATAGAAGCTGGGTGGTCAGCTATGCGAGTAGCTCGTCAATTAGGCCGCTCTGATTGTGTTGTGAGGAGGT
>JAFIDM010000001.1:79413381-79457558 GCA_023159025.1 Thereuonema tuberculata | reverse complement strand
ATTTACTTATATCAAAGTAGTCATTATGTATGTAAATTTTCGTTTCATTTTGACGACTCCTTCTTGGTGCGCTAATTTTTTTGTCCATGAGTGTATATTTTATCTATTAAAAGAAATAACACGATTCTTAAGAAATATATAGGATCATTTTGATTTGGAAAATAATATCGATTGAGTTAACTGTGAGTGCGATTGAAACTGTGATTTCACGACTAGACCTTCGTCGATATCAGTACAGGAGCCACTGTAATGTCAATGTTCTTTTACCAGACGAACTGTGCTAAAAGAAAAAACAGACTGGAGAATAAATCGAAACATTTCAATACAAAATTTCTTGTTAAAAATAAATAAAAGGTAATTGATATTTTCAAAGTTAATTACTGAAATTAGCTGTTATTTTAATACTTTACAATAATCATTTCTAAATATTCAATTTATGTTACTAATTTCAGATAATTTAATAAATAATTTTTAAAAAATTATTTATATTTGATAATATTTTGTATTTAGAAAAAAATACTATCATTATTCAATATTATTATTATTAATATTACTATTATTATATACAAAATACAGTAAAACCTCGTTAAGTCGTCACTCAAGGGACCAAACATTTTTGACGACTTACACGGAGTGACGACTTAAGCGGAGTGGGAGTTTTTTTTTTTTTTTAAAAAAAAAAAAAAAAAAAATCACTGAAATACAGTATTTTCTTGAATTGCTGTAGGATTCGGTGAGAAAAACAAGATTTTCAGAAATCAATACATGCAAATGAATGAGTGGAAAATAAAAAAAACAAAAAACAAAAAAAAAAAAACACTTTTTACAGTTGATCACATTTTAATCGTTTTAAAAGAAAGGCAATGTCTGTGTTTGAAACGTTCCAGCGAACCATTGCTGCCGCCAAAATCTTCAATGTTCAACTCCTTAGCAATTTCCAAGGCTTTTTCTTTGAGAATCACGGCAGAAACAGGCACATTTTGCGATCTGGCTTGTTTTAGCCCGAACTAAAACCTCCTCGATCTCGTCAAACTTCGTTCTCATTCTCTTTCTTTTGTCTTTGCAGTCAGCTTCTTCAATTACTTGCTTCGATGAAAGAATATCGTTTAATGTAGTCCTGGGAATATGGCGTTCTTTGGCAAAGCTATTTTCGAAACATTTGATTTTTCAAAAAGTGCAATTAAGTCTTTGTTTTTTCTTTAAAAGATAAGGAGGTAAGTTTTTTATTTCCCTGGCATGTTAAAACGTAATCGAACCACGAAATAGCAAGAGAAAAAATAGCCCTTATAGCGGGCTTACCGAAGCCTTCGTAATATTGTACCTATTTACGGTACATTACGAAGGCTACGGGTTTACTCGCTATGAAATGAAGTCACACTCAGGAGCCGTCAAGAAAAACGTCTACACTCGACAGAGTCGCAGCGAGAAGTGTGCTTTGAATGATTAGCAGTGAGATTCAAAGAAACCAAATCCTCCGAAGGGGTAGGAAAGGAATGAAGTGACAGGCATGGTCGAAAATTCCCCGTAAAGGCTTGGTTTTCTTAAAATGAAGGAGCGGGGCTGAAAAGACAACACGATGGCATGCAAAATGGAGAAGAAAGATGCTTTTGGTCATTTTTGAGGGTGACGAGTTATCCGGAGTAGAATTAAATTTGGTGATGGGTAAAGGAGGGTTATTTTACATTATTGTGTATGAGACCTTGTCGGGACCAAAGGAAAACGACGACTTAAACGGAGTGACGACTTATCCTGGTGACGACTTAACGAGGTTTTACTGTATTACTATTATCATTTTGGAGATCTCATTGCAAATTCTTAAAAATTTGTTAAAATTGCAAATTGTTAAAAATCATTAAAAATTAATTAGATTTACAATATAAAGACTGTTCAGATCAGCTCCAAATACAGTTGACTCGCGATAATCCGACAGTCAGGGCCCCCACAAGGGGGGAGGGGAGGGGTCAGTTGGTCCCTCAGCACCGGGGCCCGGCCGTGAAAGGGGGCCCGGGCTGAGATAGATAGAAAGGGGCTTGTCGATTTGCAGATTTCTTTTTTTTTTGGTTGTCGAATTGGAGATTCCTTTTTTTTTTTTTTTATTTTGTTCATAACATGGGGGGAGGAGGGGACAAAGGCCTGGTGTTGTATTTGGTACCTGGGCCCGGAATTTGATGTGGGGGGACTGCCGACAGTTACGGGACTGAGGGGTGTCGGATTATCAAAAATGTCGGATTACCAAAGGTTGATTTTTAAAACTGAATTTTGATTTCGAAGGCAAGAAAATTTAAGTTATGTTTATACAGTACTGTATGTACTACAGTACGTATATTGTTACAATACATATTGAGTACATATTTTACGGCCATTGAGGATATTAAAAAAAAAATTCATTAGGCATAGTTTTACACAAATGAATACGTATGTATGTAATACTAATTTATTTCTGTATTTATGTCTTAAAAAAATAAAATTACAGTATATAATGTACAATATAATTTTAAGTCTCAAAATAAAAAATAAAAAAACATATATATGTATTTACGGCTTAAAAAAAATCTGTAATCGTTTTTTGTTTCTTCTTACGTAAAGAGTCTGTCATGGCTTTTTCTTGAATATCTTTTAACATTAAAATGTTCTCGTAGTAGAATTCCCTCTCCTCACACCAACGTATCAAAGTGTTTGCAGCCGACATAACTTCATTCCAAGTGATTGTGCATTTCACCTCCGTGACCGCCTCAATCGGGTCGGTTTTCTAACCAACCTGCGTCGGACTACCGAGCGTGTCGAACTGTCAAATGTCGGATTATCGCGAGTCAACTGTACTTATGTACCATCATTATTTACTTTATATTAGGTTTTTTTATGCTGCGATAGCAGAAAAAGTTTGGGTTTTCGGAAATTTAAAAACTTTTTTAATTTCTCTTTCCATTCTAATAATTTATGTTTGATTCATTTGTAACTGACATTCTGTGGCTTAAGTATTTATTGCATATCTTTTGTATTTCTTTTCTAAGATCTGAAACTGAATATTACTTTTTAATAGCACAAGAGAGAGAAACTTAACCATGGTCTTCAATTATAAGAGTTTTGTTTTTAAAAGAGAGAAAATTTTAACATTTTTAATCTGCTTTGATATTTCTAGATAATAATCATTCATTTCGAGTCCATTTCTATCATCTTGAAGGCGAGTGTCTTTTTTTTTGTTTGTAATTCCAGGAGATAGAAGTTCTTCTTTGCGTTCTTAATATTTGCAAGAATCTTGTGTTAGCTGCAGTACAGTAGCTCTATATAATCTGATGGTGAAGTGAGAAATTACCGAAGTTTTAACCGAAGTGAAAGAATTTGAGAAACTGCGATGTAAAAATCATACACTTATTTATTTTTACTCAGGTAACACGTTTTACAAAATATTGCCTATTACAAATATCCAGCCTTACAAAACGATTATTCCGTATGTAACTCAAAGGATTGAAGGCTCTCGTAGTGAAACTGACAAAAATAAAACACAAACAAATCCATTGTTTTTTATTTTTATTTTTTTTTATCATAGTTTCGATTGTCTATTGATATAAACAGTAATTATTAGAATTGAAAATATTTAAAAAAAAAAATAATAATAATAAAATAATTTCTAAGGCTAGAAAACTTTTCATTTCTTTTTGTATCTTTCACTTTAATTTACTTTAGAAAGATATCTTTCCTTAATTCCAGTTAATTAATGCTAATTGAAACTTACAGCCGTCAATTTCAGTTCTCTTTTCTTTGGTAATATTAAATTGTAATTATTGTTTCTATGACTTTATTTTGTTAAGTCTTTCACGTGTGTACCAATGTGTATTATATCAGATAAATGGCGCCAGTGTTTCATGTTGTGTCAGGTGGCGCCACCTAACAATTACTGATGTTCTCAGCGTCAATCACATCGTGAGTCACCGAGTGTTACGTATACGCTGCCCCACCTTGTAATTACACTCTTCAAAGGCCACCGATGTCACTGGTAGAAAACAAAGCAATGTAAAACTATGCACGAGAGCCATCACAATCCATTACAGTGTCTGACCACTCGCCTACTCACAAAACCCTTACATCAAAAATAACTAAAAATCCATCACTAATTTTTCAATATTTTCATGATAAATGAAATTTACAGAATTTTTTTTTTTTTATGACCTTTTCTTGTTTTTTTTTTAATTAAAAAAAGACTGAAATTAGTTATTATTTGGAGTTAATAACCAATCAAGCATCTGTAGGGAGATTAATATTCTATGTTTTTCACGACAAACAACTTTTTATCCTATGGCGATTATCTGAACATCTAAAGCAGTGAAGCATTTCATTAATATTACCTTGTATATTAATTAATTTATATACTAAATATCTAATATACATTTAATTCGTTAATAACCATTGAAATTCATCATAAAAAATATGAAATAAGTTTATCTAACTTTCTCATGTCTTTGTAATTAACAGATCTTTTCAATTGACGATTTCTAAATTTTCAAGACATCGTTTGGGTATTGCTCTGACCAATTTTGAATATTCCTTTGGTAAGAGCAGTTTTGTAATCCACCGAAAACGATTGTTCATTTATTTCTGTTTTGACTCATTGCTTTTAAACTACGGTTCTGAATTATACCAAATGCAATAGTGATCTTTTTTATAAGCAATAAAATATCTTAAAAGTTTCAGCTTATCTTGATTGCACATTATTATACATATACTACACAGTGGCGTAGATAGAGTTTGTGCCCCCCTCTCAATACACATCCAACATAGACGAAAACTCAAAACGACGTATAGGACGTTCCCCGACCAATTGCTGTAGACCAAAAGTACCATCCCCAAGAAAGTGCCCCTCCTCTCCCCTTTTAACTATGTTAGTGATACTATCGCAGATAGTGATCAAATTATTGTTTCTAGCTGCTTATCGGATCTGACCAATCGGGATCTTTCTTATTTTCTAAAATTTAGTTATACAATGAACAGTACATTAGTTATCGTGATCACGGACGGACAGGCATATAGACTCAAAATTATAATTTTAAAACTTTTTGTGAACCCTGTTGTTTTCTTTCAATATTTAGGGGAATTATGAACCAAATCTGTAATATACTGTATCTATAAATACAATAATTATAAAGGAACTCGGGATCCCTGGAACAATCAGATCTTTTTCTAATATAATTTCAAGAATTGTGGATCATCTTAATAGCAGATTGGTTATCGATGGACAAGCTGAACACCATTCTGCATTTTAAATTCTAGATTTTTCTTCATTAGACTTAAAACCTGTTTTTCCAAAACGGAAAAAAGAAAGAAGTGATCCTTTAATCTGACCAGGGTCTTTCCTACATTATTTTTGGCCTTCCATTTGATAGATCAATTTTTAACCAGTCGGTCGTCGTCAGTTATTCTACCAATACGCCTGGGACTATTTTTTTTATTATTCCAATCCCTTGGACACATGTAGATGGGAAGGCCGAGAGGGTCTTGGGGCCCACCGCCAAATCTCAAAATATTTACATTAGCAAATATTTTCTTTCATTTATTTTTTGACTCAATAGCAAATTAAAATGATCTTTCCCCCCCCCCCCCATTTTGAAAACGACGATTTTTTTTGGTTGTTTCTGGTCAGTTCCCCAAGTTGGTTTCTACCCCTGAAATAAAATCCTAGAACGTTCCTGTTCCAATCCACCGTCTATCTATATTACAGTCCGCTTTGCTTTCGTAAAACCTTATTTCTATTTCTGTTAAAACGAGTTTTGTAATCGATAACCTCCAATTATTTTCATTTCAATTTTAGTGACAGTCTTGATTTAGACTGCTTTAGTGATTGATTTAGTGACAGTCTTGATTTCAGTATTAAAATGGGCCAAATACTGAATTGTATAAATACATAATTTACTTTCAACAGACACATATTTATTGCGCCAAATAAGACTCTAGAACTTCTACCTAATAATCTTTAATTTTACTGTTTAAAGACGGTATTTATGTAGGGAGTGTTAATAAATTTACAGAAGTTAACAAAAAGAAAAAGACTTGAATTGGACCTGAAAATCAATAATTAGGGTTTTAGTGGTGGAGGAGACAGTTCCCTTCGGAGGATACATAGGAGGGCTTCACTTTTGCTTGAGGGTTATTGCATACTTCTCGCATACCCATCCCTTCTTTTTTTTTTTTTTTTTGTTCCGGCACACCTGATAAAAATAGTTCACTAAATTAAAGGACCACTGATGAATAAGGACAGAGGAAACAATCCGTCGCCCAAAGCTATCAACCAACATTAAGTGAATGCAACTAAGAAAATAGTACGTTCAGTAATTTTAAGTAATAAATGTAGCTATCATTTTTTTTTCTTTTAAATTTTAAATAAAATTTATTTTTCTGCTTACTTTTATTTCTGACCTCTCCAAACATGTTTTTAAATCGTACGATTCATTCAAAAGCAAATTGGCAAGATGACATTATGTGATTTTCCGTTATTTTCGAAATAAACTTTTTTTTTTTTTGGTATTTATCATTGACAACATTAAAGTATTGGGCTAATATGGAAACCTTACAGCTACGAAATATTTCGAGAAATAATATAAAACTCATTCATCAGACTGAAGTCATTTTTGGATAGAGTTGGAAAAGAATACTAATATTGTTAATTTATCCCGCGGATTCAATCAAATCTTAATACTAAATGGTAATGCCTTATTATAAGCTTGTACTTATTAAACTGTTTATTATTGCATTTGTTGTTCAGTTTCTGATGCCGGAAGTTGAAGCAGATGATCTCTCCTAAGACGTTAGTAGCAAACTATGGTATGACGGGACTTGTAAACACATGATACAACGCCGTGATTCTCTAAACACGTCGGCCTCCATAGACAAGAATCTCGCTGCTCTCTCCTTCGCTCGGCGCGATAAAACAAAGCACGTGGAAGGCAATCGGAAGTCGGAAGAAAAGCAGACGATACGCCGCCATTGCCCATCGTGATCTATACAACGAAGCAAACATTTTCCCCAAACCTGGAAAATATTTTCCGAACACCGAGAATCAAGCAGAGTTGATAAGTTAGAGGCCTTCACTTGTAGGTTTGAAGACCCATTATGATAAGTGTTTGTTTCCTATCAGGACACAATCGTTATGCTACTGTGATGGATTCAAAAAAAGCCGGAGACACGATCGAATAATCAGTGTTGCCAATTCGAAACCTGAAATTTCTTTGCCTGCACTTAATAAATCTCAGGAAACCTCGAGATTTATGAAATTGAGTATTCAACCAAAAAAAATAAAAAACGATTTTACCGCTTCTCGTCCGCACAAACTACAAAAAAAAAAAAAAACCGCTCTTACCACCAAAGTATATCGACTTTTCGTTTAATCCTCAAAATTGCTTCCCGTAAATTAATAATTACAAAGTAAGAAATCCCTAATCGTAAATTATTTCCTTCAGGTTTGAAACATTGCTTCAATCGAAACACCTTCTACAGATTTGAAGGAGTTTTAACCTCTGATTTTGACAACACTGCAAATAATGCCTTAACGAAGATTGCGCATGCGCGTGATACTTACGTCAAGACTGTCATGTGACTTCCCCTCCTGCAACGGTGCAACTCGCGCGTGTGTCTGCAGCGACAGGGTAGTTGAGCGCTACACTCCACCTCAAAAACGACATTGACTTTACCTTAAAAGTAAGAGTTTCGATGGATAACGCATTGTTGTGGTGATTGTTATTTGTTCAATAGAAAGAGACGTAAGTCGACGCAACTGATCTTGAAACGATCGTCACCGGCCAAGATGTGGTCCCTCGGCCGGACCGTTCTCCTATGTATCTTCGTCACGTCGTTGCTGTCGCCCGTCCTCCTGAAGCTCGTCCCCGCAGCTGTAGAAGGTAAGCGATATTTTTTTTTTTCTTGCGAGGATAAATAAAACCCAACACAGGTTCTTTCCGTTTAAAAATATCGTTGTTCTTCTGTCGCGCCGAAAATTTTATAAAATGTGCGCATCGCTGTTAACTCAATCTCCTCCGATCGAAATCCAGATGCAGCCTCCGGTATCCCTGGATACGAACAATGCGCAGCCTCGTTAGGCTTATTCTATTATCCTTTGCAAAAGCAGCTGCCGACCTATTTCTCGGGTCCGATCGTCTTATCCGTCCGTCATTTATTCGTGCCGTCGCCTTCTTATCTGGTCTCCGATCGCAATCAAATCTAGCCGCAAGCTTTGAAGCATTGCTTCAATCGGAGGCACCAAGAACCAAACAAAACAATCAGCTACCAATCAAATACACTCAGTGGGTTGGGAAAGGGAATATTCGCTGTAAGGTGATTGGAATGTACCGTTGTGTTACAATCAAAATATTAACTATTGTGCGAAGTATAATAAGGCTTCTGTTTTTTATTTATTTCTTCTTCTTCTTTCTTTATTTATTTACTTATTTTTTTTTATTATTATTTAGCTTGGCGCCTGATTGAATGCCTTAGGGTTAGGGTTCTAGAGAGAGAGGGAAGGTGGTGAGGGGTCGTTTTCTCCTCCTCCCATTTTCACCAAACTGGTTTCATACAATTCGTCTTCGAACAGCGTCTGTTGTGAGCTTTAAATAAAACGAACCGTATTCGCCATACCTCCACTTTAAATGGCTCACTTCTCTTTTGGACGACCCTCAAAATATTTCACCGAATTATTATCACTTTCTCTCTCAGTTTCTTTCTTTTTTTTTTTCCTTACACTAATGGCCATGAACTCCTGTCAGTCTGAATGATGTCAATAAATTAAAAAAAAAACAACAACTTAAAAGTGATTTTTATTATTCGACTGACCAAGTTCCGTTACACTACATAATGAGGATGGACTCTACCTCCCCCACAACAGAGTGATATTAATCATATTTTATTGTCCCATGAATTCATGAAGATATTTTAAGCAGATAAACAGAAGAGATCGTGTTCGTGGCGAAGGTTAATGGTGGCTCAGTGATAGATTTGTTTCTACATTTTTAAATGCTTTTCTTTTCCTTTAAAACCTTCTTTTTGATTAACGAAATTTCTATCTTTATGAGATTAATTTTATACCAATAACTTATTAAATTTCTTTATCAGATTAATTTTAAACCAATAACTTATTAAATTTCTTTATCAGATTAATTTTAAACCAATAACTTATTAAATTTCTTTATCAGATTAATTTTAAACCAATAACATTAAATTTTGTTTCAGTTAAGATTTTCGTTTAATAAACTGTAAATGAAAATTCCTTTTGCCTCAGTGGTTCCTAAGCTAATTTAATGCTGATAATTCAGTAATATTTTTGTTTTTCGTTATCACATTTTTGCATTTAATTTTCTTTCGAAACAATGCTTTTTGCTTATAAGTTTATTATGCATTTGTTTTTAAAATAGCATAGAATGTGATATAAAAGAAAAGATAGAAGTAACTAAATGGTTAGATTATTTTTGTATTTTGTGCAATTTTTTTTTTTAATATATCTTTTCCTGAGATAATTTCGATAATCATCATTTCTGAGTTAAATCCGCGTTTGCGTTGACACCTTATCTGTTTGGAATGTTCAAGTTCAGTTTTTTTTTTCCCTCCGTCCAGACGTTTTTAGGTTATTTGGTTTATTAGCATTTCAGTTGAATTTTGTTGCTGTTGGACTTGACTATGTTCATGTGCAGAATAAAAACAGAATTGGCAGAAGCAGCTGAGTGGAGGCGGATGACGTCATTGGTTGAGGTTGTTCTCTGCATTTTCATTGATTCCGAAATGAAAAGAAATTTTCCTTCAAGGACACCAAGTAGGAGTGACGAAAATACTCATCGAATGGCGACAGATTTTAAAGCAGAATTAATGTGCGAATTGGCATTGAATGGCGATGTACTGAAGTGGATTTATTTCGCAGACACGAGACTTGCCATAGGGAATTCAGATCATTGTTAGCCACCAGGAGGGGGAACAGTCAGATGTCCTTGTCTGAAAGGTGCGGGTTTTGAAGCAGCTCTTTTCAAGTACTAGACAAAAAGTATTAAAACCCTATTTATCAAGAATCCACTTAACTGTTTTTCTTAGGGAATTGGGGTATTTTTTTTTTTCTTATTTTTATTTTGTCGTTTTCGTTGTTTTTCAGAATTAAAGGCTTACGTTCTGTATTCGTAGATAACTAGCTTTATAAGAATTTTCATTCACGGTATCAAAAATGCCTGTCGCTTAGCCGGTTGCGGCAATGAAATGATAATTTAGTCAACCAATTCTCTAAAAAAATAATTTATAAACATCCGCAATTTTGACATACTTTGAAACGTTAGTTTAGTGTAATCACCGATGCTACTTAGTTTTTGGTTCAATTATGTTCTTAAAAGTTTACATTATGGTTAAATATTTAGGCCTATATATCTTCTTCAGCAAACTAAAAAACATTTTAAATCATGAAATTTTGTGATCTAATTTTCTTCAGTCCAGCTCAGGCCAGATGGTTTCTATTGCCTTTCGCAGGATTTCTTGTTCTCCGTTGAATATTCTGAGTTGAAAATGAATTCTCGAACGAAATATTTCATGTTTTGTTAAGAAAATAAGATACTGATACTTGATAAATAATTTGAATCGATAACTTCCTTAAGTTGGATGAAAATAACGTGGATTGGAGATTGCGTAGCTGCTATTTGTTCGCCATCGACCTTTAAGACAGAAATCGGAGACTGATTGAGACAAAGTCCGTTGCCTGATGATGAATCACGTGATTACTGATCCTTCGCGATGACCTTTTCGATAATCTTAGAACTAGATTTCGAAAATTAGAAGCATTTCATCCACTTTCGAATGAAATACAGTAAATAAGAAAACAATAGATAGGATTTTTGCTTACCAAGGAAAAATTTTCAGATACTCTTATACTAAGGGAATTTTATCCAATGGAAAGATAAACTTCTTGGATTCAAATCCAGCAAACAAAATCAATTTAAGTTAGAGATCATAATTACACCCACATAAAAAAATGGATAAATTTAGCTTCGAGATTAATAAGCAAAAGTATTTTAATCTATTTGATAAAATTATAAAAGTTGTAAATATTTATCAGATTTTATTGGTGTAAGAAGAAAAATACCCGGCTTAAGACAAAAAAAAAAAAATTTCAGGGTAATTTTTCAATAGAATCTACTTTTTAGCCAATATCTGCAAATAGAAATAAGTTTCAGTATAAGAAAATAAATAAAAAAAGTATAAGAAAATAAATAAAAAAAGTATAAGAAAATAAATAAAAAAAGTATAAGAAAATAAATAAAAAAATGAATTGATTAGTTAATTGTAAGGATGATAAGGAGCTTTTCCTAAGTCTTTTAATAAGCAAAATTAAAAAACGAATTCCTTATTCCTGTACAATTCCTACCTTAGAGTTTCAGTTAATATATATATAAAAAAAATCTTCTTTGCACAATGGAGTTTATTTGTTTGCCTCATTTAATCTCTTTGTTTCTAAATCATTGGAACCAATTAGTCATTATCTTACAACTGATCAACATTACATGATTAATAGTTGTGTTAACATAACTATTAAGTTAAAAGATGTGAAGAAAATTAACATAGAAAACATCTTTTGGCAAAATGTTAATAAGGTGCTTTTTTTTTCTCTTTTTTCCCAAAACATTCCTACAATTGGAAGCTATATCATTGCATAAAATCTTAAAATATCACTTGTTTGTGATTTTATCATTTTATTCAAAAATACACGTCTCTTTGTAACTGAAATCATTGTTAGATTTGGAGAATGTGAAAAAGAATAAAAATATACAATTACTTTTCGGATTGGGTTGAATTTTCTTTTATTTCTCCGTCCCTTGAAGTACTTACACGATTCTTGCAATGAGTATTTGAAGACACGATCTTTTACAAACGAGTCCTTTTCAAGAAATAAGCGCGAGACGATGATTTAAAAAAAAAAAGAATCAAACATATGGATTTCTATCCTATTTCTAGTAATGCTTCATTGTCTTACACATAGATTAATATTAATCCTTTTTGTTAATCTATTAATCAGCGCGTGGTTTGATAGGATTTCCAATTAATCCACTTAAACAAACACCAAGTGAGTGAAAGCGATTGACTGATTGATCCCTTTCTTTTTTTTTTTCAGAAATTGTAACTTGTCATCGTTTTTATTCATCGGAGGAGGATTTGAAATTAAATTTCATTTCACGATTTAAAATAAATAAAATACAGTAAAACCTCGCAAATCCGGCCTAATGTGGCACCCAGTAGGCCGGATTACAGAAAAGCCGGACTACCGAGTGTTCTTTAAATAACTCTGTACCGGTAGCTCAATTTTTGTGAAAACATAATGTCAGGTTTAATTAATTTAACCCCATTTTTTACACTCAAATGCACTCAATGTTTATTTAAAACAATATAAATGTGCTTTTTCCGACACCAAGCTCGAGTGATATTTGTTTTGCAGATTCCCCTGCATCCAATCTCCTTAACGCATTAAGCTTCTGTTCCATAGTGACAAAGTTTTTCTTTCTTTTTTTCACTCATAATGAATACGCGCGGATAGGGAAACGAATTTAGTTAGACTATCAAATATTTTTTTATTTTGATAGGATTTGATAGGTTTACTGTATAGAATTTTTATGGAAAACGGACTTTGTTTTGTTCATCATCTTTTTTTGAAAATAAATAAGATTCTCTAATAATAAACTTTTTGAGAATGTTTTAAAATAAAAATATTTAGTATGTCTTTTGATCATGTCGTAATCAAAGGCAAAACATCTTCGTATGACTTAAAAGCATTTAGAAACTGAAAGCTGACTGTGCACTTATTGATTGCTCGTGAATTTATTTGTAATCAAGTAATGGTGTCATCAATTGTGACAGTGGTTGATTCTGCTGAGTTTTCTTTTAGTTTTCTATTCATCTCGTTTCCTTAGTACATCATTGGATCTCACTGGGCATATCCTGTAGGATTTAAAGGAAACGATGTAGGCCTATGGGATGATTTTTTTTTCCTGAATTAAAATAAACAAACAAAATCATGATGAATCATTTGAAGCTCAAGTAAAACAATTGCAATTTAAATTAGGCTTCCAACAATTCACAATTAATATGCTAATAATTATTTATTTCTATTTTTAAAAATATTGCATAGGACTCTTTGTTAAAACACACAACTAAAGGTGAGATTTAGATACGATGCCTCAAATTTATATTTTATTATCGATATTTTATTAAAAAGGGCAAAGTATTCATTCCTAGATACTTAAAGATAGAATGCTGTAATATTTTATGCCTTAATTTTTTGCAAATATTTTATCCATTAATTGTTAAATTTGAACAATGAAAGTACAAATAAAAACCCTCACTCATTTCGTGCGTTGAGACAGACTTTTCCAGAAAACCCAGTAAATGGGCAATGTGTATCAAAACATGTATTTATGCGTATAATAAGATTTAGTAGCGGAATAATATTTGCTCAAGTGCCTAAAAATAATTAAAATTGTCTTCATAAAAAAAAAATGTGAATATTTAAAAACATTTTCAAAAAATTTTAAATTTAATTATACTTTCGTTTAAATAGTAAAACCTCGATATAGCGCTTCCGCTTATAGCGCTATCCCGTTCTTTACGCTCCTTTTATACGGTCCCTGGACGTTTTCTAAGTACAATAAAATCTCGATATAGGGCTGTCCCGCTAATTACGCTTTTAGGTCAGGGTCCCTTGATGAGCGCAATAACGGGGTTTTACTGTATATTGTCCAATGGGAGACCATTTAAATTTACAGACATTTATAAAATAGTACGTGAAAAAATCGTCTAAATATGCTTAAAATTAAAAAGTAATTAATTAAGGTTATTTGAAATCTCAGCTGAAGAAATGATTCCGACTGTAGAGATTAGAATTAATTGACAACAATTTTCGTTTGTAGCTAACGATTGTATGTCTCATTGAATAGAACTTAATTTTACAGCAGTGAAGGACAGGACAGAACTTTTTTTTTTTTTTTTTCTTTTACGATCCGACCCTAGTGGGGGAAACAGGCGATGGACCTCCTTACTCACCAGATATTAGGCTACATAAAAACCTCAAAAGAAAAGATTAAAAAAAAAAGAAAAGATGTAATTACTATCTTAAGAGAACCAATGAAATACATTAACTATAGGGGAAAAGAAAACCTGGGACAAAATCGAAATGATTCCTATTAAACTAATTGGAAACAGAAATCTGGCTGAGAAATCGCACTGGAATAGATGTTTGGTTACAACATTAAACAATTTTTTTAAGTAAATTTTAAAAAATCAATAGAAATGGTAGAGAATGAGATCGTGTTTGTTGAATTCATTCTTTGTAATAATGGGGGTGAATGTTCCATTGAGTTTGCGCTGATAGAAAGTTCCATTTCCACCCCCTCAAATAGAGATAGCCATGGCTGAGTGGTAAAATGGCGTTAGAACACCCATTTCGAGTGAGAGCTGCTTTATCTCGCTCTCATCCCCCCCTTTTGCTTTTCATCATCGTCTGTTTATTAAACGATTTGAAGAAAAACTGATCCGAATAAACTGTTTATAAGGAAAAATATTTAATTTGCTTAAAATAGAAGAAATTCCTTATTTCCGTTCAGTCCTTTGATATAGTTTCTAGGACAGATAATTTGTCATCATCAGTGGAATTCGAAATAGAGAAGGTTTAAATTGTCCAGTAACGAAAATGAAAATAACAGTGCTTAGGCTTCTTCCTTCATTACTACAAATTACATTCATTCAGCCTTTACATTTTCAAGTTTGGTTTTAGTTGAATAAAAGAAAATTGTCTATTTGGACACAACTTACCAATGAAGAAAAAATGACGCTATAGAAGATTCCTCCCTTGGGTTTACAGAATGACAGCATACAAACAAAAGAATTGAAATACATACATCACTCAGCAATAGATAAATAATCATTTGAAATATAATAGGAAAAGGAAAATACTTTCAATAACAACAAAATTATTTGCTCGAATCTTAAAAAAAAAAAAAAAAGCTTACAAATAATAAAAGTATTATACTTCTCATTCATAAG
This sequence comes from Thereuonema tuberculata, assembly GCA_023159025.1. Classification (NCBI taxonomy): domain Eukaryota; kingdom Metazoa; phylum Arthropoda; class Chilopoda; order Scutigeromorpha; family Scutigeridae; genus Thereuonema; species Thereuonema tuberculata. Next base: position 79,442,519 of record JAFIDM010000001.1, on the reverse strand, counting down.
AAATATCATCAGAATCTGTTTATTAAATCCCCTCTGTTCATTGCAATACACGTAATTATCATTAATTGAGCCTTGGAACTAATTTCTCTAAGTTATCAAAAGACATCTTGAAAATATTTATTGCATATTATAAGCATCAAGTCCTTATTTCTTCCTTATATCTTATCTCTTAGTAGTCATATTCTTACAAAATACCACATCGATCACCAATAAGTATATTAAAATACATTTATTAAATACATTTATAAACATCTATATCAGCGAATTTTCGGAAAGATAACATCTTCTTTCCTTTACCAAGCCTATTTCGGCAATTTCGATAGTAACAATACATTGACTTGAGCATGAAATTACATTTACAATATTGTTAGAATTTTAACAATCCTCATTCAACAAATTATAGATATCAATTAGTATTAATTATTGATATTAATACTAATAATTAGAAAAAAACTTAATAATCTAATTCTTCAAATTTTGCATTAATTTTGCAAACAAAACATTAATTACTTATTAAATCCTCTGCTAATTTTACAAAATTAGTATTATCTATAATTTGTTGAATGAGGATTGTAAAAATTCAACAAAATTTAAAAGTAAATTCATGCTCATGTCAATGAATTGTTACTATCGGAATTACTGAAATAGGCTTGATAAAGGAAAGAAGATATTATCTTTCCGAAAATACGCTTTTGTAGATGTTTATAAATATATTTAATAAGTGTATTTTATTTTAATATATTTATTGATGATCGATGTGGCATTTTGTAAGAATATTTACTGCATGGTTTGTATTTAAATACAGAAGTAATAATTCACGTGACAACTTTTTATAAAACATTCCTAGAATTTAAGATTGAAAATAAAAAAATCATAATATTTGTCTTGGGGCTGTTCATAAACTACATCGTGCTAATTTTTGTTATTTTCGACCCCTCCCCCTCCCTTGTCACAGTTTTTCAAATACTTGTGAACACCCTCTCCCTAATATTACGTCACAATATCTTGTCCCTCCCCTCCCAATTTACATTAAAAACTGTCCATTTTTATTTGTAAGTATTTATTTAGAAGATTCAGTTCAGAATTAATCAGTTCAACGACTAAGTCTAGTAAAAAACACTAGTCTATAAAAAAATCAAAAAAAATCTGCCTTTTTTATTAATCCATCCGGATATATATTAGGTATCTCCTTAATTTAAATCTGTTTCAATTTTACTCTATCGGGCTAGGCTTTTCATCAATTTCAAAACAAAGGTAATAATGAACTTAAATGTAACTTAATAGTATAGCTACTAATAGACACTCATTTCTATAATTTAGCTGAGGCAAAACTGTTCCTATTTGTATTTAATGTAGGCTCAAATACGAAGCAAAAATGTAGAAATACAGCAGCTGTGTTCATGAATTTCACTGCTCTATAACTGGGAAGAAAAAAAAATAAACTTTAACACTTATTCTGCACCCTAGCTTTTTAGTTTTTAAACATATTTCCTTATAAGTCTGATTCGTTGTTGCCCCAAAAGTTTTTTGTGACTTTCTTATATGGCAACCATGCCGACTTTCCAACTCAAGACATCGACTGAGGGAAGGTTTCATCCCACAGGGGCTCAACACATTTGGGTCCATCAGAAATGCTGCTGCTGTATCTGAACTTTGTAACAAGTAACATTCACTATCTTATAATTATAATCAGTCGTAGAAATGATACAGAACCTTATCCTTGAACTGGCAATGGCTCTATAGGAACAATAGAAAATCAACTGTGTCTGTTGATCTCTGGGCACGTAGTTAACAACCAAAAATAAAAACTAAAGTCTGAATGTATTTTAATTCTCATTATAATTTAATATAATATTAGTAAATATATTATATATTTTGAAATTTTTTCCTACAAAGCTTGCATCTGAATGATTAATATTTACACACAAAAAATAAAATTTAAATCTTTTTTTATCTCTTTGGGAAGAAATTAAAAAAAATCCAATAATCTGAATACGATACAAAAAAAATAGATTCACAATCTAAAATTAAAACTATCTCTTTTTGGTATTATAGGTAGGTACCAATAATCGAAAGTTATCGAGATGTACAGTAGTTGAACGGTGATACAGCCAAGAAATTGCTATAGCTAAGCTCCGATTAGTTTGCTCAATTGCATTGGCAGAGGTAGAAATCCATTTGGGAATAGAGGTCGCAAAGTGCTCCTGGTCTCACTGTAACCTTTGATGTTTACTTTACAATTTGTAGTAGATATTGTGACTCATGGTTGCTGTACCATTCATCTTCTATTATCTAGAATCATCCGCTAATGGCTGGCTCTACATATTCCACTTCCACTGCGTAGCCATCAATGTCTATAGAACGCCAGACGTCTGCAAGAGGTTTTCCAACATATTCAACGAGATATTCGTCCGTAGTCTTGCATTTTGATGCATATTCCTCACATTCAGAACTTTTAATGAATTTCTTAGCAGGTATTTTTTATCTCAAAAAATGCCCTTAAGCTTAAAGCAGTATGACATCACATTATCTGACGCTCTCCCTCGTCACGCTAACCACAACCCCCCTCCCCCGACATGCGTAGATAGCTTACGGACAGCCCCCTTCCATTATCAAGTGTAATAATGTAAAAAACTTTTGTTATTCATATAATTCTTTTTTTCGAATGTTTTACGAGTAAATATAGCTTAACAGTTTGGTCTTTGATAATTCAGCAGCTGAAGACATTTTTACTATTTTCTATTCTGTATTTCATCCCTGAGAACAGATTGAAACAGTTGGCTTCCTTTTATTATTATTATTATTATGTTTGTATGTTTCAAACCTTGGATTATTATTATTATTATTATTTCAGTCATTATGCAAATGATATAGAAAAATTTACAAAGTATTTTATGTTGACATTTATCCTTCTTACATCATCATCAAACATTAGATGAACCTTTTTTCTTTCCTGTGCTTCGTCATTAAGTTGCTATCGACTGACTGATACAGTCTAACATTAGAATGTTTTGCCTCCAACTAAATGTCCTTCGTCAGCCAAAGGGATTGAACGGAGAATCTGCCTAGCAAATGAATGGTATTCAATCGGAGAACTGAAATTCCAGGGCAGAACTAGACAGTTGTTGTCACTCCTCAGTGTTGACACCTTCATTTCTTACAAGAGATGGATGAATGTAGTGTTAGATCTGTAATGAACCTAATTCGATGAAATTAACCACAGCGAAAATTTTTCCAAAATCGATTCCTATATTTTACGATCCAGTAATTCAGATAATAACAAAGATCAAAGTAAGGATAATCAGTGTTTTAAAGGTACTGTTTTACCACAGAAACTTGAAATAAACAATAAAACACTTTGTTAGAAATTCATTCAGATTTTCACTTGACATTTGTGAAATGAAGCACCTATTAACAGGCTGACCCTGATTCTGGAATTCATTCTTATTACTCATCAGCCTCATCTATCCAGTTACAAACAGCCAAGAGGGTGTGTTTTCATGATACGCCCACGTTTTTTTAAAATTAAATTGTCTGACTCGACAATTACTTTACAATCGATTTTTACAGTGGATGTTTTAAAACTATTTCTTTAGATGCTTGCTTTTCTTTTAGGTTTAAATATATCTTAAGATTAAATACGTCAGAATACAGTATAATAACGAAATACATAAATCTTTAATTTTGGCCACTTTGAAAATTACTATTGTGAAATTATTACAATGTTAAAGTTAACGATGCATTTTTCAGCCTAGGCCATTGTATGAGACCGTAATTGAGCCGTTTTCTTTGAAAGTGGTGTAAGTCCATTTTATATTATATGGAGATAATATGCAATATTATGGTTTGCATTTGAATGGTTTGAAAAATATTGGTATATGTTAATATGTTCAGTTTATGTTTTTTTAATATTAAATTGATCCAAATTTATAATGTGATCGTTTTTACAATTTTAGTTTAAAGAAATTTATGCTTTTGATGACCTCAAATGGACTTACACCACTTTGATTGTCAACAAAATGTAAAAATCATATATTTATGAAATATTAAATATAGGATTTTAATTGAATCAAACCAACTTTTTTATGAAATTTTTAATATAATAAAAAAAACAAAACAAAAAAAAAACATGTGTGAGTGCTACTGTACTCACGAGGGATGTGTAAACATAGATGCACCTGCGCCGTAGCGCCGTACACACACGAAATTGGAAATTATCTGTCGGTGCAGACGTGACTTCATTTCGCACGCAGCTATGCACCTGCGACATAGCCAGTACACACACACGGAAATTGGAAACAAAATGAAGACAAAAAAATTATGTAGTAGGTACTCCTATAATTTTTGAACTAAATATTATGTCTTTGCGGAAAGTGGACACCACTTTCAAAGTAATTATATTTGTAATTTTATTAACTACGAAAATATATATTGACAAAATGATGGAAATTTTGAAGGATTTTTTTTTTTTTTAACTTTTTACAGATAAAACTTTTTACATAGCAGATTGTATTCATTGTTATCATTAACTAACTTTTTGTCAAAAATGGACTTACACCACTTTCAAAGAAAACGGCTCAATTATGGAGTGATAATTGAAAAAAAAAAAAAAAAAAGTGAATGGCAGTTGATCTCGTTGCAGTACTTCATATTTCTATTGCTAAATATCGTTTATTAATATCTACTACGTTATAAAAACTTCAATTTGAATTCATTGAATAAGAATATTATAAAATAAATATATTATTTTTATTTACAAATCAATTTAAATATTTATGATATGCCTTGAATTCAAAACATCGTTAAAACAAAAAAGACACCGTCACCGCTGTGTAAATCAGAATAACAACGACGGCTTCTCTTGAAAGCGTAACAGCATTTTTTTTGTTTAATCCGTTAACCAGAATATTTTTAATTTTTATGTTTTCTGAAAAGACATAAAAAGACAAATTCAACTAAAGAAAAATAATAAATCCCCAAAGACAGTAAGAGAGAGAGAGAGAGAGAAGACAAAAGGTTTTTATAGTCCATGGACTGAATCCTTTAGGAACAGCTACGCTGTTTTGGAAGCAGTGGTATCGCAATGGGGAACCTTGTGTTCACTTGCTGAAGACAGAAGGAATAAGACATAGGAGTAGGATTTATTTATGTATTCTGAAATCTATCGATCATTATGTTTGGTTAAACATAATAAAATATGGTCGTAAGAACTGTTAAGTTTAGACATAGAAAAGAAAAGATTGATTTAATTTCTTTCTTAAATCTAATCAGTCTAATAAAATAGTTATTAATGTTTTAGAATTCCTTTAGAAAGCATTCGAATGAATTTCTATCCTATTTTAATCCTCTTTTAGCTAATCTATTTGATTCCATTAAAATTAATCCAATTTAACTAAAATAATGCGGATTTAATTCTTTTGTTCAGAAAATGGAAAGTTTTTATTGTTTGTTCATTAAGGCCCAGAACTGAAGAAAGAAACGTTTGCGCTTCAGTGAAATCCATTCTATCTATTTCTATTTTCCATGTTTCAATTTGTACACGTTGTAAGACCACGTTGTTTGTTAGCTGGCCGGGGTTAGTGAATCTCATTCCCAAAAGCCTTCAAATCTCTACTTCTTCCTACTCAGTAGATATTGTAATTAGAATTTAAATGTAGACTTGTTGTTTTTGTCCGTTTTCACAAAGTTTTTTAAAAGTGTTTTTTTTTTTTTTTTTTAAGGAAAGTAGGTTTTAAGTTCTTTGGAACTTCATGATTTATTTTTTAAGCAGTTCAAGTGTGGAAAAGACTCCAATTCAGGTTCTTACGAAAAAAATTAAACAAAATAACATAATATTAAAAATATTTATCACACACACACATACAAAATTAAAATTCGTTAATGATTAAATATTTAGACTTCTGCACATGTCTTAGTCCTTCTAAAACACATCCTCTGCTGTGATTAGCCAGCACCGCTGTAAACATTCGGCTGCCTCAGGTAAAGAAGCCGGCCTGAGTGCAGCCATTCCACGGACTATAAAAATCTTTTTTTTTTTTTCCCTTTACTATCTTTGAGGAGCCCTTTTTATTTATATATGGTATGTCTTTTTATGACTTTCCAGAAAATATATGTACAGACAGAACTCCGTTTCACAGATCCCTCCCTAGGCTAAACGCGCTATCACGTTCACATTTACGTCTGTGTAAGTTTGCTTCAGTGATATAGTTACATTTTTAAACGAAAACGTTGTACGTCAGGTGTCGTAAGGTTTTTAGCCAATCCGATTGTACGTGCTTGATATGAATTCAATGGGACATCAAATTAAAGAAAACATTTATCAAATGGAATAAAAAAATAATAACTTATCAAATATAACTATCAAGATCTATACTTATTATTTTATTTCAAAAACAATGTAGTATCGAATCGGAAAACAAATTCTCCTTTTGTGCTTGTAGTTGATCTAGAATCAACTTTTAGAATCTTTTTTTAACTTTTAGAACTAATCTTAATTCACTCGCTTTGGAATAGTTTTAAATGTGATTTATTAATAAAACAAAAGGAATTTGAGTAAATATCAGTAGGCCTAATCTCTTTTTTTAGATTTATATTGATTGATGATAGTTTATTTTTAAAGAGCTTCAAACGGTACAACAGTGTAATAAGAAATTCCAAATATAAAACTGAAATGTGGAACAGGCTCACCATTAGTTTTTTAATCAGTTTGGAGTGAACTGTATCCAGAAAATAAATATTATTTACAGATTCATCATTTTAATTAATTTTGTTTCTACTTTTAAACTCATTATTGCTGTTACAAAAGTAAATAGTAGAAAATTGAAAATGCAGATATAGGGACGAGGTATCGACTGCATTTCTTGTTTCACTGAATATTTTAGAAACTATCTTGGAAGACATCTCAGTGTGAATCTGGTTTGATTCTGATCTTAAAATTTTAGAATTTTCTCTTTACTTCAATAATAATACTATAATGTAGCTTTTTTGATAATCTTAATAAAATTGTCCTTTACTTCGAATTCCGTTAGAAAATAGCCAAGAAATAATGGATAGACGGTGGTAGTTAATGTGTGGGTCGAAGTGTATTGTTTAAACATAGATAAATTCATATGTTTATCCTTGATTACTCCAATTACAGAAATGAGCTAAGAATTCATTCGCAACGAAACACTTTCTTTTCTTATAAAGAAAAACGAAAAAAAAAATTATAGAAATGCACAAATTCGTTTTTTTCACGCCTTTGAGTCATCATCGCCAGCAATCTGGGATAGCTGTTTCGTCCTTATTAGGACTCATCAGCCAGATTTAGCTTCGATGATCAACCTCAGAACGCGTGAAAGCTTATGGATCCTTCTCCCGCTATCGGAAGTGGGTCCCCACAAAAGCAAACGACGCGACGATAGAAAAATCGCTGTAACTAGTACAGCATAATAACCTTAGCTCGCTAATAAGGACGAAACAGCTGTCCCAAATTACCGTCGATGATGGCTCAAAGGCTTGAATGCAATTCTGTATTCTTTTTCGTTTTTCATTTGATGCGCGTTAAACCTTCTTAAACATTTCTTATAAGGGTCATTCCACAGAAAACGTACCTTTTAAGAGACAAAAATGTTTAATAAAAAATATTGACAAACAAATCTGAAATTTATTTTCTAAGCAGTATTATTCCTCCTATGAATTATAAAATTAATTGTTACATTGTTTCTTCCTTTTTCATGAAATAAGGGAACATAAAATTTTGATATGAATGGAGGATACACAACTGTAACAGAGTACGGTATAAGATACAGTAATGAAATCTACCATATTTTAAAAGCATAACTCATAATTTAAGCAAAATTTCAATTTATTCTGAAACTGAGTGGTTAAACAGAGCATTAACTTATCGCAAAATAGCAGAAAAAAAAATTACCGATAATAATAAACAAATATTCGAATATCATAAATAAATTAATTATTGAGATAATGATAATAAACAATATAGTACATATACTAAATCATTTATTGAGACTCATAGTATTTAAATAAATGATTTTGTACCCTCTGTTACGACATTAATATCCTCCATTCAATGTTGATGTAACGGAGGATACATCTACGGAGGATACTCTTTTCAAAATTTTCCTAGTTTGTCATCCTTATTGTGAGGTTAGCTCGTGAACATCCTTTAAAATCTAATTGAATCGTATTTAAGAATAATTTCAACAAATTCCAGTAATTTTCTCGATGTTATTTACCTGCCTAAGTTGAGAACGGAGGGTACACAAAGATAAGAACCGTCTTGACAATCCTGAAGAAACTGTTAGATAGAATGTAGTTAAACCACACTATTTTTCTCCAAACACAAGACAGAGCTAAAACAAAGTGGCGCCTTTTCCTCCTTCAACCACTCTTTGTGAATACTATTGCCATCTAATGGGAATTTGTTAAAATATCTTCAGAACGGGGGATACAGGGAAAGTCTGTGACAAACTTTCAAAACTGAAAACATATGTTCAAGCTAACATTTTCTCAGTATTTTTTATGTCGAACTGCAGTTCACCTTTTAATGTAAGAAATACAATGTGACTCACTTATTCAATATTTCCTTAAATTCATGCAATAATTAACCACCCTTCTGACGAAACATTTGTGACACGTAACGGAGGTATACATATCTTCACTGTTGTTTAAAAATTTAATAGAAGTAAAATGAAAGAACAAAGAATACCAATGTTCATATCTTCCTTGGTTTGTATTGCTGTTTATATCCACTGAAAGAAGAACTTGAATATTTCTAAAGTAAATAAGTGCCTTGTACGTAGAAAGGTACGTTTTCTGTGGAATGACCCATAAAGAGAAAACGGCAAAAAACAAATGAACTTAAGAAGGTCATTGTTAACATAAGGAAGGAATAGATTAGGAAGTTTTTTTGGAAGAATTTAAAATCTACTTCCTTTAAAACTTTTATTTCTTCATGTTTTTTTTTTTTTATTACTTTTTTTGTTCGTCGGGAAAACAATATAAGACTATTCAAAAATATTTAACTATCGATATAAATTCCATAACAAATTCTAAAATCCATATACTTCAAAATCCATAAACCATATTTCGAATGTTGGCGCAGCTTAGCCGCAGCTGCTTTTGCGCCATTAAACACCAACCAACCAACCAATATTTCGAATGCATCTTCTCGAACATTCTTCATCAGGTAAAATTAATATAAAAAAGGGGAAAACATTCAAGTCATTTCTCCTTTACATAATGAAAAACTTAATTCTAGTAAACAAAATAAGCATATTATAAAATGAAACAACTGATCAACATTACATAAGATAATAAATTATCAAATCGGACTATACACCAATTGTTATCACAATAATAGTTGCTATTTATTGTTTCTTTTTGTTTTGGCATTTTCCAAATTCAACAAATGTTACAATACTGAATTGTCTATAAAAAACGTATTGCATTATCAGCTCGATTAACTATTTTTTATTGTTTTATTAATAATTGGCTAGCATTGATATTTGATACTTTGATATTATTGTAAAATGTAATCCAAAATTTATAAAGGCCTAATTTGCTTCTGTTATTTATTTCTAGTCTGATGAAAAGGCCTGTATACGATGCCTTGTAACATGTAACGAATATGAATTTTTTAAATGTTTTTTTTATATCTAGTAGTGTGTTTGGTCCCATTTTTTCAATTATTCCCTCCACACACTGTATTAATGAATAATATTGTGATAACAATTGGTTTATAGTCCGATTTGATAATTTATTATCTTATGTGATGTTGATCAGTTGTTTCATTTATAATATGCTTATTTTGTTTACTAGAATTAAGTTTTTCATTATGTAAAGGAGGAATGACTTGAATGTTTGCCCTTTTATATTTATTTCATCAAATTTTACCTGATGAAGAATGTTCGAGAAGATGCATTCGATATATCGTATATGGATTTTGAAGTGTATGGATTTTAGAGTTTATTGTGGAATATAAGACTATGTTTACAGGTTCAATTCCAGTCTTTGCTGAATAGAAATGTCCTTTTCCTTATTCTATAAAATTTCCATTATTCACTTAAGTTGTCTGATTTCTTTTAGTTTTATCAAAACACGCGCAAGTCCATTTATAAAAACATTTTCTAACGATTTTCAACAAAATTTATAAAAATGGGAATTTTCACATTAATCTCTCGACGAAAGATCTATTTGGTTAAGATTTCAAATAGAAAATTTCTATGGACTCTAAAATAGGCACAGCACGTTTCAAGAGGATCTAATCAGCGGAGGAGAACACAAACGTCGATTGATTTCATGAACCTAGGAATAGCTAACCTAATTCCCCATTTTTTTTTAACAGATTTGAAGAAAAGTTTGAAGTTGACAACTGAACAAAGTTTGTTTTTTGTTGATGTGAATTTTGGGACTTAATATTTTAAGACTCAAGAAATAATACTTTTTAATAGACACATGTTTCTCAGAAGTTGCGACGTCATTTGGGAATATGGTCTCTTTCACTTTAGATCCTTTAATTGTGTGGATGATGAGAATCAGTAAATGTTCATTTGGTTTGTATTCCGCCTATAAATTTCTATTTTGTATTTTTTTATTTTTTTTTTAATAATTTTACAATTCCAGTCCTACTAGATCCACTATTAAAGTGATCTGTCTGTAGGTTCTGTACAATATATCTATTTTGAGTTATTACAGAATAATTACATAATTTTTTTAAACTCTTTATATTAACTGTGATTTGCATAATTGACAAGTATTTCTCGACCTTCACTTAAGTTAGAATTTTCTGCATTTCTAAAATGAATTTAAGTTGGAATAGACTGAAGCTGTATCATTGATTTTTCTTATTGAATACCATAAGCTCTAACTGACCTTCGTTCATAAATTGTGGAATGGTTAAGCCTTGATTAGTTGGACTGTTTTTTATTAGTTCAACATTAGTTGAGAAAAAAATTGATCTGCCCGTTCCGTTTCCTGATGTGAATCCTATGTTTGGTAAGACTAAAAGCCGATTTAGAACTCTCTCCTCAGGCATCGTGCTGACGAGTCCATGCACAGTAGCTTCATTAAAATGATCTTTCAATTCCAGCCAAATAGGGGCCATACAGTGTCATTTCCTTCCATTTTTATTAATAAAAGTCCGGATATTTAGACATAGTAACGGAACTGAAATCGTAACAAGTCTTCACAATTTTGTTATTCCTTTTAATCCAATTTACTTATTTTTGTTATTCCATTTTAATTTTTTTTTTAGCTAAAATATATTAATAACGGGTTTTGTTTATTCTAAGATATTTCTAAATTACTTTAAAGTTCGGACATCTGCTTATTTAAGAAATAGAATTCTGCAGAAAGTTTATTGTTCAAAGAAACGTTATTTCTAGAATGTTCTAAACATTTATCCAAGAGAAAAAGCAATTAGCTTTTGAAGCATGTTTCAGCTTTTATTTAAAAACAAAAGATTGGATTTCTTTGATGTCTTAACAAGTTTCTCCTTAAAAATGGAGCGAAATGATATTAGATTTTGCAAGTAAAGGATAAAATATTTTTATTCATTTAACTTAAGGAAAGAATCGTAAGAAAGATTTTCAAGAACCATAGTAAGCTGATGGAATAGTGATTTTTTTTTTTTATCTTTGTAATTTGCCTTTGATAAATATTAATATCTGAAGCTGCTACGAAGCTTAATATTATTATTGTAATGTGATATGAATAATATCTCTTTGTTAAATTTCAAATAAGGTCCGAAATGAAACAACTACATTCTTGATTTGCTAATAGAAATGGATTATCGTAATTTACAAGAATACTTGAATTTTCAATTCTGACTCAGTGGTAATTGTTATTTACGTTACAGAAAAATTCAGTGGATATTTTATTCTTAAAAATTAGTAATTTGATGGCAATTTGTTTGTTTTCTTAAAAAGATTGAAACAACCCGTTGATTGTTGATAGAGATACCTGCCAATGACGTGCCTTGATGATGTCACCATCCTCGTGGCTAGTGTTACGTAATTTCCTGTCTTAACATTAGTATCTTCCAATGAAGAATGACATCCTCTGCATGGATCACTGAAAGCGAAATGGACAAAAATTGAACGCAGGGCAATTGTAAAAATATTATTAAATCTGTTCTGAGATGCATCTTCTAATACAATGTTTCTCTTACTTTGACCGCCCGCGGCCCACCGAAACACCTTCTGATTCCCTACCGGACTATCGCCAAAAAAAAAAATAGCATAATTATTTGTCTATGTTCCAATTCATTTTATTGGAATATTGCCTGAAATAATGATAAAAAAAGTACAATTGTAAGGATTGTTTGTTAATTTGAATCAACATTTATTAATCAATTAACAGTTGTAACATAATTTTAATGAAATGCAACAGATGTCTGTAATTATATAATTCTAAATTAAAATGTAATAACATAAATTTAAAATTGAAATAATGATGTTCTTAGGCTTTTATAACAGAATTAACGAATTACATATTATTGTAGCTTAATTTTTAATTTCAAAATTAACAAGTTATTAGATAGATTTGAATTTAAGTTATAGAATTAATAATACACAATACAAATGTTTTTGTAAAAGCTAACATAAATCGTTCAAGATCTCTTAGTTAACTTAAACATTGCTGACTTCCAATGGTAGAAAGAGAAGATGCATTGTTGCAGTTGTTGTATTCTGCCGAGATGAAAAGCTTGGCTAGTTATTTAGTTTTATATTTTATTTATTTATTTACTATATTTAACCGCGGACCACCTGATAAACTGCGGCGGACCACACTTTGAGAAACACTGCTCTAATGAGTTGTTGTGTAACTAAGTTGGCATCTCTTTGTCAGTTCAACAAACGATATCCTTTCAATAAAAGTTGAAGGTCCTTCTCTCAATCACAAATGAAGTTTCAACAACTGCTCTTTTTAAAACATTCGTTGTTCATCACATTTCAAGATATATTATTAGGGAAGAACGAATTTAAATGTTAATTAAGTAATTTTGGACTGCGAGGGAGAAAGAAATAAAATGCTTATAAAGAATCAAACAAACAATAAATAAATAAATAATTGCTAAATCTGTGTAGTTTACGTTTTCTCAATAAAATCTGTTTCGCAGCGACGGCTCAGATTTTAGATTTCCTGTGTTTTATTAAAAGACGAATGATTCACTTGAGCAGTGCGTGATTGTTTTCTCCAGTTCGTTCAATAAAACCAAATGACTTTTAAGTGACTTCAGATTTCTTAACATTAGTTTAAAACAGAGGTTCCAAATATTGACATTGAATGGCGTCTTCCTATCTTGGCTTTTCTTACGGCTATTTGTTGACGGAGTAAGAAACAGCAGAACCAACGAAAAGACAGTTTTAAAGGAGTTTTCAATGAGAATTCTTTTATTCGATTCTGTAAAGAAAAAAAAAATCTTTTTTTTCGATTTTCTGATAAAACAAGAAATTTGATTTTTTGTTTTTATTTTGAATCGATTTAAGAAATTCATTGTTAGAAAATACAGCAATACTTAGAACAATTATTTTCATTAGAAAACATTCCTTGTTCCTTCAGTGGAATTAAAGTAATTAGATTAGTCTTTCTCATTAAGTCCATGACGCTACGAACCAGATTTGTCCTCTAGATAACCATCGATAATTGGTGAGTTTTATTTTTCTTCTAAAATCCCGTTCTGTTTAACATCCTTTTCCTTTTTAAAAAGGAATCCTGCAAACGATTCTTTATTCGTTGGTTGGTTTTAATCAATATAGAACCATCATTAGATAAAATAAAATCAGTGGAAAAATACAAAAACAAATAACATATTTGAATTTTTGGAAAGCAAATTTGAATAATAAGTTTCAAAAAAAATTTCAAGCACTAATTAATGTTATAATGGCAATTTCTTAAAATTTTGATTTTTTTTGTTTTTTGCATTAATTTTTTTAAAATTTTATGATATGAGTAAAAAACAAATAACTTAATTACATGCAAAACTTCTTCCTTTCATAATTCCGTGGTTATTTGTTAATAGTTATTGTTTTAACGTGTAAGTTCTTTTGGCTGCTTTACACGTTCTCTAAAACTTGTCTCAAATCAACAAGTTGTTCGAAAAACCTGTCTCTTACTCAAAATAGGATGTATTGCAGCAAGTTAGATTTTCTTCAGCATTTTTTGTCTTTTATAGTAAAAAAAAAAAAAAAAAAAAAAAAAATCTCTGATTCTGTTTGTGTGGGCATCACTTTAAAATGACTGGACAGATTTCCATAACTTGAAACATAGGAACGTTTATAATTCCCGCCCTCAGCGCTGAATTCTTACCCTGCCTGTTTCAATATCTTAAATTTTATCTAATTTATTTATATATCAGAGGATTTTTTTTTTTCCTCTTTAAAAGAAAATTGGATTGAATTTGATTTCTTTGGCTTCTGCTTCCAGCTAACCTTAAGTAAATGATCATAAAAATATCCTTCCTTAATATTTCAAATTATAGTTATAAGAATTGGCTCCTCGTGCCAATGGGTTCTTAAAAAATTCAGTTGAGGGACATCCAGTAGCTGAAGAAACCATTTTCTGTCTGCTTTAATTCGTACACAAGAGGCGAGTCACGAGGTCAGTTCACTGTATTATTCAGAATATTTCAACCATAGGCTTATGTAAGGGGCGGGGCTTCCTTGTAATCTTCCTTTTTTATCTCTAATATATATATATTAGAGATAAAAAAAAAAAGGAAGATTACAAGGAAGCCCCTCCCCAATATATATATACACACACACACACACACATATGTATAATACAATGACAATATGTCTAAGATTACCTGAAGATTTCGCAATTGGGGAAGAATTGAGATATGTTTTTACTATTCATATTTAATAAACTAATACTATTTTGTTGAAAAGTTTCTTAAGGGCATTAACTATTATCTTTCGTTTAGTATTAATTTTGTTAGACAAAGTTGATGATCATTGAAAATAAAAATTAACTATTGAGTTTTCGCTTTAATTTTGCTTTTGATATCAAAGATTTGAATTGTTTAAAAGGTCGCTTTTTTTTTTTTTTTTTTTTTTATAAAAATTTTTTATTTTTTTTTTGGTTTT
Organism: Thereuonema tuberculata; assembly: GCA_023159025.1. Classification (NCBI taxonomy): domain Eukaryota; kingdom Metazoa; phylum Arthropoda; class Chilopoda; order Scutigeromorpha; family Scutigeridae; genus Thereuonema; species Thereuonema tuberculata. The sequence continues at coordinate 79,427,427 of JAFIDM010000001.1, read as the reverse complement.
TTTTTTTTTTTTTTTTTTGAGCTTAAAATTGTTTATATTTTTTCCGGTTTTCTTCATTTTTTTCCCACTTAAAATAAATACTTTAGTTCGCAGTGAAGCGCCACATTGTTATTTCAGTGTCGCTACAATTCATTTTTAAATGAAAATGTTCAATTGTATTTGCCTGGCCAACAATGGTAATTTTGTATTGGGAGGGCTCTTGTATTCCCCCTACGCACACAAACACCGCCAGGTGGGAAGAACCATCGTCAAACAAAACCCGACCTTGACCGCCCGCCGCCATCTTGCCTATTTTTTTTTTCTCCCTGTTTCTCGGTGTTGTGTTGTTTTAAGAAATTGCATTGGATCTGTCAGCTCCGAGGATTCGGTTGCTGTGGTGAAATTCGCTTCGGCATCGAACCGTTAATGTTGATATAAAGAGAAAGACTCGCGGCACGCGATTCCATCTCTAAGAAACAGTTAAGAACCAGTGAATCGGTATAATTAAGAGAAATACCACATCGCTTAATATGTTCTGGATATCGCCGCGGTAATTAGAGGTGGCGAGGGTGTAAAGTTCGAGACGGAGCAAAACATTTTCAAAAGGAGAAATCTATTTTAAAGATATAAATGTACAGAATGAAATGACACGGTTATATTTTTTTTTTCTTGTATTTGGAGAAGGCGGCATTTAAGGACAGCTTTTCAGTTCAGAGTAGAGGTTTATTCTTACAGGAAATTAAATCTAATCTTCTTGAAGAAAACACGTTTGTTTATTATACAAAACAAAAAGAATACGATTATTGGAAAACAATTTCAATTATTTTTATGAAAACGATGCAACCTCTAAAAGAAAATTCAATAAAAAAAAGTAAGACAATTAATCATTCACATACAAATTAAATGGATGAATAATTTAAATAAAAATTATAAACAATTTGCTTTCTTGTACAGACCTGTACAAGAAACAGCTGTTTACTGGCGCTCATCTTTTGAGATTTAAATGCTCTAAAGTGACAGCTGATAAGCAGCAACAAGTGTGAAACAAGCTTTCAGAATGTGAACAACAGTGTCTGATTTATTAAAACGATGTAATGAAAAAAAGAATAGCTTTCAAACAGTCCGAGTTTTATATCCAGAATTTCTTAGCAAATAGAATGGGCATGTTTCCCTTCCTTCAAATCTAGAAATTTATACAATAGGCCTTTTTTTGGTAGTTTTGTCATTGGGGGGAGGCTTTGTAATTTGCCCCAACCTTTTTTTTTTTCCCTCCAAATAAATCTCTGAAAAAAATCAAACATAAATTTAAAAAAATAATTCTGCCCCTTTGGTATAAAGCAGTGTTTCCCAACCATTTTTGTGCTATGCCCCACCTAAAGTATCTAAAGTATGCTATGCCCCACCACATTAGATATAATTTTCACAAAAAAAAAAAAAAAAGCACTTTTTAAGCTTTACGACCAAAAGAAAAACCAATTTTCTATTTTCCAATTGCCCCCCCCTTAACAATCAAATTACCCCCCTGTGGGACGTGCGCCCCACGTTGGGAAACAGGGGTATAAAGTGATTTTCACAATACCATACTTTACTTCTTCATTTTTAAATAAGTAAAATTTATACATAAAATGACCCAGCAGTGTAACAAATATAAGCTCTTAAACTTCGCACACATATAAGAACAGAATTGGTTTGAATGGAACATTGAGCATGCGTTACTTTGGAACGTTTCCGAAGGGTGCGCGCGCATCAAGAACCGATCTGATAAACAGAATGGAATCAAATGGAAGATACTACAGATAGAAAGGAAAACTAGTATAAAATGTAAAAAAAAAAAAATGCATTAGATAAGAAGAATTCTAATTGCATTTTTATAATTTGCATTTTAAGCTTTGTAATGCTAATACACTATTTTTTACAAATAATTTTTTTGTAGATATTAAGTTAATTTTATATCTTACAATAAACTTATATAAAATTATATAAATTATATAAAATTTATTTTTCAAAATTTTTACTAGGCACAGTGTCATGGATGATATCTTCCATTCTCGGCACAAAGAGCGAGCGATTTGCTTAAGTGAGATTCAAAGCAAGCCTTCACCTCCAACTTCGAGTATAAGGACTAGTCCAAGGGGGTTTAGATCTAACGAAGCAGACGTGAAGTTAAATCAAGAATTTTGTCTGCCCACCAAACTTGAATGGTTTCTTCTTTTGGTCTGAGTGCTGTCCTGCTGAAATGTCCATAGGTCTGCATTGAATAAAGAATGATTAAGAGGCTTGACAAAGAATGTTATTTGGTTTCTGAATCTCATTTGCTAAAACGTTTGTCGAAATTTTGACTCCTTGGATAACGAAATGGAGTACAAATTTGGCTAATCAAACTGTCACATAATCTGGATTGTGCGCGCTCGGAGATTTCTATTTGCTTCGTGGGGTATCTGTAACAGATTTAGCTTAAACACGATCGTTCTGCTTGTTGAATTTCTATTCGACTGTGGAAGCTTTTCGTCTGTAAAGAGAATACTTTTTACTCTTTCAGGGCCCTATCATTTAAGAAAACTTCCTAAGTCTTATTTAAGCGCCCTCTGCATGGTTTGTCTCGAGACGTTCCTCTGCTGGGCCGTTTCTCTTCTGGACACCATTTTTTTTTTTCAGATCTTTCAGTGTACTTTTATTATCATGTCTCGAGGATGACCATTTCTGCTACCATCCTTGACATATCCCATTGTGAGGTATCTGTTTATGATACAATAAACCAAACTTCTTGTTACCGAGGTTACAACTACCAAAATATTTCGGAGTTTGATAACCATTGAAATGAATGTTGTAGGTTTCTTTTTTTCTATGTCATTCGTTATGAAATAAAAATGAAATATTTCAGAAGTTCTTTTTATCGATTTGCAGAAAATCGAACAAGGAATAAGATGACACATGCATCTGACCGTACGTGCAATTAACACAAGACATTTGCGAGGAGAAATTTGTATCTGAATTTATATGCATACCGCGTATATTAAATATTCCGCCAAGTGTTCTTCCGTCATTCTGATTCGATTGTGCTGATAGTGTGTACGCAAGTCTTTAGCTCTAGAATTCCTTTCCTATTCCGAAGCGTCCAGTACTCGTTGAAATCTATGTAATTTATTATCCATCAGAACTTTCTCCCTTCTGATGAAAATCTGATCCGAAATTTACAGTAATATGTACGCAGACAGTTATTGAGAAAGTTATCCGAAACAAACACAAAAAGGCTAAAAATTTCATTTCTAAACATAAAAAGAACTCCTATTATTTTAATTAGATGATGTGTATTATATTACAATTCAAATATGGATGATGAACAAATTAGAATGATGTCAAAAAATTTCGGATCTTTGTAACATTGATTTAATAAATATAATTAATATAATGTATAACTAAAATTCCTTCTTTTGGAACTAACTGTCTGCGAACCTAATAATTTTGAATCCGTTTCATTTTCCTGGCTTTATTACGAACCAAAAGAGAAATTGAGGCGATTCATTGCAACACATCCTCTGAATGTTCGTGAATCAAAAGATGATTGCAGATAGGAATTGATTGACTGCAAATGGTTCTAATTGTCTTCCCTTGTGACTTTGAATCAAATTAAAAAAGAACTACTTTTTATTCATTTTCTATCTGAGTTTTATTTTTAAGAAAAGTAATAGTTTTTTATTTCGTTAATCTCGTTCTGAAATGAAACCAGATCTAGAGATTTAATTGGCAACTTCCTTTTCTCCGTTTCTTGGATTTCATCTGATTTGTTGTGGTTTATTAACAGATTCTAATTGACCAATAGTTAGCCTTCTCATGGGTAAATTTAAATTTCTCTGGCAATAAAATGACTCAGAACTAATTAACAGAATAAATTTAATTAGAAAAACAAAACAATAAAAAAACCAAAGTAAGAGTCGATCGAAAGGAACTGGTCCTTAATTACTGTGGAGACTCCAATTACAGTAACACAATGGAATAACAATCAGTCAAATGTTAAAAGAGAATTGGATAAAACAAAGGTTATTGTAGCAATTTCTGGATTAGAATGAAGTAACATTTGTAATTAAGAAAGTTATATAACACATGGGGTAAATCTATTACGTTGTGAATCTTAACTAAATTAAAAACAACAATTCTTGTTCACTGCTGTTGTATTTTTGTAACTAAGATCCATAAGCTTAAGTAATTTGTTAAATTGATTAGTTAGTGATATTCCTTTGCATCTTTAGCGTTTCTTCTGATGTCCTTTCTGATGGTTACCGATAGTCCAGCATTCCTTCCAGTAATGGATACAATGTCTTCAACTTCACAGATACTGTATTAATTCCCCATCTACTCTTAACAATCCTTGAAAATCAAAGATTTTTTTTTTTCAAAATATTTCACAATTTTATCCTACTTAAGTTTTTTAGTCTCATCACATTAAATTTTATTTTTGTAAATCATTTCTCATTATTAAATTCCCTAAAATTGGAAACAAACGATAGAGATATAATAAATACATTTAAATTGTTGGTTTCCAAATTAGTGTCAGTCCTACTCATCCGATTTATCTTCATCCTTGATTTCGATACAGCTTTTCAAAGGAAAAATCTCACAACTAATGTAATATTTCACAGTAAGACTAATAAGGAACTGGTGAACGGTTTTTCTGTGGCATTGCAAAGCATTGTGGTCAGATCTAAAGCTCATATGGGACAGATTAGAAATTAGCCAATGGACTCGAGATTTAACCTAACACAACCAAGTTCCTAAAACTGACTTAGAATAAATGCTTATTTTCTAAAGCTAAGTTACTTCATCATAGAATGCAATAAGTCCGTGATATAAATTAGTGTATAACGCTATATTAAATTAAGTACTGTATAAAAAATAAATAAATAAGTAAAAAAATTTTTTTTTAAATATACTACAGTGTTACCTCCGAATAACGAACAGTCACGGGACCGGAAGTTTCGTCCGTTATTGGGAGGTGTCCGCTATTGGGGAGGACTTGTCTTTTTTTCATTTTTTAGCTTATAGCATTTCATTTAATGAAAAATTACGTACAATCTTAATTAAATTTCTACAATTACCATTGCTATATGAGAGAATATGAACAATTGCAAATTATTTACTATATTCCTTTTTAAATGAGTGCTAATCCGTTTGTCTTATTTAAAATAATGACAAAATTAATTAAGTATGTAGAAAATTAATTTCTAGCCATCCATTTGATGCCTTAAACATGTCCAATCCTAAAGTTTGACCGAATTCTCTGGCTTTTTCTTGAAGCAAAACACTGCTTATAGGAATGTTCTTTGCATGAGCAGCGCGGAACCATTTTATGACCACTTCGTCGATTTTGCTTGTTTCAGTTTTACGAAACTTCAAATTCTTCGAATTTTTGTTTGAATTCACCATCCACATTTTTCTAATCTCATCTTTGTCCTTTAAAAGTTTACTTATCTGAGTTTTTCCAACTTCAAAACGTTCAGCAAGACAACGCACACTCAGCTTTTCTTTTTCAGCAACTTCAAGAACATCAATTTTTTCTTTTAGTGACAATCTCTTCCTTTTTGACGCCATTTTAATTCGCACTAAATTTAATCAACACGTTTATAGGATAGCTTTATGAGGCATTGGCATTTACAAAGCAACTGCAGTGAAAAAAAGGTCCTCAGATTCGTGCAATGAATCATGGGACACAGATACAATGTATCAATGTATGGGGGGATGGGGGGGGAGACACCGATACAATGTATCAGTGTATTGGGCATCGATGTAAATACAACCATGATGTGTTTGTCGAAATGTTAATCGAAAACAAAACAAAACATTTTTTACTGTTAAAATAACTGTCCGCTATTCAGAGTGTCCGCTATTCGGAGTGGATAACATGGAATGTCCTATTGTAAGGTACTGGGACCCGCAATAATGTCCGCTATTCAGGGTGTCCGTTAAAGGAGGTAACACTGTAGTGTCTCATTATAGATACTGACAGTGCAAATGACTCATACCGTAAGCATATGTAGGAAGGACCCGAGGAAGCCTGACTTTCCCTCGAAATACCAGCTGGCCATAATTAACAGGAGGTGTTCGGAGGGCGATAGGCAAAAAACTGTTGGGCCAAAAACGGCCGAATTGGGTGTGATTATTCAGACCATGGTTACGATTTCGCAGAAAGTTTTTTTAGTTTCTAACGTCTCCACGAGGGTGGAAACTGGCGGTCACACTGACGGCCGCCAAGACAACAAAGGTCATCAGGTATAAGCCTCAACATGAATGGCATCGGTCAATTCGACCTGCTTGACGGTGCTGTGAACGTTACTATACGAAATGCTGTGTTTACATGATCGTGCGTTGCTCGTAAATTTTTATTACCAAAATAACAGTAATGTGTACATTGCACTACGGTTATTTCGAACAACGGAAGGACTATGGAAAGGTCCCATGACTATTACCAATTTTCGAAACATGATCTCACGTTTCGAAAACACCGGATCTTTACAAGTGCAACCAGGACACTGACGCAAACCTGTATCAAATGACGAAGTTGAAACTGTTGCAATGTCTATAGTGGAAGCGAATGAAGCACACGGATATAGCAGTGCTCGGGTAGTATCCAGGCAACTGGATATGCCATATTCAACTGTACGGAAATGCATGCGCAAAGTGCTGAAGTTCTACCCTTACAGGATTAGCCAAGTCCAACAACTTATTCAAGGATGCGGAACGCCCCTGCATTTTTCTCACTTGTTCCTAGTTCAGATGGAAGTGGACGGTGCCTGGCCTTAAAACATTTTACGGAGTGATGAGGCGCATTTTGATCTCAGCGGCACTATCAATGCACACAACTGTCGGATTTGGGCTATTGAGAACCCTCATGCTATTGAGCAGATGCCGTTGATTCCACTGAAGGTCATAGTGTGATGTGGCTTTACTGTCTCCTTCAGAATTGGTCCGTACTTTTTCGAAGAACTGCAACCAATAGGACCAGTGACATGTTCTGTCACTGCAGTGCGATAACAACAGATGATGCTAAATTTCGTTATTCCAGAACTTCAACAGCATGGATGTCTTGACACGACTGTGTTCATGCAGGATGGAGCGCCCCCTCACATAGGATTGACAATGCATTAAATCCTGCGACGACATTTCACCGATGACCACATAATTAGTCGAGCATTCCCGATGACGTGGCCCGCAAGTTTGCCTGATCTCTCGCCATGTGACTTTTGGTCGTGGAGTTATTTGAAAGCATTGGTTTTACCAAATATACGGTGATAGTTTGGCAACATTAAAGGACTGCTTCACGTGAGACAAATCTCTGAAGATTTGCTGCGGTCCGGAGTAGAATCTACGATCCATAGAAAACAGATTTTGGACAACGTATTGAACCGTATCTGTAACTGACTAACAGTAAAACCTATTGTCAAACTGTACATCTTTCTTTTCTTTCCTTCGACTGATTAGCTCATCGTATAGTGCCAGTTTTTCCCCCTACTGGCGCCATTCTTAACTACAAAAAATTTTCTGCGAAATCGTAAATCCATGGTCTGAATAGTATGTACATCAAATTTAGTGTTTTTGGCCCAACAGTTTTTGCCTATCGCGCTCCAAACATCTTTTGTTTAATTATGGTCACCCGGTATGTAGAAAAGGCCTTATTTTGACAAAATGGTAACTACGGAAGGTATAAAGGAACCAAAAAAAAATTTCGCACCTCGAGCTGTCACCGGGAAGAGACTGGACGGCGCGGCGCGACGTTGCGTTTTCTTAGGACTCATCAGCCAGACAAACTCCACCGATGACACGCTCAGAACATGTGAGTGCGGACATGTAAGAATCCCACTCCTGCTCCCGGAAGCGGGACCCCACAAAAGCAAAACACAACCAAAAATACACAATAATAGAAAAAATGTCAAATCCTTGTCTTGTTTGCCGCTAGGCTCAAAAGGAATTTGTCTTAAGCATAAAACAAAGCTTTTAAACCAACTAGTTTAAGTATAACAAATTTTACGTGTTCTGTTGTTTTTGTTTGTGAGGAATTTTGAAGACGATTTTTTTTTTAATTTCTTGTGGCGTCATCAGCAAAGACTGGTAATAATTTTTATAATTAATTTGGATTATCTATGGACTGACTCTTTAAAATTAGTCGTGCATTCAATTCAATTCAGTTTCGAAATCACATTCAAAACACATTTAATTAAGTTAAGATTTAAACATAAAAAAGATCTCAACTTAAATATAATGAATTACAGTATTATTAACTTTAAATTTTTGTAGACCTAAAAATTTAAATTTACTTTTAAATTTATTAATGCAATTAAAAAATGCTAAGTTTGTTTTAAAATGTTAAAATATTGGTAACAAAAATATTTTGAAATAGATTCAAATGCGAAATTAATAAATTTATAAAAAAAAAATAAGTTCAGAATGAAATAAAAAGTCTTATTAAATAATTGGAATTTTACTACTGAAAATAAATAAATATATATTATATATATAAATTTCTGATAAAAAAAAAAACAACCTACAAGCGGGATTTGAAAGCGTTATAAGAAGGTAAAAGTATACAGAAAACGTCCAGGGGCCGTATAAAAGGAGCGTAAAGAATGGGACAGTGCTATAAGCGGAGGTTCTACTTTGGTTCTACTGTATATATTTATAGCGCTCTGCTTATAGCACTATCCCATTCTTTACGATCCTTTTATACGGCTCCTGGACGTTTTCTGTATAACTCTGTATACTTTTACCTTCTTATAACGCTTTCAAATCCCGCTTGTAGCGCATTTTTTTAATCAGAAATTATGAAATTTAAATTGTTTTAGAAGTGTAGTGAAGAAAGTGCGCTAAACCTGCTCCGAAAATATATTAGTGTTGCTCCTAGTGGTGGATCAATTGATGGTCTTTTGGAATTACATTTCCTCTAATTTATAAAAATCTCAATAAATAATGAATATTAAAAGAAAAGAAAAACGTCATATGATTCAGTAATTCAGTGTTTCTCAACCTGTGGGGCGCGCCCCCCTAGGGGGGCGCGATAAATCTAAAGGGGGGGCGCGAGCATATCGAGAAAAAAATGTTATTAAAAAACTAGATGAGGTTTTTTTTTTTTTTTTTGGTTGAACAGATAGGTTATGAGGTTTTTTTTTTTTCGGGGGGCGCGATGAGAGTTGTGATTGAAAATTGGGTCGCAAGTACTAAAAGGTTGAGAAACACTGCAGTAATTGATTCAGCTACCTTTGTTTTAAACAGAATCCCAAAAAATTATTCGACTGTCTCAAAAAATTCATTTGTCAGACTGCATTGTCCAAAAAATACATGTTTAATTTAAAAAAAAAAAAAGGCATTAAGGGGTCGTCCATTAATTACGTGAGGTCAAAAGGGGGAGGGGGGGTCCGGCAAAATCTCACCAAATTTCACCAAGGGGAGGGGGGGGGGTTAACGAAAATCTCACGTAAACTTTTTCATTCAGAGAAAATATATATTAGCAAGATTTCCGGTTTTTTTTTGGATGTTAAAGCAAGATTTCCGTTTTTTTTTTATTGTTAAAATTTTTGAAATCTCACCAAGGGGGAGGGGGAGGTCCGGCAAAATCTCACCAAATCTCACGAAGGGGGAGGGGGTGGTCCAAATTTTTAAAAAAAACACCTCACATAATTAATGGACGGCCCCTAATGACAAAAGTGCTTAATTTAAATTTTTCTAATTAGGTTTCTGTATCATTTGAATATTGGATCAAGACTTTTAGAGTTTAAACAACACCACAACAGTTGCTTAAATATACGATATATTGAGGTGTTTGAATGCAAATGAAATGAATTTAAATAATAAAGAATAAATAATAACATGAAAATATAACTCTTATATGTTTGACGATTTTACATAGAAAGTTTCAGATTTTTATGGGCAGTAGTTTAAAAGATTTGGGAAGGTAAGGGGCGGTGAAAACCACCTATTCTCACTCCAGTTCCACCTTAATAGTTACTTGAACCGCATTGAAAATGTCATAATCCATAACAGTAGCACACACACACACACACACACACACACACACACACACCACGGCAAACCATAATCAAAGATTTTTTTAAAAGGAAATAAGCTCATATTTGCACTACATCTATTATAGAATCAAGTATGTTTCCTTTAAAATGGTGTCAAAATCTTCTCCAATTCATAAATCGTGTCCCGTCAATAGCGCAGTCCCGCTTATTATGCTTTTAGGTCATGGTCCCTTGATGAGCGTAATAACAGGATTATACTGTAGATTCTTGTAATTATTGTTGTATAAATTTATAATTTAAGAAAATTCATAATCCTCTTTTGAAATATGTAATGTTGTTAATTCAAAATTAGTTAAAACAATAAATATATATAATTTTGAATTCCTAAACATATCTGATGATCCAATCTGAATGTAGATTATTTGTCAGAATTTTACGAAATTCTTAATTAAAACTTGTAAAATATTAGATTATTTTAAAACAGAATTAACAATAAAAATTTAAATAAATCTAAATTAATTAATTTACGTTTTTGGCATAACATATAGACACCCACATATCCAGAACATTTGCACAGTGAAGATGAGACTGCAAAGGAAGGTTACAAAAGAAAGGATGATCTGACATGAGACGGATCTGGGCATTGGGCGGCCATAACCAACCTTGGCTCATCAATAACATTTCAAAATCTGAAAAGGGTGAGGAATAGATAAAAAAGGACTTCCTTCCTTTAGCGTTGTGCCGTCGTTTTTCTTGATCTAATCAGGCGCGTTAAATTTCTCTTCACTGAAAAGGGTGTTGAGTTGAAAGAACCAAGATGTAATTAACAGAAGATGATATCGGAAAGGACAAAAGAAAAAGGAATGGATTGAAACGGGAATGATATTTACTAATCCTTACAGGGATGCCTTCATGAAATCCTAAATTACTAAGGGCAAATGCTTTTATCATTTCATGTTTTTATTTACTATTGATCTGAGGAAATGTTGGACTTCAGTTTTCAAAGCTGAACAAGAAAAGTCTGTAATAGCCGTTTTACATTTACCATTTCACACGCCATAATGCAAGCCATAATGCAGGCCATGTCAGGGTAGATGGCCAGTGATTTAGTGACCGTTTTTCACTTACCATATCGCCTTCCATCACACGGAAAATTTACACTTCTCAATTGTCATCATGCCTACGGTGTATTTACGAAAAAAATTGCATTGATTAATATAAAAATCATGTATTCAATGCATTGAATAGATGAAAGAATGTTTTCAATTAATTAAAATAGGAAATATTCATTTAAATATTCATTTTTCATTGTTTTGTATTTCTTTGTTTTCAGTTTCGATAGTTTTCGTTAATCTCGACCATCCCACGATATGTTTTTGAGATTCCAATCGCTCGTCGATTCAAATTTTCAGGCCGAAATTCTGTAATGATTTTGATTACTAATGTAACGTTTTCTGAAAGCATCCACGAAAATATAAGGAAAAGATGACCTCCGATCGTGAAAATCATTTTTGTAATCGGTAATTTCGAATAAATAGATACAAATCGATTGGACTTCAAGTTCTACAATTCGCCACCAGGAGCGTTGGTGTGACATTGCGCCATCTGATGTGGCGCCATCTCTTCAAAAATAGAGCACGGGCTATCTATCGCAATGTCCTCGCCATTTGTGATGGCGAGGTGATGGCGACCATTATGGCGAGGGAAATGATAAATGTACAACGGCTATAAGGCGCTATTTCTTTTGATTGGAGGGATTATTGCTTATAGAATGGAAACACCTTCGTGCTTTCAAAATGAACATCACGATGTCTTTGGGTTTTTTCTTCTTGAGAAAATAGTACTGTATTTAGTTCCTAAAAAATTTATAGGCTATTCGAAAAAAAAAAAAAAATATATTTTGAAAGTCCACAAATTAAATTAAAACAAAAATTTGAGATAATTCAGAACATTCTCAAAACCTATAAAGGGCTAAATTCACTATCAAGTTAACGTCTCTGTATCTTAATTGCTTCAGTGACCTATAATTGCAGTTATGTGTCGTAAGGTTTTCGTTGATCTAGAAATAATCAATCTTCAGATTCGTAACGTCAGCCAATCCGATTGAGAACGAAGAGCCAATCACAGAACACTGACAAGTTCCTGAAGGGTTTTCAAACATATAAGATTGAACTTATCAAACATTATCTGCGTAAATAAAGGAAAGTAATGATGGATCCGCTCAAGAAGTGGAATTTTAGATTCGTGATTCTTAATTTTTGTAATTTTTTTTATAATTCTTCATCTTTTCGCAATGTCATGTCGACGGCATGATTTAGTGGATCTGATACAGATCTATAGAATCAACTGTAATTGTACCTTTTTTTCTTTAATTTGTCAATAAAATTAAAAGCAACTTCTAGACAACCTTATAATAATGTAAAGCATGTAAAAAGAAACTAAAAATTAAAATTTAAAATAAATCTTTTCCTGAAAAGAAACTTGTAATCGTTGAATCTTAATCGCATTTCAAATTTCACTTTCAAATTTCTTTGATTATCAGAGGAAAAAATAATCTTTGAGGAAAATAATAATCTTCGGGAGCGAAACCCGGGATCCTTAACCTTTCGCACCTACGTTTGGTTTAATGAATGTGAGGTAAAATTGTGGTTAGCTAATAGTTGAAGTTAGGCTGTTTAATTGGATGTAAATTTAACTTTTTTGAGACTTTAAAAAAATAAATTCATAAGACTTTTTTTTTTAAAAAAAGCATCAACCTAGGTTTAAATTATTAAAATTTTGCCTTTATTATTCTAAATTTCAGTGGCTTTGATTTGAAATTATAATTATTGTTATATGTTCAACATGAACTGTTGCATCTCTTTGTAGTTAGATGTCGCTCCAGTCAATTGTTATAGAAATTGTTGTAGAGGGGCAGTCTTTTTACATTGAAAATTTCAAAAGTTCGTAACTGCATTCAAAAGCATTGGTTTTAAATATACAGTTCAATAAAAACTCTTGAATGGTAATTTAGTGAAAAAATCTGAAACTTTGCATAATTAATGGGTAAGCTTTTCAGTTTTAATTTTTAAGATGAATTTGATTGATAATGGATAGTTTTAATAAGAAGAATTCCAAGAAGGAAGAAGTTGTTATCGGAATTTATAAAACAGGCTACCGATAATTGTTTTTTTTTTCTTCTTATATTAACAGTTGCTATACAGTAAAGAAACTATCTAAAATGGCCTAAATAAGAAATTTTATTTATTTTTTCAATAATTATTATTAACTAAAAAAAAAATTATTCCAAAGGCAGAACGATTTTCAACTTTTGAGAATTTTTTTAAAATTACACTTTCTTTTCAAATTCGACTTTCTTTTTTAAATTATACCTAAGAACTGTAAAAATCAGAAATAAATAACATGATCTTGGTAAATCGCCTTATACTTTTCAATTGCAAAAATTTTGTGTAGTTTTTCTGAAATACGAAAAATAAAAACTAATGTTTTAATTTCAACTTTGAAAAAATTATTATTAAAACTGCAGTTATAATCAAAATACACTTTAAAAATTTAAACTACAAACACTTCTGTTTTTCAAAGTTTCAGGTCTTCCATCTCAACTGTATTTAAAATGTAATAAAAATTAAAACGATTCGAATAAAATAAGAACAAGGGAATTTGGCTTTCAAGTATTAGAAGACACTGACGACTCATCCTGTTTTATTGTCTTTTGTCGTTTTCCTTCGTCGTTGCATTTGTTATCTTCTATTGGATTCCCTAATTTTATCGATAATTAGGCTGATACTTAGGCCGATTCTGTAACCAATTCTGTGGCGAATCTTCAACCTCTGAGTAAACCTCGTGTTCAGTCAGGGGCGTATATAAGGGTCCCCGAAATAATGAAGATACGTCCTCCAACGTTTTTTTTTTTTTTTTTTTAATAGATTTTTTTGCCCGGGCCCCCCCCCCCCCCCAAATAATGAAGATATGTCCTCCCGACGTTTTTTTTTGGTTGAACAGATATGTGTCTACTTAAAATTTCTTAACTTAACCTTACATTAACCTTAGGCTCCCC
>JAFIDM010000001.1:79372097-79413281 GCA_023159025.1 Thereuonema tuberculata | reverse complement strand
CCCCCCCCCCCCCCCCCCGAAAATATATTCTATATATGCCACTGTGTTCAGTAGTCATTCGAACTTGCTACTAAGAAGACAAATTATAACAAACTCCATCTAGTTTTGTTCTTGTCACCATCTACAGGGAGAAAATCTCTCGACCACAAGTTGTATTTCTGACGGAAGTACAGACAACGTGGTTGCACCAATGTACGTTTCCTATATGTAAAATATACAAAGTCATTTTAATTATCATCAAAATTTAGTTGATTGTCCTGTTTTCATAATTACCATCATCACAAATGTTTTTCTTCTTTTTTTTTAAATATCCCCTCCTTTCAATAATAGTTGTTCTTTTGTTTCGAAGTAAAGCCAACTTTTCTTTTTCTTTTTTAATTTTCGAGATTTTTATAAGATTTTTACGTTTTCTGTAAAAAAGTAACAAAACAAAACAAAAAAAAAACTTAGAAAACTTCCCCCCCCCCCAAAAAAAAAGGAAAAAAAAAAAGATATTATAGTTAATATTAATCTATATTTTTTTACTGTGTTGTATAAGTCTTTTCAATTCTACTTATCTGATTTGTTTCTTATATATGTAATCATTAGAAGCGGTAGACTCTAATATCACGGTACAAGTGCAGTTTTGCCTTGTTAAATTGTTAAATTTTGGAAGCTGATATCTCGGGCCCTGTTTCATATTTTTGAGTGAAATTTTGCAAACTAGTTCCAAACATCATAATCTACAACTGTATCAAAAAGGATTAAATAGGACTAGCCAAAACAAAATTCTGGATCTTACAAATTTTGCCACTGTTCCCATTTTGTTGTTGTTGTTACCTTTTATTGTCGACCGGACAGAGTCAAAACTATAGCACCTACAAATAGTTGATTAAATTCGTCTCGAAGTCGCCATCGTCATATGCATTGTTTTGATATCTCAACTAGTTTCCGAAATATTCCCAAAAATATTAAATTGTGAAATTTTGGCAGCTGAAATCTAGAGCCCTGTTCCTTATTTTTGAGTGAAATTTTGCCAATTAGATCCAAACATCATAATCGACATGTGTATCAAAAATAATTAAAATCTGTCAATCCAAAACGAAAATCTGAACTTTAGAAATTTTGTCACTGTTCCTGTTCTTCTTGTTGCCCTTTACTCGGCTGGATCAAGTTGAGCCAAAACTATAGCACCTACAATTATGGTTGATACGTCATTAAATGTGCATGTTTTTGATACCTATACTGGTTTCCGAGATATTCCTAAAAACATGGTACCAGGACAGCCTACAAACTTAAGTATAGGACATATACAGTGCTGATTATCAGTTTCTATTCCTAATAATAATTGTGGTTAGATTAAAACACGCTAGAAAGAAAATTTCCTAAAATGGTCAAAAATGATTTGGATAGTAATTTATTTATATAAAAACAATTATGGGATTTGAACTCGGAATATCTCAGCAGCAGTCGGTGAATCAAATCACTAAGCCACAGACCATAAATAAGCGGTTTACTAAGTTATATATGTTTTAAATCAGTTAAAATGAAAAAAAAAATTATACCATATAATCGAATGTGCTTTATAAATTAATATTTGCATGAATATATTTGAATATGAATATATTTGCATGAATGACTACTGCTTCATACTGATACTGTAAGTTAGCTAGGCTATACTGTGGTACATTCAAAAAATAAGTACAGTTGACTCGCGATATTCCGACATTTGATAGTCCGACGAAGGTTGGTTCGACGCATGTTGGTTTGTTGGTTGGTCCGACCGGTCACGGAGGTGAAATGCACAATCACGTGCGATGAAGTTATGTCGGCTGCAAACACTTTGATACGTTGGTGTGAGGAGAAGGAACTCGACTATGAAAACATTTTAATGTTAAAAGATATTCAAGAAAAAGCCATGGCAGACTCTTTACGTAAGAAGAAACAAAAAAACTATTACATATTTTTTTTAAGCCATAAATACATACAGTATGTACTATTTTTTATTTTTTATTTTAAGACATAAAATTGTATTTTACATTATATACTGTAATTGTATTTTTTTAAGACATAAATACAGAAATAAATTAGTATTACATATATACGTATTCATTTGTGTAAAACTATGCCTAATGAATTTTTTTTTTAATATCCTCAATGGCCGTAAAATATGTACTCAATATGTATTGTAACAATATACGTACTGTAGTACATACAGTACTGTATAAACATAACTTAAATTTTCTTGGCTTAGAAGTCAAAATTAAATTTAAAAAAAATCAATCTTTGGTAATCCGACACTTTTGATAATCCGACACCCTCTCGGTCCCATAACTGTGACAGTGACAGACATTGAAAATAATAATAGTGACCAGATTAACATATATTTTCTCAAAGCAAAAAAGTAATTTTCTACAAATTAGTATTTACAAATACGTCACAGCTGGTATGATATAAAAAAAAGGAGAATTATGTTTCAAGTTTAAACCCTGAAATGCACACTGATATAGTTTTAATTTTGGGTTGTAGGCTAAACAAAATTAGGAAAACAAGGAACTTGAATTATCTAGTGAGTATATTTGGTAAGAAGGGTCAGAGAACTAAGGTATACGCGTGGATCAGTTTGTTTTGTCGAATCAAATGACTGGTGACTGAATATTCCTGTGTGAAAGTCCACACAGAACATTCATAAAAATTGCCCGAATACTTATTTTTGTAAACATAAAAATTAAATCTTTTTCAATAATCTTTAACTATACATATGAGACCTCTGAACCCAATACGAGGTACTTATTCTGTTGATTCAGGATGTTTATATGTGCTCACTATATGATTCAAGTATCTTGTTTTTTCTAATTTTGTTTAACCTACAACCCAACATTAAAACTTTATCCGTGGACATTTCAGAGTTTAAACTCGTAATAAACTTGAATCAAAATTATCTTTTTTTACATCACAGCAGCTGTGACATTTTTGTAAATACTAATTTATCTACTTTTCCATTTCTTGGCTGAGTTGAGATCTTGCTTCAATAGCTAACGTACGTTGTCACGAGGTCTTTAGTGATACAGACGTCCTTCCATCATGTAGGCCTTGAAATGGAAGAACTCTTTTCGGTTCAATGGTAACTTCACTTTGATCAAAGAACACTAATCAAAATTCTTCCAAATTATAGATAATAAATAAATTAACGAAATTAATCATTTGAAAAAATTATAGCGTCTGTATATTTCATGATTTAATTTCAGAATTTTATCGACAGTAGCAAAAGACGATTTGAAAAACATCTAAGCTTAATATTTATAGAAAAGATTCTCTTTATGATTGTGATCAAAAAATATTTAGATTTGAGAAATCGTTAGAATTTGATTAGTAGAAGTGTGATAATTTTGATCGAAGTGAGAATCCTAAATGAATTTTATTTGGTTATGAAGAAGGACAAGAAAAACTCATTTGTTGATTAGATTTTAGAATTATCGATAGTAACGACAAATCTTTTTACAACAAACATAGAATGATTTTTTTTAAAAAGCAATCCAGGTTATTTTGTTTATCAACACGTTCTTTTTAAATTTGTTTTAATGTTTGTTATTTGTTTTGAGGGGTCCAGCCTTGAATTATTAATTGAGTTAAATGATTGTAACTAACTACTTAACTAATCACCAATCAGTGGACTCCTTTATTTCATCATCATCAATTACTGTAAGACCCTTGATCTCTTTAAGAGTTATCTCTATTCTGAACAACTTCTCTTCCATTGGTAATCCCCAATTCATTAACCAATCGGAGCTTGGTCCTAATACTATAGAAACGTGAATCCAATAGTTGCTTAGCTGGATTGATTTATCATTTATCAAGTCTCGTCAAATGTCCTGTTTAGATGTTGGACCCACTTTAATGGATGATCGCCGTAAATCTCCTTCTTCTGCGGCGTCAAAGAGTCTTCTTAGAATCTTTATTTCAAATATATTAATTTAATTTTCATCCATTTTATTTATAATCCAGGCCTTCTGAACCATACGATAAAACAAGCAGTACTAATGTTTCGTAGAGACTTAGTTTTGTTTGCCAAGTGAGGTCTGAGGTGTTTGGTTTTATTTAATCCACAGTAATATCTGTTTGCTGCTTTGTTTGTTCTCTTTATTTCCTCTGATATTATATTATTCTTTTTGTTGAATTATTTGAACTCGTCTACTACCTCAGAATGGTAATCACCAGTTGTTCTTTCCTCTTTGGTTGTTCTTATCATACCTGTAACTTTGTCTTCATTCATTTCCAAGTCTAGAGGTGTTGCAGCTTTACTTACATTATACTTTCAACAAACCATTTAAATCTTTTGCGATTTTGAGATTTAAAATAGATCCGCAACAACCAAAAAAAAAAAAAGTTTTCAAAATTTCGTGTCCCATCAGTTTGCTATCGAATCAAAAGAATGAAAATAGGACTAATCTACAGTAGTGGACGAAACAAACAGTACCGAAAGACAGAAAATAGGAGTGGGAGCAGTAAATATCAGTGACGTAGAACACGATCCATCCAAGGTGTGTACAACATGTTCATTATCTTATACCGAAATAACGGCTGTCTCAATTTATGTGTAACGCTCTCCACATCCAGAATTTCAATACATTCTTTAAAATTCTGTGAACATTGAGATGACACAGCCAATAAAGTTTTCTTGAAGAAGCTGCTTGCACGCTACAGCTGTAAGACCGGTAAGAGAGGGCTGTGATTCTCATTTGTTGTTATGGTTCGTGGCCTCCCAATGCACCCTTTACATTGTGTTAGCAGACTATTTGTCCGTCTGAATTTTTGAATTACGCCAAGAATCACACTGTCACCTAGGGCGAGTTTTCCGAAACGTAAGGTGAAACAGCTTCTTCACATAGGCAAGGCTTTTCGTCCTACAACCATATGAACGGTTTAATTATTTGACTAAAAATACCTTTTCTTCTGTGCTCAAAACCATTATTGAAACCATAATTGTGCAGTTTATATTCAGATAGACAGTGACGTCGCGTTTTCTTTCTTTTTTTTTTATTTATTCACGATTAGGTTTTTGCTTAACTTTTGGGAATAAATTTATGTTTGTTTTTTTTTTTGTTTTGTTTGTAAATGGCTGAATTTTAAATTAATCCTAAGAACCACTGAATCAAGGAAGGTGGTTTCATTTCTAAAGTCTCAGATTCTATAAATTCATATTTAATTGTAATTTTTGCAAATCCCTTAGCACATTGATTAGTTACCATTTAGACATTTTTTTTTATCACTAATATTTATCACAAAAGTGGATGTTATGATGTTGCAAAAAATTAAAAACCTAAAAATGCTTATTGTGAGTTCTTTATTAAGCTTATTAAGAAGTAATTAAATGCTGCTACGCTTCATTCATTCATACATGGTTTTGATATATCTCCTGTATCGAATTTATAAACAGAGATCATTCTTCAGCATCTAGCATCACATTTCTGTTCACTGCTCAGGCCCTGAAGAAATAGCCAATGTTAATCCAGAGAATTAAAAAGAATACACCAATAAAAGTTTCATCAAAATCGATAGTTTTTGAGTTTATCGTGAACAAACAACTCACAAACCTCTTTTTATAAAGAATAGAGATGTGTATCCAATTTTTTGATCTATAACAAGAGAAAGCTCTTAGTTTATAATTTTTCTAACCAATCGAAGGTTTTTTTGGTTTGTTAATCCATGAATTCTTATTAGAAGTAATACGTATGCTTAATTTTCTGTTGTAAATGAACACCAATCCAATACTTTTCTTATAATCTGAAAATATGTTGAAAATTTTTACCAAATACTGTAATTTAAACGTCACTTTATTAACTTGAATTTAAAATTTTGAAAATAAAAATCCGAATTTTCACATATGGTCATCAAAACAGAAGAAAGGGCCTCTGCAATAACCTTCCTAATTAGCTGGTCGTTTAGAAATTTCTGTCAAATGTTTTAATTGATCATCGGAAGCGCAGTGGTGCCTCAAAAGAAAAAATGAACAATAAAAAACTCACTAATGAAAAATTAGTGAGAAAATTTATGTGCCAGCCGTTCGCCATCCTCAATGAATTTTTTTATGCTTTAAAAAAATTCAAACTGCGCATGACAATGGATGAGACCAAATTATTTACTAAGTGATGGTCGTCGAAGAGCGTGAAACAGGTGTCTTGGTAAACAATTTTGGTCTCACCCATTGTTGTTATTAAAGAAATTCATTGAGTATTATGATTTTGAAATTTTAAGTTTTTTTAGCAGCAGTAACTATAGATTTCCTTTAAGTATGTTTTAACCATTATTATTTCATTTGTTTTCTTACATCCAATGTGCAGAGCCGGCGCTAGGAGGATACGGGGCCTCGGGTGAGATGAATTTTGCTGGGTCCTTGACAATCCTGTTTTAACAACCAAAAAAAAAAAAAAAAAAAACGAAAATCTTATTTTAACAATCAAAACAACAAACAAATCTTAACAACCAAAAAACAAAAAAAATGCGACAATCCTATTTTATCCTCTTTCTTCTAACCAGGCGCCCCCCCCCCCCCAAGCGCGGGGCCTTGGGCGGTCGCCCCGGTCGCCACCCTCTAACGCCGGCTCTGCAATGTGTTTTTACCTAATTTCTTTCTTTTTTTTTTTTATTTTTAAAAGTCGTGAAGCAAAGCCGTAAATGGGGGATCCAATACAAAAACTGAAATTTTCAATATCTGGGAAAAAAAATGAATTAAATCTGGATGATTTACTTAAATTATCTAAAACCAATTAATTTTAATCAAATCAAATCACTCAAATTTAATGGATTTAGTTAAATGGATTAATTCTCATTAGATCATTGTTTTCTGCTGAGTTCTTGAAAAAATTCTGAGGATCGAAAAAATGTAAAAGTTGGATTATCTGTTAAATATGCATATCAAGTTTCAAGAAAATTGATCGAGCGATTTAAAAGTTAACAGAGAACAAAGTGAGTGATTTAATGAGTCACACTGTATTAGGAAAGTAAAAAAAGAGAAACACTTGAAGGAAAAGAAAGAATTTACTGTGTTTATTTCAACCTCCCGTGTTTAAGCTTTGAAATGTATTCTTGCTAAATAATCAAAAGATTGAAATGAAATCCAACCAGAACAAAAATTAGAAAAACTGCCAATTAAAATATTCACAGAAATTAAAAATGATGTTTACATGATCTGTGTCTTAAATCATTGATTTATAAAGTTAATTACATCTACTTTCAGCTAATAAAGTAGAATTTTTTTTGAAGATTGGTTTCACTTTTGGAAAATTGCTCCTTTTGTAATTTATTTTTCGATCAGTTTATTAAATACAGTAATTTAAATTCATTTTTGTTTTTGTTCGATTCTGGCAGCTCCTTTGTTGTTTTTTTTATTTATTTATTTATTCAGAGGACTTGGGCAAGTTTTGATAATTGTGTGAATGAATCCCTTTTCTTGTTTCTTCTCATTTACCAGAAGATTTAGCGAAAATATTGGATGCCGTTGTGCGTGCATCATTAGTAAACCAATCCTACTTCGACGGTGAAATTCAATCCTGCGTGGCATCGCTGTATTTCCCTACCCTCCTCACCAGCCAGAAAGATGATCCCCTCATTTCGCGCTTCTGTTAACAGCCACCAGGGGTCGACGGTAACAAAAGATCATCTTCCGCTTTTAATGTCGTCATCCAGAATTGCCAACTGTCATAGCATTTTACAATAACCAAATAATCAGACAATTAAAAATATCTGCTGTTCTTTTTTCTCCGCTTTTAAATAAGCAAAAATTAAAGGAATTATTTTTGCAAAGATAATTCACCATTTATCTTTAAAAATTCGAAGTATTGTCTATCATAATTCTTGTGATAGCAACTATTTCATTTATTTGGGAAAAAAATTCAGTGTCTGTGTGAGTGTGTTTTGACTTTCAAAACAAAGAAAGGATGATTTGGTTTAAAATTTTTCTAAATTCAATTCGTAAGCTACTTTTAAAATTTAAATCAATCAGATATTCAGTTAATTCTATGAATAAATGTGTTGCTTACTGGAATCTTCAATTTCCACAAAATTAAATGAATTAATTCCTGAAATAAAATGAGAATTGCTTTGTAATTATTTTTTGGCGAATGAGTTTTTCATTTTCTAGGCATGAATCTCTTTTTTTTTTTTTTTGGTTTATTTATTTATTTTCTATTACTTCTCTGATTTACTGTTTTATCTGTTCGTTTGTTTTTTGGGTGGGGGTGTGAATATCCCTTATCTTCATCTCTGGAACAGTTCAGATAAAATTATAAAGAAAAATTCAACCTTTCCTTAAGTTAGTTGATAACAAATTCAAAATTATCATTTTTAAAAGAAGCGACGACCACATTATCTTTTCTAAACAACAAAATAAAGCACTGATAACGAATAAAAAATCTTCTGCTAAAATATCCTGATTTTTTTTGGGTTTTTTTTTTCCTCTCAAAAGTCAAAGATATTAAAAGTCTAAAAGTTCATAAAAATCCACGTTTATCCCAATTTTTTTTCTTGTGAAAAAGCAGCGATGGACTATTGCAGCGATTATCAAAGGGTGAAAAAACAACAAAAAGTATTTATATTAAAACGGGAAAATAAGAGGAAATATATAACAGGTATTAAATAATTTCATCTTGCGTTATTTATTAACACAAGAGGAACAACTAATAAGGTACCTGCGCCAAATATGGCTCAGCTAACGTTTAAATTTTTTTGTATTTTTATTGCAAGAGTGAAAATTCTGAAAATTCTGTTGGAACATACTTTAAGGGTGTGCTCAGCTGAAAAAAGGAATTTAGAATTAGCGGCATTGGACATTTTTTCTGTAAATTATGATGTAATTTTCAAAATGTAAACAATGGGCTTTATTTGGAGCCCCTGTTTTAAATAAGGCTCACTACTAATCCCAAATAAGGCTCATGTAAATAAATAAGAAAGGAAAAAAAAAAAAAAGCAGAAATCAATTAAACTAGAATAATTGTATTTAAACCAAATAAAATACAATAATTACACAGGGTTTTTCGAAATTCCTATTACAAACTCCCAGGTCTTGTAGAAGGGACCGAGCAGATAATTTTTGAATAGGAACCCATATCCGGAAACGCATTGCGCCACAAGCAAAATCAAATCAAGTGTTTATAAAACATAGCAATAAATATTCTTTCTTCTGCTGGGCCAAAGAGCGTTCCTGACGTGAATGCCAATTCCAATAAAAAAATATTTCTAGTTTTCCTGTTCGGAAAGGATGTTTTATCTAATGTCATGTGATGGTCATGAAACAGGTGCCATTTTTGTTTTGCAATGAAAGGAAATTCCACCAAAGAGCTGCTCGTTGTGGCGACCACCAACTTCGTTGTAAACATTGTATCTGCGAAGCATTTTCTGGTATATGCGCTCAACAATATCTGGTGTGTTTTAAATCAGAATTCCTGCAAGCAGATCTTCCTACGACTCTATAGGGGTCTCGTAAATACAACTCTTCATGTATCCATACAAGGAAACGTCGAATGGAGTTAAATCCGGCGATAGTTCACCACAACCTATCCATCTTCCCCGGAATGCTTGGTCGAGATGATCTCGGTCGGAAGTGCAAATTGATTTTGTTTTGCTTGTGGGACGATGCGTTTCCAAACTTGGGTTCTTATTTCAAAACGTTAACTGCTCGGTCCCATCTACAAACCCTGAGAGTTTGTAGTAGGAATTTCGAAACACCCGATGTAAATATAATTTAAACGAAGTAGCCAAAAAAAATCACATTTTCGGTAAAAAAAAAAAGAGGATAGTTTAACCTTATCCGTAACCAGTTAACCACTCTTCATGAACTTACTTGAAACAATTTACAAAAAGTCTCATGTCGATCTTCTTTGCATAAGTAATAGAACCAGCTTTCTTTTCTTTTCTTTTTTTGTTTGTGTTCCATTCGGTCCAGCTTCAAGATCTTTCACAGAAGGTTGAAGGCGGTTTTTTTTCTTAGCCTTCTTTAGGTCCAAATCTTCATGAACAATGCCACTATTCTTGTTGTTTTCGCTCTCCTTTGTATGCTCTTTTGCAACTTTATCTGATTTAATCTTCTAGTTGTCTTGAAGTAATACGTTAGTTTGTTTCTGTACCTCAAGGGTGTGAAGACTGTCTTTAAATGAAGTTTCGAATCACTCCATCATCACTAGATTTAAGTCACTGTATTCATCATGAAGAGAGAAGTTATCACTTGTTGTTGAGCTGGAGTCACCTTAGTTTTGAAACTCTTTTCTGAGTTAATGCCTTAAGTAGAATTGGCTGCTGTGGGAGCAATGGCGATGCAGGCTGGGGTTGTAAAAGTATTTCTTCATCCCCTTCTTTTCCGGTGAGTTCGGAAGGAGTAAAGGAACTCTCATAAAGAGATAGCATTACGGTGCTTATGAGGCTCATCATAAGAAAAACATGTAAGAAAATTGATGTTCCAAATAAGGCCCATGGGCCTTGTTTGGTTCATCAGTGGCGGGCCTTATTGATAACTCCCTGTTAACCCATGCTTTCATTTATTGTTTTACTAAAAGGTAAAATAACTATTGTTAACTAGAAAATTGTATCTCATTCTACACATCATAAGTATACACATGCTTCAAAATGACATTAATTTGTTTATGTATGCTCAGTTGCCAAAAAATGCAGAAGAATGCAGAACCAAATTATGTCAGATTAGTAACGACAACAGTTTCGGATGACGTTCACTATTCAACTGTAATAAACTTGGAAAAATCTTTTACTTCAACTAACGTAGTTTCTGGTCTAGCCGTTATAGGCCAGAAGCTGTCAGAAACATAATTAAATTGTGAAATTGTTAACGTTCTATTAATAAAATGATAGATGGGCCTTATTTGGGAACCGGACCATATTTGGCGGATGTACCTGACAAACTGGTTAAATTAACTAATTATATCATTTTTAAAAATTCAATGAGAAATATGGGCTTATTTACTTCGGCACAATTGTTCAATACGGCGTTCAATCGTAGACCTAATTCTTTATCAAGAGAAACAAGTCTCTTCCTTTTGCTGTCCAGGTACAAATTCCTAGGATTCCATTATACGTAGTAAAGCAACGAAAAAAGCTTGTAGTGGCCTCCTGCAATATTAGAAACAACGTTTAGTGTGCCTTGAAGCAAAGAAGATTGAGAAGCACTGGTTTAGAGAAATGTGTTTTTTTTTTCCTTCGTTTAAGTTTCGCTGTTATTCGTAACCCCTTTTAGAGGAGAAAGGAATAATCACACCATAGAAAGAATCGAACCCACGCCATCATTTGTGGCCTAATTCCGATGTTTGTGTTTTATTTTGAAACAACAAAAGAGATTCCAATTTCTTCCATTTCCATACATTTTTTCTAGGCTGTTTGGATAGCTAGTTTTTTATACATCTACAGAAAAGTAAATAACTTACTAAAGCGTACTTTCAAATTAAAGGTTCCTAAAAAAACATTTAAAAATAATATCGTCTATATATACATGAGATTCCAATAAGGCTTCATATCGTGAATTAGATTCAGGTCTGTTTTAACATAATTTTCTTTAGGAAACGTAACGCTGTCTTCTATCGGTACGTTTATGTAATTTGTTTTACTATATTATATGGTAATTCCACAGATTTTTCTTTTTTAAATTAAAGTTCCTTAGGAAAAAAATAAAACAAAAAACTAATGTGATGAAACATTAAAGCTGTTTTACTTAATTCTTCTTTGGATTCCTTTCTTAGCAATGAACAAAACTACATTAGACCAACTGTTTAATGTAGAAACATGGAATTTCTTCTATTTGATAGACATACGCTTTACGATTGGTTGCTTTACGATTGTGACACTCGCTTTTCAACACCTTCATGATAGCAGATGTTCACGGTATAGATGTTCTACTTTCGATGATAGCTGTTAACTTATTGTTAAATTTTTATTGTTATTACCTTCAATTTTAATCAGTGTAAATAACAGTTTTGTAAAGAAATTTTTAAGTTTCTATTTTAAATGTTTTTCGTGTTTTGTTTGTTTATTCGTTAAAGAGTAAAATTGCTTTACCGAATGTATTGTTCTGCAGTCCAGTCGCTTTCATAATACAGCTAACAAAATAAGTACTTCTGTTTTCTGCAACTGTGCACAGGTAGTTTGTATTATTTTTTAGTATGTATAAAAAATGTCAGGAAATGAACATCGTATGAATGAATATAATACATAATTAGCATTTATATATTTATTTATTCATATATATATATATATATATATATATATATATATATATATATATATATCGAAAGGTCAAACTCGAATGATGCATAACTTCGAGTTTAGCGATGCAAAGATTTCAAATAAATCATTTGCAATTTTGAAATTTAGAAAATTTAGAATATAAGAATAGAATTAACTTACATTACTAAACATATAGCTAAACCGGACAGCTATCTGAAATTTAAAAAAACCCAATACAAATTTCAGAAAGCTGTTTCTGTGAGTTCTGATTTTCTCACTTCACTTTATCATTCGAGTTTGGCCTTTCGATATATATAAGCCTAATTGTGAAGTTTATATAACCAATTACTTCACATTACAAGGTATTTAAATTTATATTTATTTTTTTTAATTTTAATTTATATACTTAACTCATTATTTATAAGAATTGCTCCTTTTTATTTTTATTTTTACTTTTATTTTTAAACAGATATATAAAAAAACAAAAAAGTATACAAAAAAAGTATATAATTTCAAAGAAAATAAAAAAGAATATAAAAAATTTTAAAAAAACTTAAAAAAAGAATATAAAAAATTTTAAAAAACTTAAAAAAAGAATATATATAATAAAAGGACCAATTTTCTTTAAATAATGCGCTATAATGACTTCTAAATTTTAGTTTAGTTTCAAAAATGTAACACCAGATGCCGCTGATGAAGTGAGAAAATCAGAACTCACAGAAACAGCTTTCTGAAATTTGTATTGGGTTTTTTTAAATTTCAGATAGCTGTCCGACTTAGCTATATATATATATATATATATATATATATATATATACACTGTGTATCATCGTATACAGATATAAATGCAAGCCCTCAAAACAAACAAAATACTTATTCATATTTGACTGGTCAGCTCTTTCATCAAAAATAGATTTTCTTTTGATGTAACCGAATCTTTAAAGAAAATTCATCTCAGAATAATAAAGGAAAAAAAAAACCCAGCAATTTTCTTGCTTTTTTTTTTTTTTTCCCGTCAAGTCCGTTATTCCATTCCAAACCATGCTCTCTTTTCATTAATAATGTGCCCTGTTCAAATTAAATACTATTTAAATTCCAACTGTAGACTCCGTCGAGTCCCACCATATTAGCAATTAAAAATTTTGAAATTTTACAATTTGAAATCATTGTAGTTGTTTGCTGTTTCCCTAGCTGGAAATTATCTAAAAGAGTTGATTGATTAATGTTTTTTTAATGTGATTGTTATGGATTTCGATGGATTATTCAAGATTAGAGGTACTGCTAAACACAGGAGCGTATACTTCAACAATAAAATATTTAAATGTATATTTACCAATTTAAGACTATTTCCTTAATTTGTCAAGAAATACATTTTATGTCTATGCATCTACGTCTACTAGGTCTATTCATAGCAGGGGCGTATATAAGGGGGGGCCGAGGGGGCCCGGGCCCCTCCCGAAATAATGAAGATATGTCCTCCGAACGTTTTTTTTGGTTGAACAGATAGATTTTCAATGTTTTTTTGTTTAGTTAAGTAGATTTTTTGGCCCGGGCCCCCCCCGAAATGTCCTCCCAACGTTTTTTTTTTTTTTGGTTGAACAGATAGGTTTCCATGGGGTGTCGGCCCCCCCCCGAAAATATATTCTATATACGCCACTGATTCATAGTATCGACGTCCCTCTCTCTTGTTCTTGCAAATGACTGCTGTGAATCCTTTCATCTACGATCTTTTTATTTATTTATTGATTGATTAATCCTTTCTGTATTCTTTTACATTTCCTAAAAGGGTTTCTTCCTCCATGTGTTCGATTTTTTGTTTTTCGCCTAGAAGTCATTTCAGAGACTCGATGAGAAGATTCATTTATTTGAATTTGTTTTTGTTTTTAAAATGTCTTTGTTTGTTTTCTTTTGAATTAACTTAAATCATCTAAATAGATTTTAGTTGTCGGCCATCTCATAAATAGGATCTCTTAATTTTTTTTTTACGAGGGGGGGGGGGCACATCTTTTGAACTGATTTATCCCTTAAAGCAAATTAGGGACTCTGCATTATTATTTTAGCAATTGGAATCATTAGAGGCAGTAATGTTCAAAACATCGTAATCTACACATATATCAAAAATAATTTAAATCGGACTAGTCAAACAAAAATCTGGATCTTATAAATGTTGCCACTGTTCACATCTTGTTCTTCTTGTTACCCTTTGACTCGACCTAGAGCCAAAATTATGGTTGATACGTCATTCGATTCGTCTTGTTGTCGCGGAGTGCTCTCGTTCTGTGCAATTGATATCTCAACTGGTTTCTGATACATTCACAAAATGTCAGGACTACATACAATCTTAAGTATAGGACGTTCACAGTGCTGATTTTTAGTTTTTTATTTCTAATAATAATTGTGATTATATTAAAACGTATTAGAAACAGATTTCCTGAGAAAATAGCCAAAAAAGACTTGGATAGTAATTTATTTAAAAAACAAAACAAAATAACAACAAACAAACAAATTACGGGATTTGAACCCGGGTTATCTCAGCAGCAATCGGCGAATCTGCCACTAAGCCTCAGACCTTCCATAAATAACCGGTTTAGTAAGTCACATGTATTTTTTTTAGATCAGTTACAAAATGAAAAAAATACATTACCGTATTACCAAATGTGCTATACAAGTTACTATTTGCTTGCGTACAATGACTACTTCTTCATACTGATACTGTATTTGGGTTACATTCAAAAAATCAATAATGTAACAGACTTTGAAAATAATAATAATAGTGACCAGATTAAAACATATTTTCTCAAAGCAAAAAAGGTTCTACAAATTAGTATTTACAAAAACGTCACAGCTGGTGTGATATAAAAAAGGATAATTATGTTTCAAGTTTACACCCTGAAATGCACACTGATAAAGTTTTAATTTTGGGTTGTAGGCTAAACAAATTAGGAAAACAAGGAACTTGAATCATCTAGTGAGCATATTTGGTAAAGAAGGGTCAGAGAACTGAGGTATACACGTGGATCAGTTTGTTTTGTCGAATCAAATGACTGGTGACTGAATATTCTTGTATGGAAGTCCACATAGAATATTCATAAAAATTGCCAGAATACTTATAAACTATAAACATAAAATATTAAAATCTTAGTTAATCTTTAACTAAATATATACATATATATTTTTAAAAATACTTGCGCTTCCTATTAAATACGCACACCAAGATTATGATAATAAAAGAACCTAATTTTCGAAAATAAGTTCATTAAACAGGACCTAACCCTGAAAATGCACAAAACTTAACGGAAATTCAATAGTTCAATTCTATTTTACCTAGACTGTGCTAACCGAGAAATCTCCAATTATAACTTACGTTTTTCCAGGTTCAAATTGGAAATTGCATTAAGAGACCTCTGAACCCAATTCGAGGTATTTATTCTGTTGATTCAAGATATTTATATGCGCGCACCGTATCATTCAAGTATGTTGTTTTTCCTAATTTTATTTAATCTACAATCCAAAATTAAAACTATCCGTTGGCATTTCAGATAATAAACTTGAATCAAAATTCTCCTTTTTTACATAACACCACCTGTGACATATTTTTAAATACTAATTGTTATCTACATTAATGAGATTTATGCACGTGTTAATCAAACTATTTTGATTCCTCCATGAAATACCTGTGAGATATTAATTTTATTCAAAGAAATTCTGTCCATTTTGTTCAGATTGACATATATTAAGATTTCGATAAAATAAGTATTGAAATGATAAAATATTATTTTTTAGGTGCAGATGATCTGTGTCTTCCCAGTGATTCTCAACTCCCTAAGTTCTCTTTTTAATTAATCTTTGAGGAATTCTTTTACTTTATTTTTCCTTCTTCTTGATAAGTAATGATGTAAAAAGTTCGTTGTTTGAAGAAAGGACTTTTTTGCAAATCACTACTTTAAAATAAAAAAAAAAAGAAAAGAAAAGAATTGATTTTCTGCCAAGAAACAACATCCCACCCCCTCCTCTTAAGACTGGAAGGATCCTTTTTATTGGGTTGTAACTTTTTTGTGTTTGGAAATCTAACAAACCCAGAAGGTAAATGCTAAAAATGACTTTCCTTCGACATTAATTTTAATTTATTTTAAAAAAATAAGGATTTTGGTCTATTCTCTTTGTTTTCTGAATTTTATTTTATAATAATTTTTTTAACAATTTATAACTATTTAGAAACTAAAACGGAAATCAATTTTCAAAATGATCAAAAAAAAAAATTAACCAAAGTTTTTTATTTATTTATTTTTTTTAAGCAAAAAGAAAAAGATAAAAGAAAAGGATAAAAATATAGGAGCGTAAAATAGAAATATCATTTACAAAACTTCTGTTGTTTAGATTTTAATCCAGATGATTCTGAAGAATGTTTTAAATGGTTTTTTTTCTTTTAATTTGTTTATTTATTTTTTTTTATGAATAATATAATAATAATTTCCTTATTCACATGATACGAATTCTATTGGTTTTAAACGATTTGTTTTTAAGTTTCTTAAATGAAATTCCATTGGAAAACTTAATTGTCTAATTGTGAATGTAATGTATAAAAATTGTAATAAATAAATATCTATCAATTAAGAAAAACATTTTGCCAAATAGGAAAAAAAAAAAAAAAATAGAACCACTGATTAATCTTCTTTTCCAAAACTTTTCTGTTTTCTGAACCTTTTTTTAAAATCTACAGTTCTATTTCGTTGCTCCCCCCCCCCAAAAAAAAAAAATAAATTGCGAAAGATATTTAGAACAAATTTAATTTTTGAGAAATTGTAGAAGATCAAAGATCAGTCAAAGATCAATCAAGAGAAAAACAACCAATGATCCCGGTGCTTCGTATATATTAATATAAATATATTCTAATTCTATATGAATAAGTAATAATAAGATCAAAAGAAGAAAAACAACAACAACAAAGAAAATGAAATCCTCTACAAATTGAGTTTGACTGTTCTTGTTATAATCCGGATTACTTGCTGTTGTGTTATGTAGGAGGAGGTGGCCTTGATGGACCCATCTCCTTTCTCATTCCAGCGCTGATTAACACTGACCTTGTGCAAAGCATCACTAGCTTTTTTACTTCAATAGTTAATTTTTTATTGATGGTGTGTGGGAGGGATTCGACGTGTCATAGGACACCATTTCTGGTCCTATTAAATTTCGGTGTTCTTTAGATTTAGTTTCTCTTTTTCTAACTTTCATGCAAATAAAGAATTTACTGATGAATCAGATACAGTTTCTTTTTTCTTTTTCTATTGTTTTAAACTAATAAATTACTTTTTGTTTAAGCCTTTCAATGATTATATTCAGGAATAAATGCAAGAGTAATGTTGAGACAGGTTGGATGTTTTTATTAAAGTATTCTCAGAAAGCGAAAGAATCGCTTGGGTTTTTAATCATTCGAATAATTTATTCCCCTTTTCTTAAAAGGAAATCTTATCAATTGGAAGTGAGTGAATGATCAAGTCAACCCTCGCTCACAATAGCCTTAACAATATTTAGTACGAATTAAGTTTAATTTAAGACTTTTTTTTTTTTTTAATATGAAGTAATACTACTGAGTACAAACACTCAAATAGTCTTTTTGAGATAGAAATAAAAAGAAAATGAAAAATACATTATGTCAATTAATTTTTTTAACCTAATGCAATTTTGATTTCTAAAATTTATTCTCTTCCTCGAATAACTTGGGAACCTTATAAGTGGCTCTTGTTCGAAACAGGAGAACATCTACCTTAAATACTTAAAAATTTTCGTTGTTTGGATATCTATGGAGCGTATAGTTGACAAATATTATCATAGGAAAACATTGAAACCAAACTTCTTATGTTTTTAAATAGGCTTTGATTTGATTATATGGGCTTAATTAGTTTTCAGAAAATAGAAGTTTTTATTCCAAGGATTTGTTAATGGATAGAGATTAAAAAACCTACACAATACACTCTGATAATAGAACATTTGTCTCTTTAAAAGAAAAAGAAAAGCTCTTTAAGTATTGTATATTACTTTCTCACTGTGTAGATATTTTTAGAAGAGGAAATGTATTTATTTATATTTTTCCTTACTCATTTGTAATAAATTCATTCTACCTCCTTTTCGATTTCCCTTTCATTTGATTCCGTTTTCTTCGTATAACCGTATCTGCTTTTCTCAGTAAATCATTTGTATCATTTAGGCAGCGTTTCTTTATTCAATGAAAAGAAATATCAGTGTCAAAACACAAACTTTTTATTGCTTGAGGGTTGTTTCTGTTTACGAGGAAGAATGTTTGTTGTTTCTTTTTTCTCTCTGATCGATTTCGTAGTCTTTAATGAAGTAAACGAAAGGATACAAGGGAAGGAACATAGATTAAATAAAGTTATTTTCAAGGTCAGAACCTTTTTTCTTTCTTACAGCAAATAAATAAGATGCAGTAAATAAATGAGAAAGTCAAAAATAGTTATGTATTCGACATCCATGTATCCTCTATTTGGGACCAATTTGCCATTGATATTGTTGCAGTTTGTATGTAAATATTTTTAGATATCATTTATTTGTATTTTTTTATAGAAAGTATTTATCTGTATTTTTATTCATTTACACTTTACTGTTATTTAATTTAAAGCATTCCTTTTGCATTTTCTAATTACTGATGTTCTGTTATTTTTAAATTCTTTTCCATTGCATCCGTTGAATCAGTTAATTTAAATTCGTTATGTTTTTATCCAATCATTCTGTACATTTTTAAATAATCTTCCAATCAAATTCTTCAATGTAAATACTATTAAAACCGATGATTTTCATTTGATAAAAACAGATCAGTTCGATTCCAGAACATGACTCGTCGTCTTTCCATCTGAACGACTCTCCCACAAATACCATCACAATATTATTTAGTAAATTGTTACATCTTATTCTTTGTTAGTGAATCCTTTTATTTCCTTCTTTCTTCTTTCACAGTCATTTAATTGAGTTGTGAATTTGGAAAACAAGGTGGTCCTTTTTCTTCGCGAAGATGGAGCGAAGAACAAATTGTATAACGCGTTGCCTTATTTCCTAATGTGAGTTCATGGGATACTCATTTGTCCATCTTCCGCACTTTACCAAGTTCTTCCGAGCTGCGTAAAATTGTGAGATACCCCTAGTTTCTCAGCCATCTTCCGTGACTTTTGATGTGGGTCAGACTCGATCAGTTCTTCACCTCCTCGGTTGAGATCACTTTTTCATGGCGTCCTCTAGGAATATTCTTTACGTTGTAATCTCCATCAGGGAATTTTTGGAACCAACGCTGCACTGTCCTTTCGCTGACATGGTCTTCACCGAAAACATACATATGTTCCCCCATCGCTCCAGTCGCTGCTAAGTCTCGTAAGAACAATTAAAGCATCACTTGCCCAATATCCAACGTCACCATATTTTGATTCAACTCACAAAACAGGACGCAGAATACAGAAAGGGGTCGTCCATTAATCACGTGAGGTTTTTTTAGGAACTTTTTAACCCCTCCCTCCCCCCTGGTGATACGTGGTGAGGTTTAGACTACCCCCCCCCCATCCAAAATCACATGTATTTTTTTTGTAAAAAAAAAAAAACCTCCCAACCTATCTATTCAACCAAAAAAAAAAAAATCTCTAAACGTGTCAAAAATAAATACACGTGATATCTCGCTACAGCCCCCCCTCCCCCCCTGTGATACTTCGTGATTTTTTATGAACCCCCCCCCCCCTTTCGAGCCTCACGTGATTAATGGACGATCCCAAAGAACTTCATGACCAGTCGATACCAGATGCGGTAGGGGTGATTCTTCAACCAGAGCCAGCGTTAGGGGGTGGCGAATGGGGCGACCCGCGCCTGGTTAGAAGAAAGAGGATAAAATAGGATCGTCGGTTTTTTTTGTTTTTTTTTGGGTTGTTAAAATAGGATTGGCAAGGGCCCCGCAAAATTCATCTCGCCCGAGGCCCCGCACCCTCCTAGCGCCGGCCCTGCTTCAACCGACATAAATACACACCTAAAGCATGCTTTAATTACTTCCACAGAAGTGGTGATATTTGCAGGTCAACCAAACCGACATTTTAGGGTTTCCAACCTGATATTAGATGGCAGTAAAAGTTAATATCCAATAATCATAAGTGAACCTGTGGAGTAACAACTCTAGTAGCTTCCTTCTTTAAGTTCAAAATCTTCTCTATTGAGTTAATTAAGTAAAGATTTGAAGTTCTCCTATTGATCTGGGTTCAAATTGAATTCAGATCATTTCCTTATTACATTTAATATCTGAAGAAGCTTTTGATGCTTCTTCTATTAAAGATTTATTTGGTCATCATTCAATCTACATTATTGGCATTTTCATGAACTTAAGTGTAAAGTGATTTTTTTTTGGGGGGGGGGGAAGGGAATTGTCGTCGTGAATAAAGTCACGTAGCTTTGAAGCATCTCTTTTTTCAGTATTGCTTTGCATCAGTCAGTCAAAAATTTTACTGTGTTTTTGTTTCAAAATCGAGATATCTCTTTAATGTGGTTGGTCCAATGTGTGCCAAGAGTGGAACAGTTCCAATAGAACCGAAGGGATGATGGGTGAGTTCCTCCTCCAATTAGACGTATTTCTTTTTGCTTTATTTGTGTGTGTGTGCCTTTTCTTTTTTTTTTACTCTTCGTGATTTAACGGGGGTGGATGATTACGACTACCACATCCTGTTCCTGTCGGATGGCGCCTGAGTCTGCTTCCCGGTTCAGTCAAGTGGACAGAACTGCCGACTTCTGACCCCTGGTCGTCATTAACCGACGCCTTTGCTCTTCTCTAATCACATCTCCTTCGTAAGGAATGAAGAGAATACAATACAGTATATCACATTGACTAATCAGGAGTCGAAAGCCAGATCTTCTTTCGAAAACCTGCTGAGAAGCTGTAGTATTAATTCATATATATTTAAAAAAAAACTTTTAATAACATTAATTCATTGTAATATCGTAGTTTTCCTTGGGCTTTTACTTGAGATAAGTAACCGAATATCGTCCCCTCTCCTAATACTGTTCCTTTTTAACTATTCAGTTAATTGTTAACAGAATACACTACACAGGGTGGTCCTGAAATGGCTGTCCAAACTTGAAGGCGCATTGCAGCCTAGCAAAATGACGAAAAAAGTCCATTTGAACATGGGTGCGGAAATGCTTTATTCAGATGTTACAGAATGATTAACACGCACATAGGTTATAGTGAAGCCACTGTTAAATGAGGTGTTCCACCAGCAGTAGCTTATGCCTCACATCTTCGTCGTGAGGATTGCCGGACACGTTCAAACATGCCAGGGGTACCCTGAATCGTTATACGCCAATCCACGATGCTGTCACTCAATGTTTATACATTGCGTTTTCAGATTGCCCCTGAGAAAAAAAAAAGCCCAGAGGATTTAAATTGGGAGAGTATGCATGCCAAGCTGTTGATCCTCTTCTGCCAATCCAGTAATCATTCTGTAACAGGTGAATATAACATTTCCGGTCGTTGTTAATACGGACTTTTTTCGTTATTTTACTACCTTGCATTGGGCCTTCAAGTCTGGCCAACCATTTCAGAACCACCCTGTATATAATCTCACTGGATCATTATGTGAGTTGGCCAAAGAAATGAGCTAGCATTGCTTGAAGTTTGTTTGTAATTTGTATTCTGAAAGATTTGTAAAGGGTTTCGTTGATACTATCATGTCAGTTTAAAGATGAAGTGTAAAACTGAAATGTAATTCAACTTTATAACTTGTATTTGTTAAATAGTTCTTGTTTGAGAAGTTCTTTAGCCAACACACAGTCTAAAAAAGTGATTAAAAATAAAAACATATATACAATAAAAAATCAGACTAGTTTCGCCACGTCGCTGCGTGGCAACTTCAGTGAATGATATTGGATTGACGTACAGCTTCTTAAATAGGCGAATATCCCATCAACAGCCAATGGTAAGCATGGTCTCACGGACCAATTGTCGAGATTATGCAAATGCTGTTTTTAGTGCGGGAAGCACTTGCGCGCCTGGCGGAGATCGTCTGCACTGATCCTGTCGATGATAGATGTAAGCACGTGTGTGTGTTTATCAACAAACAAGTGGCAGCATTGTTTGTTGAGCTCGTGCGCTAGGTCGTGTATTTACTGATCTTGTCTACATGAGTTTTTTGCATTTTCTTGCTGATAGGCACTGCAATGTCATTGAGATAGGTACTGTTATTATTATTATTATTATTTAGCAATTATAATGGAATTCACTATTTCTATTTTTACAAATAAAAGCACAAGTTTGATTTGCTGACATGATCAAGACTTCGGGAAAATAATTAATCATTGTTTCACATTGTATAGAGAAAATTAACTTGACCAATCCGTTTTCAGTTATAAATGTAATCATTTAGTAATATCGATATCTGTTCGACGTATTCTTGTTTCCACTGTATGTATGTACATGTTGTTTCCACTGTAGAAAATCGTTCTGCAGAAAGATGTCACTGACTGACAAAATGGGATGTTGAACAAGATGGGACTAAAGTATCTATTGTGAAGGAAGTAGCCAAATTTGATGGCTACTGCTTCAAAAACTAACATGTAAACGACTGTATAAAGAACGGTAAACATCATAATCTAGATGGAAGTATATCATGTCTAGTGACCGTAATCCAAATAGGAATTGTTGTAGGTAATCAATTGAGAGCTTAAAAAGCAATAGAGGAAACAAAATGAGATATCTTCTACAGGTTCCAATTGTTGTAGCTGGGAGTTAAGAGTTGATGTCATCTTACGAGTAATTTTGATGGAGTAAAGAAATTATGAATGAGTTATTTGGTAGAGATTAAGAAAAATCTTTTTCAAACTTTTTAAAAATAATAATCCTAAAATTATAAAGAAAAAATAATAATTGTAATATAATAGGTAATATGGTAATTGTACTTTTTCCTTGGAACTGTTCTCAAATAGCCTGTCTTTATACGGACAGAAACTTTTTAGTAAAAACTAAAATGTTGAAAATAAAAAATAAGGTTAGCAGGGTGTCTACCAACCGGGAAATCCGGGAATTGTTTTTTTTTTTTTTTGGTTGAACAGAATTTTTGTGTCCTTAAATGTACGGGAATTGTCCTTAAATTTTTTGTTTGAGATTCAGTAGACACCTTGGTTAGTGATAAAATACTTTCATAAAATTTAAATAATCCTTCGTAAGAAATTTAAATACCTGAAAATTCTAGAATCAAGCGTGATCTTCAAAATATAGAGTAAGAAAGCAAAAAGAAAGAGAAATAGTTGATATTTTTATTTAAGAAATTAGTAAGGAAGCTTCAAATTTAATGGTATTACTTAACAGTGTGCTGAAATTCGATCACAAAATAACTTGCAAATCTTTTTTGACCTTACATTTCTTGTTCTTCTATGTATATGACAGAAGTTTAACCGTTAGATCAAATCTATATAATAAGCGCGAAAGTTTGTTGTATGTCTGAAATACCGTCGTCATTTTTCCACGTCGCGTCGGTTGTTTCTCTCAGTAGAATGGGAAAAGAAAGCAAATTCCCGTTATTATGTGCAGTTCACAAAAGACCGAGAGACGGAAGAATCACGGACTTGTTGTATCTGCAAGATACCGAGGTGAACATCAAGATTTTCAGGAATAGCAGTGATGTCCAGAACGAGCGAATGGATGCAGAGCGACTCGGACACATTTCCCGAACCGATCCTTGTGTTCGGGAAATGTGTCCGAGTCGCTCTGTCCGATTCATTATTCCGCTAATGTGTCTGGATGCATAGTAGCACAAAATATGTATGTTCCATTTCAATTTCTGAAATAGTTATAAACTAGAAATAAGTGAAAAATGTGTGTCTTTGCAAATTTGTGAACTCAAATTAAATGACAAAAGTGTACGATTGTGTGACTACTATTTTACTGTAAGTTTTTTTTTTTTTTCTCTCATATTAACTGTAGTTCAAAAAGACCAAGAAAAATCCTCCTTACGAACTCATCTATAGTAAGAAACTATTAGAAGCTGTCATAATAATGACTACATCAACTTAAAAATTTTCTTTATATCTGTATTTGAGACACTGTGTGTATTTTGATAACAAATTTTAAGAGAATGATGTAAATATTTTAGTTAATAATTTCATTATATTGATGTTTGTATTTATTTTGTCGTAAATAGATTTATTTTACAATTATCATCTATGTTTACACTTCGATATTTACTCATTGGGTCCAGCATAATTGTTTCCATTTAATTTTAGACATTACATATGCAAGGTTTCTGAAGCAAAGCGACGGTAGCCGGCTAGTCTGTAATATCCTATGGTAGTTAATTTCAGTGCACGTATAAATTAAAATGATTAAATTAAAAGTTTAAAAATTTCCTTTTTATTTTATTCATTAAAAAAAAAAAAAGGTACGTTCTAATAAATGTTATGATTATATTCCCTGTAATTATTTACTCTGACCTCAAACTACTAACAAGTGATGCTAACAAGCCAATTGTTTGGCTGTTGAATGTGTTTTTGTTTTTAGTAACTGCCGAGAGGTGGCGTTGTTTGTTTGTTTGGTTTTTGTTTTTTTTTTCTCCTTGTACTTCGTTTTCTCTCCAAAGAAGTTGGCGACTGTCGTCTCCATAAATAATGCTTCTACCTCTTTTTTTTTTCTTGTCCGTCGCTGTTTTGCTCAGTTTGTTCTCTTGTGAATCACATTCCGGGGTTAATTTTAGATAAGACTCAGACGGAAACCATAAGTGTGATTAGTAAACAAAGTTTAAATTCTGCCAACGACAAATGATTCCAGAAGCGTACACGGGAATTGCAGTTGGCAAATGCCATTATTTTTAGGAGAGAATGTGATTTCGAATTCACATACCCATTTTTATCCATCTGCGATAATATTTATTAATCTAACAATCTGAAATCTTGTTCATCAGTTTAGGCTATTCCTGTGAATTAACCTAATATTGCATTATTCAATGTTATCCACTCGTGCTGCTGTTTTAGAATAATGCCTTATAATATTGCTTCCTTTGTTAATGTAGACCTGTGATTTCTGTTGTTTTGATTTAGTCAATTTAACCGTAAACTAATAATAATAATAAAATGTACTCCGGAGTTTTTTTTTAATAATATTTCTAAATACAAAAGTTATACTCTTGTTAGGAATGCCAAATTCCTATCAACAGGTTCTGAATATAGGTATACTGTAATTATTTAATTAATTTTGAATATAAGTGTTTTCTTTTTTTGTTTTGTTTTTTAATAATGTTAAAAACGGTAAAAGATTTACATCAATGTATAGTTTTGAAATGATTTTTTGGCAAATAAACCGCTAAGTGCTAATTTTCCAAAATTTTATGTTAGGCAATACCATAATTTAAACGTAAAATAATTTTCTGATTTAATTCTATATACGTACTTATATATATTAAAGTTACCTATGGTTAACTTATTTTTGTCGAGTAAAGTAAGAACTAGTAACAATAAATATTAAGGACATCGGAAGTAAATTGAACAAAATAATTAAATAAGGTGTAACATACAGGATTTGCAATTACAATGAAAACAATTGAACAGTGGAAATTCATTCTAATTATATTTTATGAGCAACTTCTTTAATAGTTTCTTCTAAAAGTAGTAATAACAATAATAATAAAAATAACTGCACTGTAGTTGACAGCATCAGAGTTTATACAAAAGGGTTATCTCAACGCTCTTGAAACATTTCATGAATGAATGTAAGAGTAATGCGATTATTGTAAATTCAAGTATCAACTGAACATTCTTCTGAAGTTTGCTTTATTAATTGTTAAAACATGTATTTACTGATTCTCTTCTGTTATTTTCATGATTTATTTTGTTCAGTTGGAGAACAAAGTAGACATTTATGTTTTCTGTTTAATCATCTCTTTTTTTATTTTTGCTTCTTTCTGGAAGCAAATTAATCTTTTCCGGAACATTTGTTCGTTGTGAAAAAGGCCCTCGAGTATCAACAGAGTATTTGGGAGCTAGAGTCCAGTGAAAAATGAGATAGAAAAACCATTGAAATTTTTGTTTAAACTGGGCTCTACGTAAGTTTGAATTAAGAAAAACTGATTGAATTGAATTGAACTGAAGTGAAACCTTCTTCAGTCTCATTCAATTAATTCACCCACGTAACAACTATTTTTGGGGCTTCTCAGTACAACAGTCATTGATAAACAATTCCATCTTCAATGGAAACCAAGTTCCTAGAACGTTTCTCAGCTCATTTGAACTGGGCTTTTGACTTTTTTTTAATGGTTTTCAGGGAACTATTAAATTCGTGAACCTCTTCTAATAGCAAAATATTTTTTTTTTACCCAATTAAAAATAAATCTAAAAAACCACAATGGATGAGACCAAATGCTTCCGATATATTAAAAATAAATCTATTTCAATAAAAGCCTGGTTGTTTACTTCGTTCCCTTTACGTCTTTTCTAGAGATTTGATACTTTTCTCCGACCAGAGATGATGAAATTTGGGGATATTAATAAAAAAGGTACAACTGAACTAAAAAAAAATCAGAAAACTACGAATTCCATTTTCAAAGAATAGAAAAAGGAGAAGATTTTTGAAACTTCCCAATCTGCTAATATTTGGTTAGTAATAATACTATGAAACTCTTCTCGAACAATCTGTGAATCTGCTGTAAAATATCTAACATTATAAAACTCTTAAGAAAATAACAATTTCTTAAATATTAATTTTTGTTTTTCTACAGTAACTTAAGTCTTTTCCCCAACAGAAACGCTAGTTAAGGGCAGTACGTTTTTTAGTTGGTTTTTAGCTGTATCATGTTACAGTTAACATAGGGAACCGCTATTGTTTTTGTGTTGTCTGTCTGTCACACTGTATGTCACACTCTGTAGTGGCCAAACGGTTAGAGATATTAGAATGAAACCTTCACCATTGTGTTAGTATCAAAAAGTAGGTGACCACGTAAAAAAATTCAGAGCTGTAGGACCACTCCCTGACTCCCTAAATTAACGTTTTCCATAGCAGTGTTAGTAATAATGATAACAATTAGCACAGTAATAATACTGATGCTTCTTACATAACAATACTAACAATTGCCAACAGGACGTCATTATTAATATTTACAAAATTATTGTTTCATAAATTCTTTAACATATCCAAATGATGCACTAATGCCCGGTTGCACCAAAGTAGCGTTTAACTACGGTTTCCATGAACTGAGTTCTGCTTGAACCTCAAATCGAAGTTCAGCCTTATTGCACCAAGCTACAATACGCACAACTGAACTGACTTTCTGTGATCTGAGTTCATGGCGGCGGAAGTACGTCATGCGTTCAAAGCTGATTCCTGATTGGTTACAAGATTCGTCTTTCGTTGCGGGAAATCAACCCAATGGATTGTTTTCAATAGTTGTCCTTTGTTTCAGCAGTCAACAATCTCATTATGAAAATGGAGTTCAGGAATTAAAAAACTGAATTCTGCCGAGTCCCTATTTACACAGAGACGAAAAAAAAAAATCCTTTTAATTGATATAATTGAATCGTACATAATACATTTTAGATTGTAAAAAAACCGATGCGGAATATTACTAATGTAGGTAATCGTGGAGTTTAGCGTCCCAAATTAAATAACAATAAAAAACCTACAACAGTAAATAACACACAGTCCTAAAATGTGAAATTTCATCACACTTTGGTGGGTGGGTGGCTGTAAGTGTCCCACTCCCCACCGAGAACGGGCCCTCGTAAACTCTGTTTTCGTGCCACCGCGTTCTGGAGTCCGGCGTTCTGCGCCGGTCTCCTCCCGGGTCAGGGCGATCCATCGGCGGCAGAGATGGGACCAACAGCGGCAAACTTCGGTGCCGAGAAAAAAGGCCCGGTGTCGATGGGGGGTGGGACACTTAGGTATCCGTACAGACTTGGGTGAAGTCCCTCCCTGCTGTCCCTCCTCCTCTCTCTGCGGGCCCTCTTCTCTGGGTTGGTGGCTTTCGTCCCCGTTTTTAGTAGAGCCTTAAGTTCTCAGCCGCTTAAACCCTTAGTTGGGTACAATGCGTGTAAAGACTGTGTCATTTACTGTTGTAGGTTTTTTATTGTTATTTAATTTGGGACGCTAAACTCCACGATTAACCTAATATATACTGATCGCGAAATAGTCTGCCTTTTGGTTACTAATGATGCAACTCTGTTAACAACTGAAATTCCTCTTCACAGTCACTGTCCAACGAATTAAATAAATGTAAAGTTGTCATTTTTAAAAGTTATTTCTGATAGTTGAGAGAAAACATGCTTTGGTCTCAATTCGCAAGTGAATATCAGTAAAGGCCGAACGCCGAACAGCGGTTTTGAACCGAGTTCAGCGCCTTGAACGGCCGAAATTGGCAGTTCAAGTTGACGACGCTTTTGAACCGAGATTATCACAAAACGTTGTTGGCGCAATAGGTTTAAGAATGATCTCCGTTCATCTAGCAGTTTGAACGTGGTTCAGCTACTGAACTTCAATGGTGCAACCGGGCATTAGCATTGTATTAGCGGCCCCTAGATTACAGCTTGCCTGTAAAACATAAAGCAACTATCTTTCATTTATATGCTCTTGCTTTTAACTATTTTGTTTATACAATTGTGCATATCATAGGACTGTTTTGCTTTTGACACTGTCTAAAAGCACTAATTACCTTGTTCTATTTATATAAAGAAAAGTTCAAATTAAAGGTTTGTTCTAATACAAGTACGTTTTACGTGCGCTGAATATTTTTATAATTCAAAGACAAAGCCGGCACACCTGTTTAAAAATTTAATTAACACTTTTGACTAAGACATTTAAAACTTATTTAAAAATAAAGCTAAACACAATTAAAATTAAGTAAATACAAATTAACATTACGACCAGGTTTCGCGTCTGTGTAATATATATAAAGGTTTGTTCATTCTTATAAATTTATATTTGGTGAATGTTTTGAAGAAGTATTAAAACTAGGCACCATTAAACTTCATCTTACTTACTAAAATAACCGAAGAATCATTAAGAAAAAATAAAAGTTATTGTTACAACGAAAAAGTCAACTACAATGGAAAAATATAAGAGATATAAGGATATCTAATGTTGTATGCTATCTAAAATTATCTTTGAATAAGTCTATTTTCAGATCTCTTTATCCCTTCTTAGTAATAACCATCAATAATAAAAAAATGCTAAATTCAATTTCAAAGCAGTTGAAATCGCAGGTGGGGGTGGCGCTTCCTTCCTTTCTTTCACGGGCAAATCCAAACATTGTGATTGGAATGAAGAGAATAAAATTATAAACAAGAAAGAAATTACGCTACAACAATCTAACCAGTTGGCAAAAGGATCAGACTTAAAACAGTAATTACAG
The DNA here is from genome assembly GCA_023159025.1 of Thereuonema tuberculata. Lineage (NCBI taxonomy): Eukaryota > Metazoa > Arthropoda > Chilopoda > Scutigeromorpha > Scutigeridae > Thereuonema > Thereuonema tuberculata. Next base: position 79,383,717 of record JAFIDM010000001.1, on the reverse strand, counting down.
AACGAATAAAGAAAAGCATTTTAAGGTAATAGACGCAATGTTCTTCAGGTTTTCTTTTCCAATCGTCTTGAAATTGGGAAATACTGGGACAAAAGAATATGAAAAGCTCAGGGAACCTTTTTTAATCGGGTATTGATTCCATTGCAAATAGGAACAGATATTTTGCTAAAAGCAGATCCTCAAAGCGAAGACGAACCAATAGAAGCAGGGGCAGAGCCCTGGCCATTGTATACGGAAACGTCTTTGATTCAAGAATTGATAGGGAAGAGGTTGTCTTCGAACCTGATAAAACAAATTCTCAGTCAAAAACTCAGTAAACGGTCTTAGAATGGACCGTTTAAGTATGTCGTCACAATCGACGTCACAGTTCAAAGAGGCTGTTGCTAGGCTCGATTGCTAGGGTTTGTGCATTGAAATTACGACCAAGCAGGTGTTTGTCTTGATTTTTCTTTGAGAAAGGACCCAAAAAAAAATAATAAATTATCAGAACTCATTTTTTAAGACTTCAAGAAAGCCCATCTTGTTTTTGTGAATTTTAGGAGAAATATTAATAGAAAAAAAAAAGCAGTATTTATGCATATTTTTTGAGGTTCGGACTGCCATAGATCCGCTGTCGAGAGCTTGTGATTGGTTCACTCATAACCCACTCTCCAATAGCAAAAGACCGATCTGACATCTGAAATTCGTGTCAGTAGTAGGATTGTAGAAGAGTAAATACCCCCCGCCCTTCTTTACCTACTTGAACCGCCCCTTCCCCTTCCCGTTCCCTCCTTTTACATGTTCCCAATCCTCTTCCCCTAAACCACCCGTTCCTCCGTTTCTTGCAAAATTTTTTTTTTCTTTAATTATTTTTTATTTTTATTTTAATGTGCCTTCTTTCCGCTTTCTCCCTATTATCGTTCCTTCTTTTAGTTTACACGTTGTTTGTAAACATTCCCATGTGCTCCGTTCTCTTGCCATCTAGGTTCATTTAATTTCCACCAGCGGGCACCACCCGGACGTCAGTCCTTCCTGATTCGTCCTCCAGTTCACCAATGGACACTCCAAGCAGTTCATTGGTCCTCTTCTCCTTAAATAGAAGAATTGAGAGCTACTTGGATCACTTCCCACTGAAGAAGCCTCATCTAAAGAGAGGCGAAAGCTTTGGACCTCCTATGTTTTAATGTTTTTAGTGTTTTTTAACTTTTTATGCTTGTGTGCAGGCTGAACTTTTAACCATATTTATTAGCACACGTAAAAACTTTTTAGTTAGTTAAATAATTTTATATTCGCCAATAATTATAAAATTATTTATTCTTTCACAATCCTATATCTGAAAAGAGCTTCAGTACATCAGATCGGTCCTTTGCTAATGGAGAGTGGCTTTCGAGAAGCTCTTGATTGTATCAGTCAGAAGCTCTCCCCATCGGGTGCAAGTTCATCTATGGCAGCCTCTAAAATTTACATAAATTCAGCTTTTTTTTTGTCTTTTTTTTATTTCTCATAAAACTCACAAAAAAAAGGGGGAAAAAAAACAACAACCCTTTCTTGAAGTCTTAAAAATCAGTTCTGATAATTTTTTATTACTTTTTTGGTCTTTCTCAAAGAAAAACCAAAATAAACACCTGCTTGGTCGTACCTAATTTCAATGATAAAACCCTACCAACAGTCTCTTTGAACTGTGAGGTAGGTTGTGACGACATTGAAATTTCTAAAAAAATTGAAAAACAATATTTGATGTTTGTTGCTAAAACGTCAGTGTTAGTACCGACGAACAACGATTGGCTGTTGTTCTATTTCTTATTGTTTTATGGTTTGATTAGATTAAAAAGAATTCACTTTAAGTTGTTTGGTTTTTCTTATTTTATTATATTCGGTTGAACTCTACACGTTCTTTAAAGAACTATTCTGATTTCACAAACGATCTTCCGTTTGACTTGTAGCCAATTTGAATCCCACGGACTGACTGGTCGAACTGACGCTGCGATCATCGCTTCATCAAGTTCGGGTAGTGATGGCCTTTGCCTCACTTTTTCTTCTCACACCTCATTGGAGGAGCCTATTTGACCTTTAAAATCTGTTTTGGTTTTCCATGTTTTAATGACTAGAAAGAAAAAAAACATTAAAAGGATTTGTAGAAGCACGTTTTGTAATTCTTTCACATGCAAAGAACATATAGACTTTTTATAATTGCTTAGAACAGTATTAAAAAAAAGCAAATTCAAATAGCTAAGACTCCGGAAATATATTTGTAAAACACTGTTTCTGAGGCATTTTCGATAATGAATGATGACTAATTATTCTAACTAATGAATTAATTTCCTGTTTTGATAATCATTTATTTTATTTGATATTTATTTGATTTTTTGATATTTATTTGGGTATTTATTTGATAATTAAAAAAAAGTCTTGAAATAATAGCAGATTTGATTTGTTTATTAAGATGTACTATTATAGTAATCTAAAAGATAATATTCATTCTAAGTAGATAGATTTGTTTTCTTGTATTTTTCATTTTATTATTCGGTCTGCGATTTGAATTGTAGAAATGAAAACTTAAAGATGTCGTAAATCAGGAAACACAATAATGTTTAATGGTTTAATGTTTAGGTGAAGTGGCAAGTGTACATAGCATTGGTTTCTTGGCTAATTAAGTGAAGAAATAGTGAAATCTCTAATAATTTTGAAACTGTGAGATAGAAATATTTTTTAATAAATTCTAAGAAATACTGCCAATGGAGTTGAATATTTCATCCTCGGTTTCTGATTGAAACATGTTTTGTTTTCTTTTCTTTTAATCGAAATCAAACTTATTATTTCCTCTACATCGCGGGGAAGAAAAAAAAAAGAGTTAGTGTGGTAAAATTGACTTTGATTACCAGCAAAAAAAAAAAAAAATAAGTTTAAAGTGTAAAGTTAAAATACTTTTATTTCAACCTTCACTAACAGAGTTGGGCAAATAAAACTTAGTATCTACAAATAAGGCTAAAAAAAAGGAAAAAATCTCATAAGAGATAATAAGCACTTATTGTATTAAAATCAAACAGACTGAAACTGTAAATACATATATCTGCATTTCTATTGCTATTTACAAAGATCTCCATCATTATGTACATATCTACGAGAACGTTCGAAGCGTTCCGGCTTCCATTAAAGTTCAAGTTAAGCGTCCCAAATTTCTCCTGGGTAAAGGGTGAACAAGAAATTTACTTACAATAACTTGTATAATATACTCCATGTACATACGATCTTGCAGCAAGATGGCGCTCTTCATTCGATGATAGTTTGCTCAGCATATTCCCACGTAAATATACATCTGTTGGGAATAAACACTTGTTGATTTGCGTCTCATTTAATGAGTGCACTTCTTAAGGATAATTCAGGAACCTTTCCTGAATTCTTATTGCTCACTTAAGACGGGTAAGCAACGTACATTTAAAGGAACATCGATATAAGGACATTTTGCTACGGAAACTTCAGAATAACCTTTTTTATTATTCTTGTCACTATGAACTGAAAAGAAAACGCATCAGTTCTCTCGTTGCGAAGCACTTGAACTGATAACAATTCGCACATGAACTTACGTTGTTTAACAACGATCTGCTGTATCGACGCATACATCAATGGCTTTGTTTCACCTTGGCTTTGTTAACATGACGATCGATTTCTTTTTTAACACTAATCACCATATCACCAATTTGAATTTGATTTGTGTATAATATTTTTTTAAAAATGTTAATGTGTGAAATCTTCAGGTGAGTATAACACTTTGATTTTTATTTTAATATCACTGAATTAAAATATATATATTTCACACCACAGTTAGAACAAGAAATTCCATTCCAACTGTTTGTCTGTGATGAAGTTATCTGAAAAACTAAACTCTCGAGGATTCTAAATCATAAAAATGTTTTTCTTACAATAGCCTAAAGGAAGATAACTGATAAAACAGAAAAGGACACAAATTCTCCACTGTATTACCGATATGGTACCAATAATGACAAAAACTTGTACAATCCTTTAACGTGTTCTTTGTTTTACATGGGTGATCACCTGATGAAGCGGGCAAAACTCATGAGAAACATTTAGAGATTTTTATTGTAAATAACTTTATTTTTAACCTTTTTTATGTGTGGTGGCTTTAAAGAACCCATGACAAAAACTGTTTTTTTATTCCAACTGAAATGATAAATTATTAAAAGTGAGCTGTTATTCACTTTGTTCTACTGAACAACGAAGTGATTTCTCAAAAGTTTTCTGTTTCCGGGATTCGAGAGTTTCTTGTTTCCTGGGCTTTTTTCCCTGAGAGACAGGTTTGTAACTAACTCAAAAAACTAATGAACATTAAATAGCATTGCTTCATATCTCCTGTAATGTTTCTTAAGTAATATTTATATACAGACATTCAGCCGACTCCATTTAATATCTTCTATAATACTTTTCATTTTACAGGAAATAAATATTGCATTAAAAAAAGATTGTTATGGAGTAGTGTCGACTGAGTATCTAAATAAAAACACTATTTTGTGTTCATGTATCTAATTTATTCTTATCAAATGATTTACCTATTTTTTTCTATGGTAATCATTTTCATAGTTTACTGTTTAAACTATAATTTTGAAACGAAAACTTCTGTTGTACTTATTTTTGAATTTGTAACAAATTTTCCCGAATCTTAATGATAAAAAAAGCTTATAACATATTTAAAAAAGAAGAAAATACTGTATATTTTAAGTAATATTCTCTCTCTCTCTCTCTCTCTCTCTCTCTCTCTCTCTCTCTCTATATATATATATATATATATATATATATATATATATATAGATAGATAGTATATGCTCCAATAGAGGCCCCCGGCGTTTATTTGCAAAACTAGCCTCGGCTCCCGGCGCTTAACAGAGGCCGGCCTTTATTAACAAAAATCTTCAGAACGCAATATTTTTACACATAAATACCGGCTAATATTACAAACAGCTTCTTTATTTGAATTTCACATGCTACTTAAGACTGTTAAAGATAAATGGCAATGTCTTTCTGTATCTTTCGCTGCTATTCGTTGTCCGAATCCACAATGACGGGCGGCCGCCTCACCGGAAGTTTCTTTCGCATATTCCAACGCGCGAATCTTAAAGGCAATGTCAAATGACCATTTCGGCGGCATTTTGTAAGGCAATGTACAGTAAGGTATTACGCACGACTAGAAAGATACGGACGCTTACACTAGTAACGGTAGGCAAATATCAAAGACCGGATACTATTAGAGACCGGCTACTATTTGGCCGTGTCCCCTCTGCAGCCCGGCGCTTATTAGAGACCGGCGACAATAACAGCCTCGGCGTTTATTGGAGCATATACGGTATATATATAAATATATATATAACATAAAGAACATAAAAAAAAAAAATCTCTAGAACAATCTCTATTACAGGGGCCCAAAATAGTTCCTGAATAGTTCATAGTTAAGCAGTGGCGTAGCGAGCGTAACTGGCGCCCGGGGCACAATATCTTTTTGGCACCTCCCCACCCTCCGAAAACATAACCCAAAACATGGTCTTAGGACCATCTGGCGCCCCTCTGCGAGTGGCGCCCGGGTCATGATAGACCCCTTGCTTCCCCCCCCCCCTCGCTACGCCCCTGTAATTAAGATTTTGATGCAATATTAATAAATTAGAAAAATACAAATTTACTACTAAAACGGAAATGATGTACTTCCTTTACTTCATCTCACCTAAGGGTTTTAAATTTCGTGAAAGTGCACATAAATTACTTCAAAAATGTATGGGTTAAGGGGCCAACACTCTACAGCAGTGGTCGGCAACCTTTTGTTGTAAAAGGGCCAAATATGTTATGTCGGGATTACTGCGGGCCGCACTTGGGCCAAAAAGGAAGATCTTAATTTAACAACCAAAAAAAAAAAAAAAAATCTTCCAAACACGCCCCGCGGGCCGCACGCGCGGGTTGCCGACCGCTGCTCTACAGTATTGAGATATTTGCATTTTTTTCATTGTATTTCCGATAATATCTTAAATGTCGTAATACAAAAGAAGAAGCAGTTGTCCAGCGATACCCTTATTGATAAGGTGACGGGCAGGTGTAGTCAAGTTCGAATCCGCTATTTATTTATTTTTTTTTCCATCATTTTTGTTTTTCTTTTTACTTAATGCATTTTTTTATTACTTATAATGTACGACACAAAATAAAAACCAATTAGAAATTTGTAAATGATAATCCATTTGCGAATATTTATTTCCTGATTTTATTTAATATTGGAATATTGGAGAAGGTACACTTACTAAAAAAGATCATACATTTACACCGGAGATTTGTAAAGGATATAATTACAGAGGATTCATATTTGTATTTTGTTTATTTTTTTTTTATTAGAAAGGCATAGTATTCAGATTTCTTCTCCCTTTGGGTTCTTGTTTTGTTTAGATCCAAACATCAAACAAAACCTAATATATTACATACATAAGAAAGCGAAAAAAAAAAAATTCATATCTATTCGATCATTTGTAATCAAAATAAAGGAAATTCTAATTAAAGGAAACATTATTTATAATTTCTAATCATATTAATAACTAGTGATGCCCCGCGGTTTCACCCGCGTTAAATTGTGATTAGCCTATAAATAACTGTTTCATACACATTATGCATACATAACTAAGTGCATCTCATTAACTATAAATACCATCTGGAAATTATGTGTAAACATACAACCCGTCCCCGACCCAGTGCGCCGTCGCCGCCGCCGCACCCGACAGTTTGCCAGAGTGGTTGACGTTTATGTTTACTGCTCCGCTCCTATTGGTCGTAGCGTGATGTTATATAGCCTATAACCTTCCTCAATAAACGGGCTATCTAATGCAAGAAGTTTTCAAATCGGACTGGTAGTTCCTGAGATTAGAGCGTTCAACATACAAACTCGTCAGCTTTATAATAGTAATACACATCTATACCTATCCCGAAAACCTCGTAGAAGTATCTTTGAATCATGTTTGCCCATCCACTCACCGCGCTCCCAGTCTAGACTCATAGTTCCAAGTTATTTGAATTTTGTAAATCGAGATTCCTAGATATGAAATTAATACAGAGATCGGAAAATATAAGAGTTCTTACCAATTCCTCCCCTTCTCCCTCCCGTTTACATCCTAGTTCCAGGTTATTCGAATTTTGTAAGTTCATAACCCTATCACTTCAAACCTTTCCTAGCTTTTAAAAAATCATCTGGTCATTAGAAATCTATATCTAACCTGAAATCCCCGTCGCAATTATGCCCAACAATATTTTATTTCCAATTATTCCTCAACAATAGATCAGGTCCAATTGTTGAACAACAATAGTTGTACAGGTGCCATTGTAGCCACCGAGCTCCAATTGTTGCCTAACAATATTTGTGTGGATTTCACTCCTTTTCATCCCCTGGGGGGGGGGGGGGGGTTATATCATGAATAGCCTACAATCTTCCTCAATAAACGGGCTATCTAACGCAAAAAGAATTTTTCAAATGTTGGTTCTGAGATTAGCGCGTTCAAACACACAAACTCTTCTGCTTTATAATAGTAGTATAGATGTAAACAGAACGTAAAACACCTATAATAATAAGAAGTGAATAGAAGGAACTTTTCAATCTCAGCTTATTCATCGTCTGCCTGTTTCCATTACACCATCATTGCCAAAAATGATTTCAGTTTTGATGAATTCTAATGTTTCAGTATTTTTTTTTTTAATGAGAGATGATTAACAGCACCAAAACAGCTTCCTTCTCTTCTTAATTCTATCATTGCTCCTGTTTTAAAATCAAACCATTAGGGTTCTCTCCGTCATTTTTTTTTTTTTTTTATGCTTTTATTGTCATGGCAGAATTTAAACCTTCATTTCCTTTAACTTTTTTTTTTTATTATTTATGATTCAGTTCGTGAAACTTAAAGGAAAATGTTTTTCAAGTACTTTTATAGTTTTGTTTTGTTTTGATATTATCGTAGATATACCTAACCACTACAGTTGCTTTTTAGGCCTATTATACATTAAAATACGCCATAGATGACAGAAGGAGAGAAAAAGAAGCAGCATCAGATAAACATAGGAAAAGGCTATTCCGCTCCGGGTTTCGAACCCATGTTCAGTCTATAGGAGGCCGATCGCCTTCACCACAAGGCTGTGCCTGAATGACATTTATTTTTTGTTTGTTTTTTAGTTAGTCTTCATAATACTTAAAAATTAGAACAGGATATCGTAATAAAAATCAATATTGGCCTAAACATATATTTTAATAACATCCAGTCGTAATTCTTTTCACTTTTTTTCTGAAAGATAAACCATTAAAATAATTATTTAAAAACAATATTTTTTTTAAATTAAAAACGTGGGGCGCAAGATAATATACACTCCATACCATCTCAATTATGTATTGTCCCACGTTTTTCGTTTTAAATCTTACAAGTATTTTCATAGCTATTAAAAATTTACAATCACAAATTTTCAGGATTATCTGTATGGGATTAAGAATCTGTGTGAGGCTAGGAAAAATTATTTTATATTTTTTAGTCCGTCTTAAAAAACATGGTATATTAAAAACAATATTGCTTTTAAATAATTATTTTCTGCTTTTTAGTGTTGTGTGTATGAAATACAGTAAAATGGCAATAACTTAAAAAGTAATTAAAATAAAACTAACCATAGCTATTTCAAGATTGTGATGTAAATTTCGAGAGCATTTCTTTGAAAAGTTTCAAAACATTTTGATGACGCACTGAAATGTACCGGCAAAAATGTTAACTACACTATGCATTCTTAAAGCTAATGACGCTTCAGGAATTTCTTTATCACTGTTTTTGAGGAAATTATTTTTAAAAATGTCCATTTAAGTGGACAAGGATAGATAAAGGGTTAATATCTCATTATCATCCAGTTCTGAGCTATGTTTAAAGTTTCAAGTCTCTAGCTCATCGGGAAAATAGTTTAAAATAAAGTGCAAAATTTATACCGAACAAACGGACAGACAAGAAAGCGAGCTAATAAAACGTGTTAATAATTTGAACATGAAGGAAAGATCCCATTCCTAGACGTTATGATAATCAGAGATAACATGCAGTTTGATACTACTGTTTATAGAAAAGAGACCAAATGCTAACATTAAATTACATTTTTCTGCAGCTGGACCTATTAAATACAAAGTTAACTCTTTATGCATAGCTAGGTCAAAATTTGTAGTAAAGAAATACTCTTAATAAATGAATTACAAAATATTAGGAATATTTTCTCAGGTAATGGCTACCCCATGTATTTTATAACAAATATATTAACAAGATCTTAAAGATTGGAAGGAACCAAAGGGTTGGAGGCAACGTTAATACAAGATATGTTTCCATTCCTTTCGAAGAGAATTTAACTACAAAATTGACTCCGTTGTTAAGAAATTTCAATATAAAGTTAGCACTCAAAGCCAAAAACACATTTGGCAGCATCTTATGTTCCCATAAAGTAGCTATTAATAATAAAGACAAGATGGCGGCAGTTTATGGAATAGAATGTGAAGGAGGTGCTAAAACATGTAGGTACATAGGAGAGACCAAAAGAAGGGTTAGTCTCCGAATGAATGAACATAGAAGGGCCATCGATAGTAATAATAAGCAATACCTTTACTAATATTCATCATAAGGCAACTGGACACAATATATTAATAGACAATCCAATTGTTTATGCCATTGAGAAGGACGATTATCTCAGAAAATTTCATGAATCGCTTATTATTAAGTCCAAGTCCATTCCTTGCTACAATACTGAGGTTTCTATTCTTAATGCTCTTGAATATGACATTAAATGAGATGAAATGTTGTCATTATTAATTATAATTCCTATATTGTTGTTATTGTTTTTAATCCATTTGTTGTTAAAGATGTAACATTAGCATTGTTAAACTTATTACTTTGAAAAAATTTTTATGTTCTAGTGCTGTATAAAGTTTTACTCGGGACATGTAGGTTCCGATTTTGTATTTTTATATTGTAATCTGATGATGGGAGATTATCCCGAAACATGTTATTTTTAAGCTTTTGTTTTTTTTTTGTTGGATTCCTTTTGTGTATATGGTCTATTTTTACTATTACTACTATTACTATAATATTACTATTATATTACTATAATAATAATTACGGTTATTCAGACGCTACAACATTGTGACGTCAAGAGAAATTTCACTGAAAATAATGGCGACCATTTAAGACTGGTTCAATATTAACTGGTAAAAAAAAAAGAAAGTAGTCTAATTAAAAAATTCACGATGTAAACAATGACCCCTCAATGACTAAAGACAAGAAAATAAAAAACAAGAACAAAAATTTGAATTGATTGCTTTCATTTTATCCTTTAGCGGTTTGTTATTTTTTTTTTTCCTTTTTTTGTGGTCTAATACCTTTTGTGGTAGCCGGAGTGCTGCCCAAGGATTTGTATTCCACAATTGTTTTTAGTCATTGAGGGGTCACTGTTTACATAGTGAATTCCCAATTCTTCCCCTCGTTCGCCTTTTGAGTCTTCGCTGGCTGAGTAGCTCTGGCTGAGGAGAGCCCAACAAGCGTACATTCGTTCCAGAGTCTCAGCTCGATTCAAAAGGCATTTTTTTTTATCTAATTAAAAAACAAATATTTAAAAATTATAATTCCTGTTATTTTTTTTTTGTCCTTTGATTTCTTTTCAGCTGAATTTTTCTTAGTTTTGCATTAAGTTAAATAAGATGATCTTAATTCATGATTCCTTGTTCAAACTGTCCTTATCTTCTTAATACACTGAAGCTCGGTTATAACGCGGTCTTTCGGATGCAAGATTTCGAAGATCGCGATATAACCGAACTTTTATTACTTCGCGACGTCAAATGTCGTACATCGCACCCTATTATCGCCCACACGATTCCAAATCGATTTAAAATGGTCATTTCGCGATTAACTACATCATTCAGAGCTATGTGAGAGAATTTTATATTTATAAATACATAAATCATTACCTGTTCAACACTTTGATGGTGATCTATATTAGCCAAAATCGATTTGGCGCCGCCATCTTGTACAAACGACGAGTCACGTGGATCAAATCTAGGTATTCATACGCCTATTAGATTACATGGGCCTCTTTACTGGATGTCATTGGCAGAAAAATAGATCTCGATATTTATTTTGGTTCAACGAAAAAGTCCGCGATTCTGGTATTTTTTTAAAAATGTATTGTATTTTACGCATTTTCGTGACATTAGGGTGGGTATAGTCTTAATTACTGTAAATAATAAGGAAACAAGCATATTAATTTACACCCTTGATTTGATTTTAGGCGAAAAACCGGTAAATTTAGCAATTTTACAATTATTTTTTCCAAAAATAGACGGGGTCCAAGACCAAATAGCATTATATCCGAATTCGCGATAGAAACAACCGCGTTATAACCGAGCTTCAGTGTATCATTGACTGATTTTTTTCATTAAAAATCAAATCAATGTCTTACCAAATTTAAAATTATTTCCTGAAATAAAATTCACAATATAAAACTGTGCTTAAACCTCTAGTTTGAAAACATATTTTTTTTTCCTTTTAATATTAAAAAAAATATCCTTCCATTTTCATCCATCTGTTTAAAAATTCTTCAACGATATTTC
>JAFIDM010000001.1:79337767-79358944 GCA_023159025.1 Thereuonema tuberculata | reverse complement strand
TTTGGAATTTTAAATGATAATGAAGATAAAGATATGGTTCTTTAATTTAAAAGTATGTTTGCAATCATATTTTATAAGGTTGCTTAACTCTAGAGCAATGGGGTTTCCAAGCGAGTATCTTCAAGTAGAATCCAAAGAAGAAATAGAAGACGAAGTATTTGACTGCTTTACTGTATTAGCGACTTTGGAAATATTGGTTCGTGAATTGTACTTCGATTCGTTAAATCAGAAGCTTCCACGAAATTAAGAAAATTGGGCGAAAAAAAATAAACAAACCATAAAAAAAAAAACTTTATTCTCTTCAGCCGCTGGATATTGATTGATAGTCTAAAAAACTACTGGTTGGTGTTTCTTAGATGGGACCTTAAAGGTTAGTTCATGTTAACGCCCCCCAACAAAAAAAGTTGTCATTTTTGAACGTATTTTAGAGAAACGTTTTTGTTTACTACTCAGTATCATCGTTTCCGAAAAAAGAACTAATAAACAACAAGTGTTGCCAAGGTAACTTTGCTTTTTTTTCTTCCAATGTTTCTGTTTTTCTTCCTTCTAAAGTATGGAATTATTCCAAAAAAAAAATAAAAACACTGGAATTTACTTTCTTTCAATTTCAAAAGCTATTTAATTAACAATTGAAATTGAGAGACAAAAGTCCCTTCAAAAAAACAAAAATATTTAGAACAATGCTGTTAGGATTAATGAATTGTGCTGTGTTGCCACCAATATTTGTACAAAATCTGCGAGAGAACAGTTGTTATCGTAAAGAAGATTTTAAAAGATTTTTTTTTTTTTAAGAGAAAAGAAACGTAATTTTTGCATAATGAAATATATATATATATATATATATATATACAGGGTGTTGCAAAAGTCTGGACCCATAAGCAATTTCGTATACAACAATTTATAGTTTACATATAACAATTGATATACTTATAAACAATGTATAACAAATGATTTCCTATTTTTAACATAATTTTGATATCATATCTAATCAAGGAAATGGATTGGACGTCGAGGACCGGTTGAATGGCCGCCAAGATCGCCGGATTTGAGTCCTCTGGATTTTTTCCTATGGGGCCATCTTAAATCAGTGGTTTATGCTAACAGACCAAGAACATTACAAGCACTAAAAGATAACATCACACAAGAAATTGAAACCTTAAGAGGGAATAACTCTATCTTCAGCAATGTGCAAAGATCATGTGTCTCCCGAGTAAGAAAATGTTTGGAAGAAGGTGGAAAGCAGTTCGAACACTTATTGTAAACTGTAAATGTTTTTATAGTTACATTTTCATAAGTACAATTTGTAAATCAATTGTTATATGCAAACTATAAATTGTTATGTAATTGCTTATGGGTCCAGACTTTTGCACCACCCTGTATATATATATGTGTGTCTGTCTGTGTATGTATGTAAATAGGCTTAACTTTTTTCCCCAAATAATCAAATTAATAAAAACTGTGGTTTAAGGTAATTTTCAAAAACGAAAACAAACCTTGAATTCTGACTGAATAATTCATTTATGGCTAAGATATCCGTTGAATCAAATAGTAACTTTTAAGAAATATCAAAGATTAAAACTGTAAATTTCACTGAAACGTGAAACTTACCAAATGCCTTGTTTATACAAACGAAAACTATAACCCTAATAGTGGATGTTATAACCATTTGGTTTTCTCATGCTTGTAAGTTGAGAATCCTTAATGAAGCCATTTAAGAGTGGTATGTAATTATCTCAATATGAAATATCTTAGTAAGTACTAGTCATTTCTACATGCTGGTTTCACCTACTTGAACATTATGATACGATCACCTTATTCATTAATAAGTTCAGAATATCAACTCTTTCTTCTTTGAAACTTTCTGGGTTAATTTGTAACTGTTTTATTGCCGTAACTGCTGTAATTTGATTAAATTTTCATCGTCCATAATGGCACAGCCATGATGATGATCTCGCTCTGTGTGAACTGTTTTTGCCGTTAGTAGAATAAAGTCTATGACTTAAGTTGAAAACCTGTTTGATATTTTTAGATCTTAAATATCAAGAGAATCAACAGCCGTAGGCTACTTGTTTAATCTATATATAGGATATCCCAGATGTGAAACTGTATATACATCTATATTAATGCTGTCAGTACAGTGTTGACTGATTTCTACCTTGTCGAATTATTGTTTGGAATTCCCCAATTACATGTTTATCTTTCTGTAAGCCGACTTCTTCGGAAATGGAGGCGTTCATTCAGTAGCTTAAAGCTGGCTTTCTGCGACCAAAAATCACGTGAGAAAGAAAGAGAAAAGACTGTCAAAAGCGCAATTTATCTGGGATTACTTTATTTTTGATAAACATTTGAATTTAAAGAATATTTACAAATTTTGTGATTGGTTAATCAGTAGTCATGTCTTTTTTTTTGTAGTCGATTAGTTTGAATATCTTATAAATTTAAACAGTTGATCAATTTATAATTCATTGTATTATTGAAATGTTATAATTTCTAGATACGCATACTTTATCCATCGCTAAAAGCAGCAACTGAAGATTCAGCCTTGGGGGGAAGAAAATCAAAGTAATTATGTTCCCATTGTGGATCACGTAAATAAACATCGTACAGTTTCTTTTTGGAAATATGTTTAGCCATTGTTAAGGGGTGCCTTCGACTTCGACTGTTTCAAGTGAAATGGTCAATCCATTAAATTACATTGATTGCTATTAAACGATTCGTAATAGTTTGCTTTACTACAAAAGAAAATTAAAATAACAAATTTAATTATTTGTTCAAAGTTAGTTTTTGAGATTAGAGTATCTTTTGATTCCTTCTGTATCTTTTTCTCAGTTAACATTAAGTAAATAAACATCGGAAAAAAATTCATACTAGGAGAAACCACTCACAATACAATCGATTTAGAAGAATCTGTCGAATTAATAGTTTCTTTTCTTGCTTAAAACAGAATGTAGGATTGCATTTGTTCATCTATGTTTCAGAGGGCTATTTTTATTGTATCCTAATAGAAATTTTTAACTCATTCCTAATTGATGCACTTCATTTCAGTCGTCTTTTAACCTTGACATTCTTTTGAAGCCATTTTGCAATTTGATAACCAATCGAGTTCTTATCATTTGCCTAGAAAATGAGGCCAAATGTGTCTTAAGGTGTGACCAGCGATAGTAGATTACGAGTTACTACGTAGGCCTTTGGTAATGAAGGCATCCCGTAGTGAGTGTTCACTCTATTGACCTTGAACGGACGTTAGTCAATTGGTATCCGTGTCCTAAACAAGCTAATTATTTTTATGAAGAAGCAATGACGAAAGAACACTAGCGTACCGGGGGGGGGGGGGAGAGTTAAATAGTACAGTGTTAATTAAGTCACTGTAATTAGTGTATGTTACAAATCCGCCTCCCCCATTTCATCCGAAAATGGAAGAAATAATAGATTTTGGAACTGGGCAATTCCGCATGTAACACTGCATTTGCCAAAAATTGCTGCAAAGAAATCATGATAAAAACATTTCCATATATCAAGAAAACACCACAGCTGGACAGTACTGTGGTGATACGCTTTCGCATACTGAGTCAATATCAACAGGAATCCTGAACAGATGTTTCATCCTTATTAGAAATCATCAGCAGAATTTATCGTTGATTGTTTAAAAATTCAATAGAATTTACCCTTTTTTGATTGTTTTTGTTCTCTGGAACCATTCCCGGGAGCGAGAGAATGGTTTCCCCTTCACTTATGCGCAATCTGAACCAAACATCAAGACTAAATTCTGTTGATGATTCCTAATAAGGATGAAACAGCTGTTCAGGATTCCCGTTGATGTTGGCTCAGTGAGCGAAAGCGTATTTACTATCCAGTTTTACTTAGTTATTGAATTATTATGGACGCAAAATTCCATTTACTTTTTAAAATTTTACTAATATATATAGTACTGTAAAAATTGTGGTATCAGAAAGTAATAAAAAGAAACGTTATTTTTACCAAAAAAAGCTGCATATATTTGAGTTTTTTTCTGACACTACATGAAAGGAAGTCAAATGCAGGCCTATTTTTTTTCATTATCGAAAACCTTCCTCTTTTTTTATTTAATTAGCATAAGTATATAAATCCACAGTGATATTGTTAGAGTTAAAGTTTAAGGAATTAAGAAATCAGTGCACAGAATATTTTCATAGACGTATTTAATGCTGTGACTTACAGTATTAACACAATTGTGATTAATACTGCCGCTGCCATCACATTTGTTGGACGGAAATCAGACTTGTATTCTCACAAAATAAAAATTACAAATTAAATTCTTGAAATTATTAAATAAAACAACAAAATAATGTAAACAAAGTCTTCTGAATTAATAATAAAATATTCGGCGTTTTGTAAATTGGGATCATTCGATAACATTATTTATAAGGAATAACAGATTTTTTTTTTTTTTTATCAAATATTATGAAACAAAAATGAAAAAGACATCTTAATATTTAAAAACAAAAACAAAAAGAAAACTTTTGCTTAGATTTGTTTAAAACCACTCGGGGAACTTATTTATAAAATATTCTATTCTACAGAGAATAAATGAGAAACACGCACAAAAATTAAAATTATCGTCATACATGATTAATTTCAACTGCTGCACGTAATCCTTATCAAATGTGTAGAAACAATAACAATCTTACAATATATACAAAAGTCAACGGGATGGATCGTCATCCAAGAAGAGGCTAATCGTGGGCAACTTGATAGCTCCGTAAAATTTGGTCCTTCCCATCAATACGCGGGGATTCCTTCCGCTGAGTTACTTCACCTGTGCTGGTCTTGATTTGTATATATTGTGAGATTTTTATTGTTTCTACACATTTGATAAGGACTACGTACAGAAGTTGAAATTAATCATTATATGTTTTAAATATACCATTAATTTTAATTTTTTGAGCATGTTTCTCGTTTATTCTCTATAAGTTACTCCGCACGTAAAAGAACGTTCTTCAATATTTTGTTCTTTTTAAGGACTATATATACTAGGGTTAGGCAATATTTCTAGATTGTTTACAAATTTTACAAAGGATACCTCCTTTTATCATAAGATAAACATAATTATTAACAGATCTTCATTTGTTATTTTTAAGCTCGTAACTTCATCGTTAAGCTCGCTTTATCGTTTGGAGGCAGATCGATTCGTCTGTTTTCACTTTCTTTTCAGTGCCGATCCATGTAATTGTTATGTTACGACATTTTTGTAAGAGTGGTTGAGAATTAGCCACATACCTGTTCTTAAATTGAGATGCAGGATCCCGTCTGACCAAATACGCACTTCTGATATAGGATCGGGAATTTCTTTTAAAACTCTTTCAATGTAGACTACTACACACTTTCGTGAAGATTATTCAGATAGAATAACAATAGGATGTAGAGAGGATTTAGTATATCATAATGTAACTTGAGGCTGCACCCAATGATGAGACTGAATTAAACGAATTAATACTTTTATTATTATATTTTATTTATTTTATATTAAAACAACAAATTTTAAAACGTACTTTTACAAAATTTCAATTATTTAAGTGAAGTCGTTTAAGGAACTAAACAGCGAAATAATAATTGTAATAGAACAATCCGAACTTTCGTATTTATGTATCTTTAAAAAAGAAAAAAAAATATTTCAGATTTTAAAAAGAAACAAGGTAGGGAAAGCGATTAGTAAACCAATCACAATGCTGCGCAACGTCTTCTGATCATTGATATTGCTTTAATTTCCTTGTGTTTATTTCCAATAAACGCAACAATTGCGCCTCTATAATGCAGATCTACAACAATCACTATAAATGTGATTGTTGCGAATGCAAAGGCGCAATTGTTGCGATTGTTGTGCTTAACGATAATTTACTGAGATTTTAATGATATTTGCCTACGTGACAGACAAAACCGGAATTTAGGTCTGCTGATCTTATCAGAAGACTAAGTTGAATTTTAAATAAAAGGTTTTTTTTTTGTAATTACATCTTAATTTATTCAATTTTGTTGGTTGGTATTCACTTAAACGAAAGGGCTTTTTTAATAATTGGCAATATTAAACACGTTTTATGTGCCTATTAATTATAGACCCAATAGATAAGGATCAATAGACCCAAATACATTGAGTGGTTTTTGAACTTAAGCGATTTGACTGTAAATGCCGAACTAACATTATAAATGTTCATGTTGTGTTATATCCAAAAACCATAAATCTCAATATCACAAGTAGAGAAGAGGACATAGAAGCTTTCGTGAATCAGGAGCGACAAGTAACTTCGAAGGCAATCATCATCACCGGGAAAGATAAATAATTTAAAGGCAGGATGATGTCAACAAAGTAAAAGACAAATAAGATGAACTACATCAGAAACAACGAACGGAAGGCGTGAGAATTATCCGGCATGTTTCGATGTAAAATCAATCTAGAAGAAGTTTACTTTGCATTAAATGTGTTTTGTTTTTTGACTTGTTCATTCAGATTTATTTTTATGCCACATAATTTTAAAGTTTAATCTCACATTTTTGTTGATAGCAGAGCAGGATTATTTTCAAACTGTTTTATTAAAGGTAGTATTTCTCTGAGCTGGTGTGAAGCAATTGTTGTAACTCTCTTCACTTCAGTGTAGGATAACTCTTTCCTTTGCCTTTTCCTTCGACACGGAATTACAAAAGAGAGTGAAGAGGAACAAAACGAAGTTTATCCTAATTTTAGCTATATTAAGAAGTTTTTTTGGGGAAAAAAACAAAACAAAGAAAAGTTAAAAAAAAAAAAAAGGATAAAAACACAAAGAAATCCACGGAATTTTACGATCAGAAAAAATATAATAAATATATAACAACAAAAAAAAAGATATTTCCATTGCGATCAATGGAAGATTCTTAACGAGAAGATTCAATTGTAATATAAAAAAGCAGAAGAAAATTAAAAATTCCCTCTGTGATACGCTTCGGGATATCAATACAATCTAAAGTAAACAATTTAAAGTTAAAATATCCTGTTTCAAGCCTATGTACAGGGTGGCCGGGAAGTTCCCGTGTTTCCTATTATGTATAGTAATAAATGTAAATATTTAGTATTAAATGTTATTTCAATTGTTGACACTAGAATGCAGGTTTTCGAGTTGGAATGCAGATGGTATTATTGGTTGGTTCGTCAACGAGTTATCGGTTGGAGACCGGGATCAGCGCGTAACAGCATGCCGTGCTTTGTTAGCACAATTCCCTAATGCACTGTCCCGTGCAAAGATGCTGTTTTCAGATGAATGTGCGATTTAATCGCTGTTCACGCAACAGAAATGTTGTCTTTTGTGCGAAAGAGAACCCTCTTTACACACTTCGGAGAGGAATACATCTCACATAATGCTATGGGCTCCAATGACATCACGTCATTTGTTTGGACCATATTTTTTTGATGGTCATGTTAATGTCGAAAACATATTAATGTTACAAACGTTGAAGACGTGGATATCATGGAACGCATATGGCTACAGCAGGACGGGGCACCTGCTCACATCGCTCTTACTTTGTTTTTCTTCAAGAACATTTCCTATGACACTGGATTGATCGCGCTACTCCAGCATCGCCAGCTCCATTGAAATGGCCCCTGACCTCACGACGCCTGACAACTCATTTTGGGGAATAAATTAAGACCTACTTGACTGAACGTAGTATGCTACAATGAAGAATTGCGCAATGCAGTTGAGGACGCATTTCGAACCATCACACCGGATAGGTTCCAAAAAATGTCAAGTAGGATGTGGCGGCGTATGAACTTGTGTGTACAGCATTACGGCAAACACACAGACGCATTGGACACTTAATGCGTAAATATTTTCTTAAAATATGACTACCAATTAAGGGATACGGGAACTTCTCGGACACATTATAGATCCTTGGTTCGCGGGAGATAAAGGCTCCCGACATTTCATTGCTAGTAGGAAGTTCCACCCCCGGGAAAGAAACCTGATCCCCGTTTTTCAGAGGCCTGGGTGAACCCTACGTAGGCAATGTCGGGGTAGATGGCCAATGACCAACGAACTCCTGAAAGATTCAGATCTGATCCAAAAAATGATGTTCTTTAGTAAGAGGTGCTTCCGGATTTGAGAGAAAAATTAAGAAGCAGATGAAGAAAAAAAAAACAAAACATATTCTACCATAAACTTATTCATGGTAGAAAAATGAAAAAATATGGAATGGTAAAATAAGATGCCATTGAATATTTGAAGAAAGTTGATAACTTCTAATCTCAAAAATTCATCATTGTTAAGTAATAGAAGAAAAACGATATGAACTTCTAAGAAGTTATTGAACAGTAATTTTATTTGATGATATTTCCAGAATATCGACAAGGAAGAAAGGAACATGACCAAGAATAATTTAGCGATACTATGATCAATGCAGAAACAATACGGTTTTGTTTCCTACCTTTTGGAGAAGAATGGGTTTGAAGTTACAATTCAATGGAATCTGTCCGTAAGAAGAGTTCACCAGATGGACATGAAGAG
Organism: Thereuonema tuberculata; assembly: GCA_023159025.1. Classification (NCBI taxonomy): domain Eukaryota; kingdom Metazoa; phylum Arthropoda; class Chilopoda; order Scutigeromorpha; family Scutigeridae; genus Thereuonema; species Thereuonema tuberculata. Next base: position 79,350,437 of record JAFIDM010000001.1, on the reverse strand, counting down.
ATTAGCTGATGATTTATATGATAAAATTTTAGTTCTGTTGATAAATGATATAGAATGAGCAGAAGATGGTTTGATAAGTAGAATGAGGAAAATGAGGAAATTAACCTTTTCTACGTTAGAAAGGCAGATGTTACAGACGTGGAACACTGTAGACAGAATCTACATAAAGGATACAATGAATGTTCATCAAATGACCACTTTTAATTATCTCTCCAAGAGCTAAGTTGTTTCTGTTCAGAATATGGAAAAACACGTGTGTCACCTTAATACTAAATCTTGAAGTTATATGAGATGTCAAGAAACAAAAAGCCGTTCCGGCTTAGCTTTGTAGTCAAGGCAGCGGCGGCGGCCTTGCACAAGGCAGATGTGTCTGAAACTGGATTCGAATCCCGGCGGGGGGCTTGGATGTTTCTTTCTTCTGTGCTTGTTCCTCTTCATAAGGAGGCAGAAGTCTGAATGTCATCGTGCAGTGCCTTGGATAAGATATCTAAACGATAGCAACATTAATTTCCTATCATAGAGTGTAACTATAACAAGACAACAACAAGAAACAGAGATTCAGATAAAATTAGCCTTTATATAATTGTTCCAGAGATTTTATTGAAACAAAATACTATTGTTGACAGAGAAGATGTGAAAATTAACGTAATGCATATAGTTGGCGCATTTTTTTTGGATAATTCAAATGGATGAAATAAGTTTACGTTTGATTAATTTTCCACCGGATTTGAAGCAGAATTGATAAGCAGCAGATGTGTAAAGTTGATTTTGATTAGGCATGCCTTGTCATCCCTCACTGGACTACTGTAGGCTATTTTCATTTTCTGTAGAATGACCGGTCGACGATATTCCTTACAGATTTATAATCATCAAAAGAGCTGAATTATGGCGATCTGACTTCCATTCTGAGCAATATGGTGGTGCTCACGAGCATCAAGAGCCGTGACCTTGACCAGTCCATTTCGAAGTGATCGTTGACGGAGCACCCTCAAGCAACCGATCCGTTGGTGGCAATGGAAAATCGGTTGTCCTGTGTTTTTTTTCTATAGAAGAGAGAGTTTTCGATCTTCGCCACTACAACACGAGACAGACAGCACTCACCCAGTCCCCTAAGTGAAAATAGGCCAAGTAAAGCGTGGAAAGAAGTGACTGGAAACTTCAGAATAGATTTACTAAACTAATTATTAACGTTTGCCTAATTAATAAAGTAAATGGTGTAAAGGGGAAACCAGTTGTCGTGTGTTTTTTATTCTACTGAAGAGATACTTTTTCGATCTTCGCCAATACGACACAGAAGACACGCAGCATGCACCCAGACCCCTAAATGAAAATCAGCCTCAAAGGGACATAAACAGCTGTTTTTTTTTTTTTGCATAAAGATGATCCTAATGAAGCTTTCGGGACACGGTTTGTCTGGAGTCTGCTCGTCATGTGGACTTCGAGAGCCAGCTGCCGTGCTGTACGCATCCTAAACCCCAACTCGAATTTATGGAATGAGCAGATTTTAGTAATAGTTTGTGACACCATACTAGGAGAAGGTCACTGAATTATGCGCTCGCTGTCGCTGCTGCCGCTGCCGAAGTTCTAATGATGAGCGTCAGCAGAACAAATGACAGATCAGTCGTATGAGATTGGCGGGAATATTCATTTTCAGACGGCCAATCATGAAACATTTCCGTTGCTTAAATGACAAACTTTTTTTGTTAGGTATATATATAATTTCTCAATAAAAATCTATAAGCATTTAATTATTGGAACAAATGTGTTTAGTAAACGTGTATAAGAAAAGATAGATGGACTTTAAGAGGTTTAAAATAAAAAGTACCTGGAAAACCGAGTTTTGCTTGGCAAAATAAAACGAAAATAAAGTCAGAATACTGTAGACAATCACCTGGTTATTGAACCCACTTTCGGGGAAATTGACAGCTACGCAGTGAATACATGCGACATTGAAAGGAAAAAGCTTTAAACATTAATATTAGTAAGATTATTATTTTATTTCACGTAAAAACGCACAGAACACGAATTTATTAAAATTAAAATAAAACGAAAATAAAGTAAGAACACTATAGACAATAAGTTATAAGAAATTTTACGTGCCTAATAATTCAGCAAAATGGTAACTTTGGAAAGCACAAAGGAACCCAAAAGATTTCGCACCTCGAGCTGTCAATGGGGAGAGTCTTAGAAGGCGTTTCGTTCTCTTTAGGACTCCACCGATGACAGGCTCAGAAGGTGAGAACATGTAAAAATCCTATTCTCGCTTATGGAAGCCGGACCCCACAAAAGCAAAACACAACCAAAAATACAGAATAAACAAATATGGAACAAGTGTTAAAATCCTTGATCTTCTAGGCTCAAAAGGAATTTGACTAAAGCGCGAATCCTTTCTTGTAGCGTTGTGCCTTCGTTGCTTACTCAATTCCATAAACTAACCAGTTTAAGTTATAAGAAACTTTACGTGCCTAATAATTCAGACTCTCCCCGCTGACAGCCGAGGTCTGAAATCTTTTTCATTCCTTTGTGCCTTCCGTAGTTACCGTACTGTAGACAATAATCTAATACCCAATCACTTACCCCTAAATACGAGTTTTCCCACTCGAAAACAGTAGATTCACTCCTTTTCATCAAAATCCTTAGACCCGTTTTCAAGATAAAATTTACAAGAATAGCTCGCTTTATAATAATTGATTTGATAAAGAAAGAAAACAAAGAAATCGGAAGCGAATTGTTGAGGTTGTCGCCTCGTTTCTTGTCCAAATGTCCTTTTAATCACTATCTACGATTTCTAAAATAAGTCGTTAGAGGAAATTATTCTTTATTTTAATTTGTCATTTTGTATTTTGGACTATTCTGATCTATTAAAAATAAAAAGTTTTTTTGTTAACACATCTTTTGTCCCCTGTCGCCGTTCCCAAAAATATGTGGGCCAGAAGTCTTCTGAAATGCACATCTCTGGATAATCCTCTTCCAGGTTGAAGAATATCACAAACACGTACCCAAACATTCACAAACACTCTTTAAATTTATCATTACAAAAATAAATGAAGAGTTTATAAATAATTTCTCTTCGCTGCTGAGAAGATCCATTATACACAACTTTGCTGTGATATGAGAAATTTATTTCCATTTCCAGTTGTAGAGAGGTGACAACGGGCATAGCTCCCTCTATTTCCGAATTCATCGCGAATGTACCTTTCAGTTACGAGATGACATGCGATTGCGGCATATAGGCCTAGCTTTAATCCGTTGTGGCTACATGGGACGCAAGCAGAAGGAGCGATTTCGCCTTAGGACATCCAGTGATGGATTCGACGGAGACCTATCTACATTCTATCACTCTAATAATTAATTTTTATTGTTTTGCATTAATTCAAAGCCTTCAAATATTCAAAAATCCTCTTTAAGTAAAATATTTCATAAAATATAAAGTAAGTGAACTCCAATTGTTTTGTTTTCATATTCCCTATTTCTTCAGTAGTTTTGTGAAAGATTATAATATAATTTTCGATATAAAAAACCAAAAGAATAATACATATTGTAGTTATTGTTTAGGCCTATTATTCAACTGCTTCTTTCTTACAATAGCTAAAAATTGAAGACTCAAATGAATTGAAGATGCTTTAAATTACTGTTTTGTCTTCGTTACGGTCTAAAGATAATAATAATAATAAGATAATAAAGTAGTATTAGTAAATAAAGTTCTAATAAAGATTATCCTCATGGATTTTTTTTTTTTTTTTTTTTTGCCTTTTTTTTTTAATTCAAATTTAACATTTCTTATTTAAACCGAAATTGTGTCTCAGTAATTACAGAATTTCACCAAATGTAACCAGGTTTGTAGATATTTAAATTTATATTCTTTGTAAATTATTCTCTTAATTGGACAAAATCGTGTTTTATTATAATCTTAATTTCATCACGTTTGTAGTATTGTTGATTAAGGATAAATTACAATTTCTGAATGATTAAATTTCTTCTCACTTGTCAGTATTTTTTTTTTTATTTCCTTTACAAAGTCTTTCATAGCAATTTTTTGTTTATAATAAAATTTGAAATAAACAATAATTGAATGAGGAATAAGATTAAAAGATGTTTTTTCACTTTAAAAAAAAATATAAAAAAATTAAAAATATAGTTATCAAACCGTGAATATGACTATAATGCGTTGAGGATGCATTTCCTCTATTTTATATTTGTTTTTCTAGAATCTTATATTTATTCGCTGGAAATATTCGTAGATTGTTAATTATTTGTAAATTATAAATATTTATATTTAGATTATTCCTTAAATGTAATTTAATTATATTTTAAAATATTAATCGAAAAAGAGTGAGAAAAAAAAAGATACAAAGCGAATTATATTTCGGTTTGACAACAAATAGGAAAATTTCAAAAATACATCTTGGTATGAAATTTTTCCGCAAATTTGGAATTTATTATTATTTTAACGTGGAAGAGACTTTCCAATTTTTTTATTTTTTTTTATAAATTCAAATTAATTAATTAAGTAAACCTCTAAGTAATTGTAATTTTTCTACTTAATATACAATAAATGTATATAAAATTTTTATTTCTGAAAATAATTTACAAATTAAGAGTTCTACTTAATTTCGTTGACAACAAAAGATTAGAAATAAAAAGATAAAAATAAGTAATCTTATACTAATATATAAAGCTGAAGAGCTTGTATGTTTGAACGCGCTAATCTCAGGAACTACCAGTCCGATTTGAAAAATTCTTTTTGCGTTAGATAGCCCGTTTATTGAGAAAGGTTGTAGGCTACTGTAAAAGCACTTATTTTCGCGAGCCGTAATCTTCGCGAAAATGAAGATATCCGTGATTTCGCGAGGTGAAAATTTCGCGAATTTTATATGAACAGAACCGAATTCAACCGAAAAAAAGTAATTCGCGAGGCTTAAATTTTCGCGATTATGACAGGTTCGCGAAATTTGCGAAAATTAAAGCCTCGCGAAAATAAGTGCTTTTACAGTATATAACATCACGCTACGACCAATAGGGTCGGAGCAGTAAACATAAACGTCAACCAACGGGTGTGGCGGCGGCGACGGGGCGGCTTGGCCGCACGACGAACATTACCGAGAAGGGCCGAATTTAACGGGGGTGATACCGCGGGGCACAGCTCGTCTAAGATAAGAAACAGAACAGATTTATACGAAAATCATATCATTATTACTTATTATAATATTTGAATTTATTGTTTTTCATTTGTTTATTCAATTCATAGCTAAATAAATCAAATGAATGCTCTTCTAACTTAAAAAAGACTTCACTGCGGTGCAAGAAAAATGCTTCATATAGACACTTCTTATTGAATTAGTGAGATGCAGTTCGGCTTAAAGGCCAGAAGAACACTCTCTCGAGCAGCAGCGAGCGACTACAGTCGGTTGCAATTGGTAATATAGCCGGTTTGACTGAAATGCAACAACTCTCCCCGAAAACTGCTAAATGACACAGGCATGACTGCCGCTATCGTGTTTCTTCCTTTAGCCCTAGCCGTCTTGTGGTTAGAAGCAGGTAATACTCTGCTTTCGCGGAACTAGTATTAACTAGGTTCGCCAATTATCTCGCATTTTTGTCTCCTTGTGACCATCTGGGATTCAGGAAATCCCTACCCAAGATCATTCACAACTCGGTGTTGAGACCCTAGTTCTGACAAGTCGATTTGGCTACCAAATTCGAGGTTTCAACATGGCGTCCATCTCGTCCACTACGCCTCAGCGAAAGAAAAATGCAGAAACATTGATTTTAATCAAAATTTGGAGAGACAATACAAAAGATTTGAAGACGAATAAAGCGAATTGGCACATTTACCTAAAAATAAAATGAATGACATTTCATAAAATGGGAAAAACCTCGACGAAATTAAAAACAAGATCAGTAATCTTCCGAAAAAAAAATAGGATACAAATTTATATCAATATTAGAATATCTAAATTGAACCTATTTAATTAATATACATACAGTAGAGTCCCGCTATTCCAAACGAATTGGGACCGAACACTGTTCGGTTTAGCGGGAATTCGGAATAGGCGGATTTCATGAATAATATCAACGTATTGACTCATGCGTTGATGGCGGAACATTGCATCCTCAAGTCTATTCAGTTCTCTTCGTCAGAAAAAAATCACTGACTTTACTTCTTAAGTGTGTGCGTTTAATAAATGTACGTTTTTTCACGAACATCTTTTTAATTACTCCTGTTTTTAAGTTAAAAAAAAAAAAAAAAAATCGGTATTTTTTCTGAACTCGGTTCGGAATAGGCGGATTTTCGGAATAGCGGGACTCTACTGTATATCGTACACACACAAAGACAGTAATATCAGAACTTCTGTCTTCTCTGGAAAACTGATTCACTGAAACAGTATACTGTATTTCATTGCAGAACTTTGCTGTTAGCTCAATCCCAGGATGCAGTGAAAAAAAAAAACACTGGTTCTTCTCTCTACCGTGAAATCGCTCAAAATACGACAACTCGTTCACAAAAATATGTCACCATATGGAACTAGTGTTTATATATATATAAACAGACAGACTTCTTCTTTCGTGAAACTAGGGTATAAGATTCTTCCTGAAGATTGTGGCCCTCATATCTTCAGCAGATCGTACACTCTTTCGAAGACGGTTTTCACATGTAGTCTATCTTTGATTGGCTTTTTCCAGCCTAGCTCTCGATCTCATTTCTTCATGTAAATGATATTCTTTTCTTTTACGGCTCATTTTTTTTTTTTTTAATTTGGACTTTTGTGAAAGAAAACTGAAACGCGAATTGAAGCGCTTGCAAAAAATGAGCTAATTTTTATTCTGATCGAGTCCAGGATTGTATTCCTTCCTTCCTTTCATCGACTTTGGCCAACTATGGACCACGTGCTAGTCCTACCTGACAAAGTCAGGGTGAGGCTAGGAAATTCAAGAAGGGAGAGGAGATTTCACATCTCGTCCAGAAATAACCCCGAGATAGTAAGTCCCAGGGGAGAAACGGACTAAACACAGAAGAAGAAAGAAACAGCCATGCTCACGCCGGGATTCGAACCCAGGTTCCAACACAACAGCCACACGGCAGACCGCCGTCTTGACCGCTCGGCCATGCAGGAACGGCCCAGGATTGTATTATTTATTTACAAATTTCTTTTTCAGATTTGACATCTGTGTAGGTTTTTAGGCAACTTTTACGACTTTGTGTTTTTGCTTCATTTTCTTAGATAATATTTGGATAGATGCAGTTAAGGATATGGTTCTCTTTCTACTAATTCTCAATGTACTTAATTTGTTTCATCTGAAAAACGAACGATGATTCTTTATCTTCGTGCTTTTCACGCACCATCATCCGTTAAAACAGTTTTTTCTAAAATAAGTTTCTTAAGGATACATTTTTAATCTTTATTTTTGAATAATTAAAATGATCACACAATTTAATCTACAGTATACTCTCGATATCTCGAAGTCGAAGGGACGCTAAAACAAATTAGAGGTAGCGAGTTTTCGAGATAACAAGGTCATAACCAAAATATAAAAATTCACGTAAAAACGCAAGATACGGAATAATATTCTAAAAATTAGAGTCTTGATAGATGAGAATAAGTATAAATATTTAATGATAGTTGACAATAAGTCTAAATACAGCAATGATAATTTTAATTTTTAAAAATAGTCGAAAATAATTACATTTTATTGAAAGAATTAGTAAAATACAACGAACTTACATTGCTAGAATTTCTTAAAAAAGTCCAGTATCGTGGCCTGGCGACATCTCTTATGAAATTGTTCTTCAACCAATTTTTCTATTTGAAAAATAGCGGCAAAGTCATCGCTTTCCACATTTTCTGAGCATTCCATGAAGTGTGAACGGCGATTTTTTTCCGGAAAAATTCATTTTTTACTTAAAATATTCGACATAACAAGGTTTTGAGTGAAAACTCTTCGACATAAGAATTGAAATTAACATTAGATGAATATATAATATCAAGGGGAAAAATAATTTTTCGACATATCAAGGTTTTCGAGATATCGAAAATATACTGTATATGCATGTTGATTAATAGCGACTATCTATATATTTACAAGTACAAAATTATCGACATAGGAACTAAAATTATTCCATTTTTTGCTACTTTCAAAGCTTGCTTTAATTTTAATAACTTTTTCTCTTCAAAAGCTTATTTGAAATAAAGTTCAAAGTACAAAGTTAACTTATTAAGAGATTTATCAGAAATACCTTAACATAAAAAGTATATATTGAAATTAAAAAAGAAAGCAACTGTACATTTTTGATATAAAATTATGAGATTTACTTTATGTGATTCGTTGGTTTCAAGAATATTTCAGCTAATCTTAGGATGTTACCCAAGTTTTTTAAATTATTGTTTTTTTATATGAATAACAGAAAATCTGAACAATCTCCTAAAATTGATTTATTTTAATCTAGTAAGAAATTTTTAGTGGATTTAATAGTTAAAATTAACAAGTCTCTCTCGACTTGAAATCTTTTTTAATTAATTGAAATAGCATTATTCATTTCAGATATATTTAGTATCTAGATCTAAGCGGAAATGAATTTACCAATAGATTTTGTTGTGAAGATGAATTTCATTAGATTCTTTTTTGTTCGGTTATAAATAGGACGAGAGGAAATTAAGTATCAAAAATCGATCAGGATGTAAATAGGATTCTATGGTTACTAAAATTTAATAAAAAAATATGTTTTTGACAAAGTTAATAGAGGAATCTGTTGCCAATTTCAGTCGCTCTTTGCTTGGCGACTGCCAGACCGGATGCACCGATCCCTCGGCCTCAGTCGGTCGCTCTTGGCAACGGCTCTCTCCTGCCGTTACCTAGGTAACCGGGTTAGTACCTGCAATCTCCATTGGTCATACACTGAAATTCCTCCATAAGCAGTGGAAAACTTTGCACAGCAGCAATTTTAAATATGTGGAAAACTGAAGTAAAAATCATTTGCATTTCATTTTCGACATATTTCCGCTGCGACTGCCTTCAAAACAGACTAAATCTACTCGGACATTTTATCAAAACATTATTCTTTTGTTTTCCTTTGTACATCTAACATCACCTTCAGAAGTATCCGTCTTCATTATGATGCATTTTTCCAAGGATTTTATTTTTTCTTCTTAAAATAGAAAAAGTTAACAGATAATTAATAATAGAAATGTTGATATTTACTTTCTGCTATTAATAAGAGCATGTTTCAATAAATATATAATTAGTATCTTAACAGTTTACACTGACATTATCATACATTACCTTCTGCTGAAGTTTTCTTAAATTTGACCTTTTTATTGTCTTTTTATTTCTAAAAACAAAGTTTCAGATAGATTTTGGCTGTAAATTCTTTCCCGTAATGGAATTTCACAATGTTTGTGTAGGAAGTCATTTTTCGAAACACTTTTTTAGCATCAATTCTTCTGAAATACCATCATGGTTTTTCATTATTAAAAATAATGAATTTTTGATTCACTATTTCTTGCAAAAGTTATAAATATAATTTCGTAAAAGAAAATTTTTCTAAATAAAATAAATAAATACTCTTAAATCTGGGAATCCAAATTAATATTACGATGAAAAATTGCTTTGTTTGTATTTTAAATCAATTTTATTTTAACTTAGGGAAAAAAAAAACATTGTTAATTAAATAATAATTATCTTTATACTTCTATATTCAGGCTCATTCCAAACTGGTAACAGGCCCAGGCCAGATGGGAAATGTAGGCCCTATTTCAAACTTAAATTGAAACAATATTCTTTACCAAAGAGTACCTTTGCCTCTACCAGCGGGAGTAGACCCCGTTGGCCTCTGCACGTGTCGGTTTTTAATCTCACTAATTTTTATTTTAACTTGTTCTTAGTATTCCAGTCGTTTTGTTCATCAATTTTTCTTGGACTGATTCATTATTTTTAGTTAAAACAAAACATCGCATTTTAATCGAGTTCCCTGATTAAAGCGAAGGAAAACACTGATTTGTTAGGATAAAGCTGAACAACTCTTTGGTTGGCTAATCCACAGGCCTTCGTTTCATCTTTTGTGAAATATAAAAAAAACGAAACCATGTTACAGTAATTTCCTACGATGGACTATTTCGACCGATCACTGAAAATTATTGTAATTTCTATCTATTTATATCTGAAATTATTGAATTTGTAATTTTTATAATTTAGTTTATATTTAAGCATTTTGATTAATCATCCCAGATCTTACCAGAATCTGATTAAAAAAACAAAAAAAAACCGAAGCTACTATGAAGGAAGTAGCCAGATTGAATGAAGAGAAATGAATGATTCAGATTTCAGTGAAAAAACGACATTTTTATTGAATAGTAGCAGCATCGTTGTTACATTACGTTGAGCCCCCTCTGGTTGCTGTGCATGCTGATATACGGCAGTGGCATGGAGTGAAACAAAGTCCTGATGTTGTGTTTTGACAGATCGTACAGCTCTTACTGCAAATGCAGCTCCAAATACCAGATTTTCGATGATTGACACACTTGACAGCATATAACAGTCATGCTCAATGGAGACAAATCTGAGACTTCTGGGAATTAGTCTGTTGCAAAATTGCTCCTGGCAGGAGTGACATGAAGGGTACGATTACACGATTTGCAAGATCTCCTGCATGTATCACTGTGCATTGAAAGTTTCTCTAATCACTATGAGAGAAGACCTGCTGTCAAAAGAAATGGCTCCCCCACACCATTACACCAGCCATAATGGCTGTGTGCCTCTCAACAATATTGCCAGGATTTGAGCGCTGCCCAGTCCTCCTTCATACGCGGATATGATGATTTCCTGTGATAGGGCAGAAGCGGGACTCATCACTACACAACTCAATACGAGACCATTAGAAAGTAAACCGTGTTTCTCGGGCACAGCATCTGTAGAGAGACTGTGGTGCTGAGTGTGTTAAAGGCCTTGAAAGGGATGCCGAGAATGAAACCCAGCATCTGTAATTTGTCCAGCAATATGTGTTAGGTGTCAGTTGTTGTCTACAGGATGTCTCATCTGTCGGATAGTGAAGAGTGAAGCTATTGGAGTGGTTAGGGCTTGCTTCACAACAAACCGATTGCCTTTAGCTGTGGTACTGTTGGACCGACCACAGCTTTGGCGACGTGAATGAATGTCCTCACACAACCATCGATTCCAGTACCTTTCCACAGAAGCATCACTAAGACCCAGATTCATCGGCTTATCGTAATCCCACAAAGCGGCCTCTCTCAGTCCTGCAATTGGTCGTAGGGTCGTCCAGCCCTTGGTCAAGGCATCATTGATCTCTAATAATTTGCCTAATTCACCATTGTTAGTTTTTTTATCGTTTTTTTTTTTTTTTTGAATTATATCATTTAATTCCAACCAAATATTTAGTTACATTATTTCTGAGTTGAGTTTTTTTGTAGTACAGTAAAACCCCGATTAACCGAACTCGGGTCAACCGAAACCCGGATTATCCGAGACGCCTCCAAAAATCGCAAATCCAAACAATAATACTGTACTGCACTGTCCATCTAATGAATAAGATGGTGGGACATCGCTGCTCGAAAACGTGTTGGGAGGGACGCAAGCAACAAACAAAAATTATTGAGTTTTTTTTAAATGAATAATTCATATGCTACAAACTATTAAATACAGAATACTGTATATTGATGTAGTCTACTGTAATCCTAAAAATGTAATTTTAACTTTCATAAAGAACATAAGTGTAGCATACAAAGAGATTTTTGAATTCGTTTGACCTTCAAAACATTTCAAAAATACGTACTGTAATTACAATATAAAATACTATAGCTGTATTAGATGTTCATGGCTTAACCGAAAAAATTGTTATCCAAAACGGATCCCCCCCTACCTTTAATTCGGTTAACCGAGGTTTTATGTAGTATTGTTTTTTTTTTTTTCCTAATTCTATCATCTTGTTTACTTTATTTCGCATTGTTTTATAGTTGTTGTAGTGCATCTTATTTGTTAAATTATTTTCATGTTTTCTGAATATCTTGTCTCTTTTATTTATTTCATTTATTAGTTCTTCTGTCATCCATGGTTTCTGAAATTTGTTGTTATTGGTTTTGGGTTTCTCTGTAAGAGTTCTTTTATTGTATTTGGAGTTATTGATACTATTTAGAATTTCGGAGTAAAATGTGTTTGGATTAATAGTTTTTTTGTTATCAATTTCACCGAGAACTTTCTTAGTTACTTTCTAATAAATTAGTATCAAAACTGTAATATGGTGTGAAATATTATTATTGTTTTCTATATTAGTGCTTTTGATATGAGGGCAACTATTTATTTCTAAGGCTGTTGATGTAATGGTCCGAAATGTGTTCTTTACAAATTATTCCTTTTAGTGTTAGTTTCATAGTCGTTTATGAATATGGTTATGAATATGATTTTTATGAATATGATTTTGACTTGTGATATTTACTCTCCTATTTTCTTGTGATTCCATATATACAGTTTTAAAACCAGGGCTGAGCAGAACTTTTATGTATTTTTGCATACTAATGTTTTTATTTTTATGTAATATATCAATATTGATATCCCTATTGTGATGGTAGTGCTATTCTATTATGATGATAGTACTGTTCTATTATGATGGTAGTGCTATTCTATTATGATGATAGTACTGTTCTATTATGATGGTAGTGCT